>CM060970.1:12678203-13155703 GCA_030765045.1 Tenodera sinensis
CACACACACACACACACACACACACACACACACACACACACACACACACACACACACACACACACACACACACACACACACCTTTTTCTACAACTGCTTTTTTTATTCAGGGGGTCTCCAAGTATATATTTCTGGTGAAATCTTGACATCGAATTTTTGTGTGGAACACAATACTTCCTTATACTTACCAGCAGAGAAAGTAATAAGCACAAATAAGGATATTTTTGCTAGACACCTATCTGCTTACTATGTAAGCTCCTAAATGACTAAAAGAATAAAAAGGACTTACAAGACAGGATATAGCCAGGGCTTTGCATGGCTAATGAAATATATATTGTGAATTTTCTGAGATTAGCTCTTGAAGTCCTTTTCATTCAAAATGAATTTTAGTGTATTACATCACATCATCATCACATTTTTTTGAGCTTTCTTCATAAAGTAAAATTATACAAGTGTGACCTTTATGTCAAATATAAATTATTAGAGACTGGCTGTATTAACTTTCAGCTACTAGTGTATACTAATGGGAGTAAGAGCAAGTTTGAGTGTATTGAAGCATGGTCATTTTATACTGCTTGTAGTTGAAAAGAAATGAGTGGGGAAGGAGGGAAAACAGTAATGCCGACACCATAATGCAAACACCTACTCCAGTATATATATAAATTAAATATTACTTTGGATTTATAATTAAGACTCATCTGTTATTTACAAAAGCATTTACAATACTATGTAAATTATCTATTAGAAAAGGCATTTTACTCTGTAGAAGAGTACAAAAATTGATAAAATATGGTATATTGCACTTCCCAATATTCTCAACTAGTCTCATATTTATGTAAATATACTTGTATTGTATGTACATAGAATTTGACGATCCTTGTAAAATTTTTTACAATTGGAGAAATAAATAAACCTTATGGAATTGCATGTACTTTTCAACTGGGGTCAATATTATCAGACTACTGAATAAGTGTGTAATGGCTAGCTCTCTTTCTGCAGCTCGATTGCCATTCTCTACCACGAATGCAATCACTCTTTGTTCCAAACCTGCTGTACAAGTTCTATATTTCCCCTCAAATTTCAACTCAAATTATAAAATCATTCCCTCTAATTTTTAAAATATGGTATATATGTGGATGACATTTTTGGTGTTGTCCCTAATAAACAGATAAATGATGCTTTAAAACTTTTAAATTTATAGGGTAAAGCCATGCAATTCACTTTGGAAACCAAAAATAATGGATGCCTCCCGTTCCTAGACTTAAAAATTAAAAGACATAACAATAAATTGAATTTGGGTATTTACAGAAAATCTACTCACACTAATAATTACATAAAAAATAAAAGTTTTATTCCTTTTGCACATAAATGTGCTGTTTTCAATAGTTTAATTTATAGGTTAATAAATATACTCCTTAATGAAGAAGAATTTGACACAGAATATAAACAGATTAGTAACAGTGCAGTAATTAATGGTTTTAATACAGATTTTATACATATAAAGATAGAAGAATTTAAGTATCAAAAGGCTGTTAAAGAGATTTCTACCTTCAAAAAAAATAAAAGATAATTGTATTTTTAAAAAAGTTTACTTACCATCTGTGGGCCAATAAAAAATTTACAACGATTTTTAAAGAATATGGAATAAATTTGGTCCCTCAAAATAAATTTAATATACAAAATTTACTAAATTTTTCTAAAAAAGATAAAATACCAAATTATAAAAAGTCTGGCACTTATCAATTTAACTGTTTAGATTGCGATAAGGTTTATACTGGTAAAAGTAAACGTCATTTAGAAACCAGAATAAAAGAGCATTTTAGAAATATTAAATATAAACCAACTGATAAATCAGCTGTGGCAGATCATTTTTGGTCATTTAATCATGAAATTAATCCAGTAGTTAAATTATTAAAACAATTAAGTGGACCTATAGATTTAATGGTTTGGGAAAAGATATTTATTTTAAAAAATCTGATGTGTTGCACTCACATGACATTCTCTACTTTTGTACTAATCATTCTTACAAACTCTTATACCTATATCTTCTTCCTGTTAAGATAAACATTTGTACAAATTATCTTAGTGGTTATTTCCTTGTAGGTGCACGGGGAATATTAGAATATAGTAGGCTTAGTGCAATAGTCAAATCTTTTAAAGCTTTGAGACTCTGTTCTCTTTGCACACTTAAAATATAAAAAATGAACAACGATGTTCCATTTCACGAAAGCTTTGTTTTCCGAAACTCACACACATAACAAGGAATATCTCCGAAATGGTTCACCCTATAAGAAAATTTATTGAGACATAAATTGTGTATTTTAGCAAGATCTACATTTTTTGTATAGTATGATTTGGTCTATCTCTAACGGTTTACCAGTTATGCAAAAGTTGTCCAGAGTAAATACGACTACAGGGGCTATAACCAGAAAATTCAAGATATACATTTTATTTGTCATCAAAATATCTCAAACATATGGCATTTTAATCAAAATCGTTCGAGCTATTTTCAAGAAAATAAAAATTTTCGAAAAACCTTCCATGTAAAGGGTAGTTCAAAATCTTCATGTCCCATCCTTGAAAGACATTAAACTTAAATACCAACTTTGGTTTTCAACCGACTTTTCGTTTTTGAGTTATGCTGTCCACAGACACACACAGACCTTTTTCTAAAAATGTTTTTTTGGATTCAGGGGTCCTCAAAACTCTGGTGAAATCTCGACATCAAATTTTTGGGTGGAATACAATACTTTCCCTACTTACCAGTAGAGATAGTAAAAACAGGAACCTTATTATGAATTTTCAAATACCTCCAATAGATTGTATTTGTAGGTTTTTGTTTCCAGAGATTGGTGATTAAAATGAGCTTCAGTAGCTATGGTAACTAATTTGTTTGTATAGCTTCGAGAATGAATTGGAGTCAAGTTGAAACATGTCAGCACCAAAGAACTTGCAATATTACTAAGATAAGTGAAGCTTTTAGTTTCTAATTTAAATCTGTGGCAGTGGATGGGATCACAGCACAGGACACAGAGTTGCTAATGCACACTGTGGGTCCTGAAGGAACCAACTCTATCACACTCCATGTAGAGTTTGATGTGGCTGAGTCAGTAGTTCCTTCTAGTGGAATTTTCTCTGTCAAGTTGGCAAGAAGAGGCAATGGCTTAGGGATCACAATCACAGGTAATTGTAATGACAATTCATTCTTTCTCTGATCATAACTACATGGTGTGGAAAAAGCAACACACAGTAAGAATAAAGAGAAGAAATAGCGCAAATGATATAAGCTCAGTTATATGTCTTCAGAATACAATGTATCAGTAGCTAAAATCAAGGGCTGATAGTTATTGCACAAATATCCTACATGATAAAGCCTCCTCAATACATATATAATATTATTTTGCAGCATCAAAAAATCGGTTGACTGGTGAGCCTCTGCTCATTTCGGATATCAGAAGAGGTTCTGTGGCACATCGGACAGGGACCTTACAGCCAGGAGACAGACTACTTGCTATAGATAATATGCGGCTGGATCAGTGCTCTCTGGAGGACACCCAGCAGATTCTCCACAACTCATCCGATGTCGTCACATTGAGAATACAAAAAGATGACATATTTGCAGGTATCTACTGTTTTATTGTTTTAAGACAATTAGGATTACTCTTGTATAGTCATTGGAAAAATAACAATCTAATTTATTATGACTATATGATGGGTCCAGTTACCTTTTATTTCACTTTGTTTCTTCTAAATTTGAATCACAATTTACAATTTGTGCCCTTGCAACTCACAGCTGTTCTGTTCTATTTTAACCTTGACACAAACTTCACAAATACTGCACAACTGTTCACAACTCACTCTGGCAGTTTCTCAGTTTGTGCTAGCTCACTTATATAGTCAAGAATTACTACTGACTTTTCTGGAAATAGAAGTTTCTCGGCTTCTGTCATAAATAAGTTCCTGCACGTGAAAAGCTTCTAGAACTGTCTGGAATGATGTTTGTTCCTAGCCGCCTATTGTTGCATGTGGCATAGCAGCAGCACTACCAAGGCAGCTGACATTCGATTCTCCTTTGCGCTCAGCCTCATGGCACTATTATAAAGAAGAGAATATGTATGTATATGGGCTATAGGTTGTAATGCAGCTTGTAATTTTAACCCATAAATGACTAAAAGGGATTAACAAAGTCTATAAACTATAATATGAACATATTGAGTCACAAAAGAATACACTTGCAAAGGTAGCTTTAGCTTTTGGGTGAGAATGTCATAGACTCTAATACTCACTGTTGTTACTCCAGGTAAGTTGAAGTTTCATGGACCCCAGGCTCATTAGAGGATCATTCACCCCATTTCATTCATTCATTGTCTGATATCACCTATCAGCTTAAAAAAACATCTGATGTGTTGCACTCACATGACTTTCTCTACTCTTGTTCTAACCATTCTTTCAATCTCTTATTCCTATAACTTCGTGTTAGTTGAGATAAACATTTGTACAAATTATCTTATTGCTTATTTCCTTGTAGGTACAAGGGGAATGTTAGAATACAGTAGGCTTTGTGCGATAGTCAAATCTTTTAAAGCTTTGAGATCCCGTTCTCTTTGCATGCTTAACATATAAAAAAATGAACAATGTTCCATTTCACAAAAGTTTTTCAAAACTCACACAAATAACAAGGAATATCTCCAAAATGGTTCATGTCACAAAAAATTTATTCTGACATAAATTGTGTGTTTTAGCGAGATGTATATTTTTTGTATAGTAAGACTTTGTCCATCCCTTACAGTTTACGAGTTATTCAAAAGTCATCTAGAGTAAATAGGACTCCATATGCTTTAGCCATAAAATTCAAAATATAAGTTTCATTTGTCATGCAAATATCTTAAACATGTGGCATTGTAATCAAAATCGTTGAGCCATTTTTAAAAAAATCAAAATTTTCAAAAACACACACACACACAACACACACACACACACACACACACACACACACACACACACACACACATACATACACACACACACAGACACACAGAGACACAGACACACAGAGACACAGACACACAGACACACACAGACACACACACCGACACACACCACACACCTTTTTCTAAAAATGCTCTTTTTTTCATTCAGGAGTTATCAAAACATATATTTCCAGTGAAATCTCGGCATCAAATTTTTGGGTGGAATACAATACTTCCTCTACTTACCAGTAGAGAAAGTAAAAATAGGTTGAGAAGCCTATATAGAATCCCATAATGACTGATAATGTAATTAGATGGTGCCACTTATAATGAAATGATGTGACATAAAGACAGTGATGTCTTTGTATTTATGAAACAGTTTTACTATTTGTATTATGTATGTATATTAACAATTACAATAAATTTCCACTATCCAACAGAGACTGCAGATGGTCATACTGTTGTATACACAGTAGAATTAGCTCGACACGGAGGACCCTTGGGTATCACAATAGCAGGCTCAGAAGAACCTTTTGAGCCTATTACAATCTCAGGTCTCACTAAAGGTAAGTTTGTTTCATAACGAAAAATGAAGCTATTAACAGTAAAGCAACACAAATCAACAAAAATAACAAATATCTTAAGAGACTTAAGCTTCACTTATCATAGTGTTTGCTGCAAGTTCTTGAAGTTAAACACAAACTGCAACTTCACATTATATGTATTGCATCATCAATGCCACTCTTGTTTATGCTGGTCACTATCATAATGAATGCAACATCCACTGAAAAAAAAACCATATTTGTTAATTGAATCAATGGGCATTATTTCAAAATTGCAGTATAAACAAGAGTGGCACTGATGATGTGATAGATATATTGTGAAACTGCAGCTTGTGTTTAATTTCAAGAACTTGCAGCAAATACTAAGACAACTGAAGCTGATAGTCTCTAAGATATTTGTTGTTTTTGTAGACAAGTTTGTTCCATTTTGTAACTCATTATTTTACTGGACATGCCGTGGCTGAGTGGTTAGACCCTTCATCTCTCACCAAAGTGGTCCAGGTTTGATCCCAGGCAACCACATGTAGGATCATAGTGTGTAAAGCGTCACAGGAGCAAGTTTCCTCCAGGTTCTCCAGCTTCCCCCTCCATCTCATTCCACCAGTGCTTCATCTTCCTTCCATGTATCATCAGTATCACCACCTGCGGTGCCGTATGTAGTAAACCTGATGTTAAACACTACAGCACTACCTCTACCACTCATTATTTTATAGTAAGTTGCACTTCTATCTCACAATTTGTATTTGTATGTGTGTATATGAACTGGTTTTACTCTTACTGTGAAGTAATATACTGCTTGCTATGCACATAGAGCAGATGATGGAGATTGTAATTACCTCACAATATAAACAAACCGGTGAATTGGTTAAAATTTATGAGTAGGATGATAACACTTTAGTTGCACTTACTAGGTTATGTTACTTTGGACAATTGTTTCAACAGAACAACGGCCATCATCTGCTGTATGTCTACTGACATCAACGCTGGAATCCTTCTTTGTACTGCTCATGATGCTGGCCTCACTGCCATCACCACCACTACCACCACCACCAATGCCACTGCCACCACCACCACTGCCACCACCACTGCTGCCATCGTCACCACTGCCAGCGCCACCACTACCACCATCACCACCACTACCACCATCATCACCACCACCACTACCACCACCACCGTCACCACCACCACTACCACCACCACTGCCACTGCCACCACTACCACCATCACTGTCGTCACCACCACCACTGCCACCATCACTGCCGCCACCACTACCACTGTCACCACCACCACTACCACTACCACCACTACCATTACAACTGCTGCCACCACCACCACCACAACTACCACCACTAACACCATCACCACCACCACCACTGCCGCCACCATCACCACTACCACTACCACCACCACTAACAGCATCACCACCACTGCAGCTGCCACCATCACTACCACTACCACCACTAACACCATCATCACCACCACTGCGGCCACCACCACTACCACTGCCCCCATCACCACCACCACTACCACCACCACTACCATCACAACTGCTGCCACCACCACCACAACTACCACCACTAACACCACCGCCACCACCACTACCACTACCACCACCACCATCACTACCACCACCACCAACACTACCACCACCATCACCACCACCATTACCACCACCATCACCATCACCACTGCCACCACCATCACCACTACCACCACCACCATCACCACCACCATCACCACTACTATCACTACTACCACCATCACCACCATCACTGCTGCCACTACCACTACCACCATCACCACTGCCACCACCAACACCATCACCATCACCACCACTACCACCACCACCACAAGCGACACCACCATCACCACTACCATCACTACTACCACCATCATCACCATCACTGCTGCCACCACCACCACTACCACTACCACCATCACCACTGCCACCACCAACACCATTACCATCACCACCACTGCCACCACCACCACTACCACCACCACTACCACTGCCCCCATCACCACGACCATCGCCACTACCACCACCACTACCACCATCACCACCATCACTGCCACCACCACCATCACCACTACCACCATCACCACTACCACCATCACCAGCACCACTGCCACCACCACCACCACTGCCACTGCCACCATCACCACTACTACCACCACCACTACCACCATCACCACCACTGCCATTACCACCACTGCCACTGCCACAACCATCACCACTGCCACCACCACTGCTGCTACCACCACCACTACCACCATCATCACCACCACCGCCACTGCCACCATCACCACCACCACTGCCACTGCCACTGCCACCACCACCACTACCGCCATCATCACCACTACCACTACCACCACAACTGCTGCCACCCTCACCATCACCACTAACACCATCACCATCACCACTGCCACCACCACTACCACCATACCACTACCACTACCCCCATCACCACGACCACCACCACTGCCACCACAACTACCTCCACCACCATCACTGTTGTCACCACCACCACTGCCACCATCACTGCTGCTACCACTACCACCATCACCACTACCACCATCACCACCACTACCACCACTACCACCACTACCACCACTACCACCACTACCACCACTACCACCACTATCACCACAACTACCTCCACTAACACCATCACCACCTCTGCTGCCACCATCACCACTACCACCACTACTAACACCAACACCACCACCACTGCTTCCACCACCACCACTATCACTGCCCCCATCTCCACCACCACTGCCACTACCACCATCATCACCACTACCACCACCACCACTGCCACCACCACCATCACCACTACCACCATCACCACTGCCACCGCACCACCAGCACCATTACCACCACCACCTCCACTACAACTGCCACCACCATCACCATTATCACCACTAACGCCACCTCTACCACCACCGCCATCACCACCACTGCTGCTGCCACCATCATTATCATCATCACCACCATCACCACCACCATTACCACCACCATCATCACCACCATTACCACCACCACCATCCCCAGCACTGCTGCCACCACCACCACCACCACTGCCGCCACCATCACCACTACCACTACCACCACCACTAACAGCATCACCACCACCACTGCAGCTGCCACCATCACTACCACTACCACCACTAACACCATCATCACCACCACTGCGGCCACCACCACTACCACTGCCCCCATCACCACCACCACTACCACCACCACTACCATCACAACTGCTGCCACCACCACCACAACTACCACCACTAACACCACCGCCACCACCACTACCACTACCACCACCACCACCATCACTACCACCACCAACACTACCACCACCATCACCACCACCATTACCACCACCATCACCATCACCACTGCCACCACCATCACCACTACCACCACCACCATCACCACCATCACCACTACTATCACTACTACCACCATCACCACCATCACTGCTGCCACCACCACTACCACTACCACCACCACCATCACTACCACCACCACCACCAACACTACCACCACCATCACCACCACCATTACCACCACCATCACCATCACCACTGCCACCACCATCACCACTACCACCACCACCATCACCACCATCACCACTACTATCACTACTACCACCATCACTGCTGCCACCACCACTACCACTACCACCATCACCACTGCCACCACCAACACCATCACCATCACTGCCACCACCACCATCACCACTACCACCATCACCACTACCACCATCACCACTGCCACCACCAACACCATCACCATCACCACCACTACCACCACCACCACAAGCACCACCACCATCACCACTACCATCACTACTACCACCATCATCACCATCACTGCTGCCACCACCACCACCACTACCACTACCACCATCACCACTGCCACCACCAACACCATTACCATCACCACCACTGCCACCACCACCACTACCACCACCACCACTACCACTGCCCCCATCACCACGACCATCGCCACTACCACCACCACTACCACCATCACCACCATCACTGCCACCACCACCATCACCACTACCACCATCACCACTACCACCATCACCAGCACCACTGCCACCACCACCACCACTGCCACTGCCACCATCACCACTACTACCACCACCACTACCACCATCACCACCACTGCCATTACCACCACTGCCACTGCCACAACCATCACCACTGCCACCACCACTACCACCATCATCACCACCACCGCCACTGCCACCATCACCACCACCACTGCCACTGCCACCACCACCACTACCGCCACCATCACCACTACCACTACCACCACAACTGCTGCCACCCTCACCATCACCACTAACACCATCACCATCACCACTGCCACCACCACTACCACCATACCACTACCACTACCCCCATCACCACGACCACCACCACTGCCACCACAACTACCTCCACCACCATCACTGTTGTCACCACCACCACTGCCACCATCACTGCTGCCACCACTACCACCATCACCACTACCACCATCACCACCACTACCACCACTACCACCACTACCACCACAACTACCTCCACTAACACCATCACCACCTCTGCTGCCACCATCACCACTACCACCACTACTAACATCAACACCACCACCACTGCTTCCACCACCACCACCACTATCACTGCCCCCATCTCCACCACCACTGCCACTACCACCATCATCACCACTACCACCACCACCACCACTGCCACCACCACCACCATCACCACTACCACCATCACCACTGCCACCGCACCACCAGCACCATTACCACCACCACCACTACAACTGCCACCACCATCACCATTATCACCACTAACGCCACCTCTACCACCACCGCCATCACCACCACTGCTGCTGCCACCATCATTATCATCATCACCACCATCACCACCACCATTACCACCACCATCATCACCACCATTACCACCACCACCATCCCCAGCACTGCTGCCACCACCACCACCATCACCAGCACTGCTGCCACCACCACCACCATCACCACCACCACCATAACACAATTTTTTCTCAGTTTGCATGGCTAATGTTTCAAATTGGCATCTGGGATAAATGCCTTTCACATGTGTATCACAAAAGCTTAATAGCTGGCCCTATAATGTTGTATGATGCAGGAAATTGCAGGCTAAAGTCTTGCCTTTGGCATTTGTGTTTTTAGTTTTTATTTATTGCAATTCAATATTCAATTACAATTGAATCATACCAACATAAAATGCATAGAATTGCTTTGTAGTTTAAACATGTATATAAACTATATTCTTTCTTGGAAGTCTGAAAACAGTGTTGTAATAATCAGTTTACACCAAAAAGGTGAGTCGATTAATAACACTACACAACACTTATTTATAATTTACCGAAACATGTTTCGGAGGCTGGCATCTGGCATATACCAAACTGAATGCAGTGACTGTAATGAAGTGTATATAGGAAAAACCGAAAGAAATTTAGAAATAAGATCCAAGGAACACTTTAGAAATGTAAAAAACAAACAGTTGGAAAAATCAGCAGTTGCCACTCACTTTTGGACAAAAAACCATAACATAAAGCCACAACTAAAACTCCCCAAACGTAACGGGAAAACAAGGGCTGTCCACGTGGGAACAAATCTTCATTTTGAAAAATAGAAACAGCGTATTAAATTTCAACATCCCCAAGAAAGATGTATTCAGCAAGTTCCTTGAACCACCACCAGAGGAGACCTCAGAGGAAACATCACCATACACACCAGGGAGAACCAGTTGATGTCTGGTATGTGTATAAGTAAAATAAAAAAATAAACCAGCAAACAAAAAACAAATGAAACACAGGCAAAAAATACCAAAAACGTGGACAATTAAGAAAATAATGCACAAGTAGATGTCATTCTCCGGAAGATTTCTAACAGGTGCTGTCCT
The DNA here is from genome assembly GCA_030765045.1 of Tenodera sinensis. Taxonomy (NCBI): domain Eukaryota; kingdom Metazoa; phylum Arthropoda; class Insecta; order Mantodea; family Mantidae; genus Tenodera; species Tenodera sinensis. The sequence continues at coordinate 12,689,683 of CM060970.1, forward strand.
CTATTGGAAGCAGGGAAGGTTCCAAGGTCTCATATATACAAAGTTGTATATGATGCACTGTAATGCACTGCACTATCATCAGAGCATTAATATTGCAAATGCTTATGAAAGTACTAGATAAGTTGTTAATTGAAATTGTATAACTTGGCTCTGGTTTTTTTTTTTTTTTTTGGATTAGTTTCATTCTTGAAACTGTTCCAAAATGATAGCTACATTATAGAAATTGCTTAAGGAGCCTTTTCTGTTTCCAAACTTCACTAACTTTAGAATCTCCATAAATTCCTTCCATTCAATTCATTTAATGTCTTTTCCAGATCACATACATATGATTTTTCTTACAGTGATTGCTGTTAATGTTGTACAGGTGGTCTAGCAGAACAGACAGGAGCGCTTCACCTTGGAGACAGACTGCTAGCAATCAATGGAGAATCTCTGCGAGGAAAATGTCTGTCAGAGGCAATAGCATTGTTGCAGAGCTGTGGAGACATTGTCACACTCAAGATTGCACGCACAATAACTAGTAAGGCCGTCTGTCCTTTTATTAAAACTAACAGGTGTACTTTCTCTACCATAAGTATTGTAGTCCATCCAAAATTTTGATGTTGAGATTTCACTAGAAACACTTGTTTTGAAGTCCCCTGAATAAAGTAAAAATAACAAAATGATATGTTTGTGCATGCATGTGTGTATGTGTGCGTGCATGTGAGACCCAAAACTGCAATCATTTGGTGTCACCCATTAATTGGCTAGTTCTTTAGTACTTCTGCCAAAGCTCCTCAAAATTTCTCATGGCAGTCATCTGGGTGTTAAATATTAGATACGCATATTGATTCCCATATTTTTACCCTTTGCTAGAAGTTACGGCATCTGTTTATATTTTCCACCATATGATTGCAGTTTTCTGCAATGCACCTGCAGAACTTTAATTTTACATGTGAATACACTTGACAGCATTTGTCATTATTTCAGAGTACAGCAAACAGTCCAAATAAGAAACAGTAACGGTTCAAGAACAGTTGATTGTGGCAACAACTCAAAATGTTACACATTTTCAGCAAAACAAAGCTTCAAACCAATGGTGCAGTTTTTTAATAATACTGAGGTGATGGTGCTGAGCTTTTGACTCTTTTGTTATTTCGGGTCATGGTACAGAGTGATAATGTGGACACAGGATAAAACTTTTTCACCATCTTTTATTCGCACCTTTTTTAGTGGGAATTACACACGTGTTATTTAGGTGAACATTCTATGCACGCAGACCAACTTCCTCAACTGTTTCCTCATACTGCTTGTCATTTTAAATTACACTTTTAGCATTTCAACTCACACATATTGAATGTACATCTTCTCTCTTTAGACGATGTGATGCTAAGACGCTGAATCTAGCACATTCCTTAACAATGTGTCTGTATTCACACGCATATGAATATACTTTTTACGGCAACCCCCTATGACTCATCTTACATATTAAATAGTTCCCAGAAATGTTGAGGAAGTGATCTGAATCCATCCTCCCAACACTTTTAATATGTTGTTAGCTAATCCTGGATTTCTGACAATGAAGTCATTAATCCTCTTGCTCTCCAATATTTTTCACTGATGATATTGAAGAAAGCAATAGCAGTAATAGTAACTGCTTTTTAGAGAGCACCATATTTTTATGTTTTGGCGGTCACATCGCTCTCTCACAACCCCCAGAATGTCTGGAGAACCACACCTGTCGTTGGTTTATGGGTCTCACCGACCTGACCGGGAGAGTTATCAAAATAAATTCACCGACCATATCCTCTGATTACCAATCAGAGGACGTAGTACATGCCATGACAGGTCAGCATGTTAGGGGTTAAGACTTTATAGAGAAATTAAAGAAATGGAGAGGTTGGAAAAATAAAGACTCCCTAGCCCTCAGGAACCCTAATAGCATCGGAGTCAGAAGAGAACAAGAGATGAGCAAGGTAAGGTCAGATAGAAAAGTTACAGTGAGGAGCAAAACACCAGTAAGTGGAAGTAATGTTCTGCTCAGCTTGGGTACCTTGTGGTCGCTATTCACATATCCCCTAGACACCAGTAAGTGGAAGTAATGTTCTGCTCAGCTTGGGTACCTTGTGGTCGCTATTCACATATCCCCTAGACGGAGACCCCTGTGTCTGTATTCTTAATATTTAAGCCCTTTAAATGGAGATTTAAATATGGCATCTCTTGGGCCACAGTCCTTTTAAATACCAGTAACAACATCAATATTAAATTTGCTATTACTTTTAATATTAAATCTAAAATAATTAATATAATAATATACATTAAATTTGAACATATTATTAAACATTAATGACATTATCAAACATATAATATTCTTAACAATGAAACAATGGTATAATACTCTCTGTATTTAACAAATCCCTACCAACATGAAAAATAAATTAAATTTTACAATATATATATTTACATAAGTACTTTCTTTTTGGGGTTTGACCACATATTCTGTCTCCCCAGTCATGATATTGCATCAAGCTGGCCATACATAGACCATTATTTTTAAATCTACTAGTGGTGGAATGGCTATCTAAGGAATAGAAGTATGAAGCACAATGTGTCGTGCCTCAAGTTAGAGTATTCCGAGTACAACTATTCTAAGAGCTATTCTGAGTTCATATAACCATCCCAAAAGTGCTACAAAAATTGACTCAGATTACTAGATTAGATATCACCCTACAGTTATGTATGTTTTCCTGTATAATCATAATAAAACAATATACAAATAAAGATTATGAAGGTGATGGGACTGTTAACACTAATGACAATTTTTTCCAGAAAGTTATGAGAATACTGCTGGCCAGTATGCACCAACGTTACCTTCTGTAGATAGTGCTGTGGAGTCGTGGGACAGCTCAATACAGGAACAATCTCCTCCCAGCAATAATGCATCTCCAGATGCTCAACATCAACAGCTCACTGTAGCAGAAGTGTACAAATCAGGTTTGACTACTTATTTATTAGTCTTTATCATTAAAAGTAAAGGAGAAGAAGGAGAAAGTCAAAGTATGAAGGAAAACCATTTGATAATGTTTATTTTTCCTTTATTGCTTATTTATTGTGTTAGAAAGTTCCAATGATCAATGAGAGTCGCTTTGAAAGTTTGTGAATAGACAACAGTGAGTTGTAACAGGCCAGTGAAGTTGAGAAAGCAACCTGGAGAGTGCTCCAACAATTGTACCATCGGATTTCCTAACCCTGCCAACCATTTGATCAGGAGACTTTGAGAATCAATGAATGGAAATTAATTGTTGTTCTTGTGTAACACAAGTTTGGAAAGGGTAAAATAAGACTGAAAAATTCAATGCCATAGCTGGGATTTGAACCATGGATCCTCCGGTCTCCATCCAGTTGCTCTAACCATTGAGACACCATGGCAACATACCAATATGATACTAAATTCTCCAACTCGCTTGCAATGCTGACTGTGATGGTGTGAAACTTTTTGATATTGTAATTGATAAACAACTATCTTGGAATATGAATTTTGAGTTAATTAATAACACTAAACAACACTCACTTTTAAATTTTCCTAATACATGTTTCGGAGGCTAGTTTTCCTCCATTATCAACCGGACATCAACTGAACTGTAGAGGCTGGTTCACAGGGCTGGTGTCTCCTGTAGACTGCTCTGGTGGTGGTTCTAGGAACTTGTATAACAGATCGCCTTGTTGTTAAAAGTGAGTGTTGTTTAGTGTTATTAATCGACTCAAAATTCATATTTTAATGTGATCCAACAACACTGTCACAACTTCCAGTAATTATTATTAACTATCTTGGAACCCACATATTGATTTGATATGTAATAAGTTATGACGTATGATATTTCTCCTAGCTAATGTGAAAAAGGCAGTACCAAAACATTTCCTTAAAGTGTCCTATTTTTCATTCTTTCAATCTATATTTAGATATGAAATATTATTATGGGGCAGTAGTCCAAGAATAACAGAAGTATATAGGATTCAAAAAAAGATAAGACTTATGACAACTTCAAATAAGTTGAAACACTGTGAACCTTTATTTTAGGATTAGAAATTTCAACTGCTGTTAATTTATACATTTATTATATGTTGGTGCAAATACAAGAGAATTTGGCTATTTACAATGTAAGAAGGGATTCACATAAGCATAACACATAATATAGTAGAGATAATATGCCATATGCCATATGACAGATTGAAGAAGATTTCAAAGTATTACAAGGTAATAGGCAATTCACTTCCATCAAAAATGACTACCATAAATGATTAACTTTTTAAAGAGAGATTGCATAAATGGCTAATAAAACATCCTCTATATAACGGATCAGAATTTTACACAGAAAACAAATGTGAATGTAAACAGTGTGCAATACAGATAATGTACCTGATTTATTACTGGTGTCTAATGAAACCTATGTATGTAATTGTAGTAATTACCAACATGACAAATAAATAAAATAAAATTTTCCTGGTAAACCATAAGGAATCTTGTCCTACATGCGGTTCTTCTAGAAGAACAATTAATTATCATTGATTGATCTAATAGTTGGCTAAACTATGAAGCCCAGGACTTAAGTACTTACAGCATAGTCAGTTGTCATTAGGGTATGCTATTTCTTATGAATTTGAGATCTGCTTGTGATTTACTGGGAAAAATGAAAGCGACATGGAGAATTAAGTGCTGTGTCAGCATGTTGCTGTGATAGTTCAGTTGTTAGAGTAACTGGACGGAGACCAGAAGATCTGTGGTTCAAATTCCAGCTATGGTGTTGAATGTTCACTGCTGGCAGAAAGTAAGCTTGCAGAGATTTGCATCCAGTGCAGGAGGAAGGGAACAAGTATTCATAATTAAGGAAATGAAGCTATTAACAGTGAAGTAACAAGATTCTAAAGTAAGGACAAATTAGAAACTAAAAACTTCACTTATCTTAGTAATGCTGCAAGTTATTTTTGCAAACACTAACAATAACTTGCAACATTACTAAGATAAGTGAAGCTTTTAGTTTCTAATTTGTTCTTACTTTAGAAGTATTCATAAATCTCTCCTTGCATCTTGATGGCATTTCTGGAACTTTCATTGGCCAAGAGGAACCTCCTGCCTCTTTCCCTCTCCAACCAACCATATGCTGGTGAGCACTGGACATACCTGCTATCTGCAGAGCAGGGGTCTGGCTTAGTCACAATATATAAGGGATTATGGGAAGCTGTAATGGGTAGAGAAAGTGGCATGAGTGTGACACAAAGTTTCTATTTTGATATTGAATGTTCAGGGAAAGCAAAAGTCAAGTGCTAGTCTCAAATATGTTACCTTTCTCTGTTGTCATATGCAGTGGCAGCTTGTGGATATTGAATAAAGGGGTGCTGCATACAAAAATTATGTTGTTAGCTAAGAACTATTAACAATGCCTCTTCCCTTATTTATAGATTAGTTCTATGCGTCTCCTCTTGTAGGTCGTGAACTTCTGAATCACCTTGTTATGAAGTCCAAAGTTTGATAACTTTCAAATTTGTCTTCACATAGAATGGAAGATACTGCCAGATGGTCTTGAACTGGAACCGGGTGTTGGTTTGTGATATAATGAGATCACATACTTTCGCAGTATTGGAAGTATACACAGTTGAACCTGATTTATGTGTATACCTAAAGGAAGAGGGAAGATTACTTGTAACTCAGAATTGCTTACAAATGAGATTTTGATAATGTAGCAAAGAAAAAGCAATACAGTGGGCCTACATGTGTAACATTTTACAAACAACAAAGATATGTAAGAAGAAAGCATTATTTTGAACTTCGCCCTGCTTTAAAGAAATCAGTTAATTTAGGTTGCTTCATTTTTCTTGCATAATGTGCATGCTAATGACTATATGTGGTGTAGTATAAGCAATTCCTAAGTTGAAACAATTTTGGTTTTGTGTGGATTAAATTCCACCTCTCATATGAGTTTTACTTTCTGATCCAGTGTATAACATTTCTTACCTTAAAGAACATTTGAAGCAAGAGTGGAGGGGAAGAGAAGAAGGAGAAGACCTAGGATGGAATGGAGACAATATATGGAAAAAGTGGCAGTCGGACATGGGACGACAATGAGAGGAATATACAAGTTGGCGCAGGATAGGATCAAATACAGAAAGTGGCTGAAGGAACCCAACACCTAATGGCAGCAGGGAAAATGCAAGAAGAAGTATAACATTTCCTTTTCCTGTTCCCCATGGCTGATTAAAAGCAATTGAGAACTGAAAGACAAAGTCTCTGTTAATCAGTAAACACCAGATACAGAACATTTTTATCTTTACTTCTAGTTTGTTGCTAAGACATTGTTGTGCCGAAAGCTGCTGGCTCTACCAACAAATGTCTTTGTCTTTTGTTTCCGCAGCTGAAAGCCAGCTGCTCAGCTTGCATCTGTGTCAACAGAGATAAAGAAAATATCTTCCTTTCATAGAAGTTTGAAAACAGTGTTGTTGTAATTAAATTAAAAAAAAATAAAGAAAATATGTCTCAAGTTTCTTTTAAGATACCATATGCTGTATGCTCATTATAATTACATAAAACTCAGTTGTGTTTCACTGTAATTTAATATGTATAAGAGCAGATTATGAATATATAAGGTTCTATTAGCACATTTCTAAATTACATTTTACTATAACCTATAAGCAGTTACGTATAAATATGAATTACTTAGAACTGGGTGTTGTATAAAGCAGGTTCAACTGTATTTAACTTTTAAAGTTTTAAATTATTAGCTACATACCAAGCTTATAGTGTATTTAGATCATTGTGCATATTGGAAACTATTTATACCTCTTTTGCTTTCCTTGAAATAAAAATATCCTATGGATCAAGACTTGTGTTTGTTTTTTCAGAAAGTGCTACAGTTAAGAGAAAGCTGAAAGTGGACCCCAGTGGTGATGCCATGGTGTTGACTAGTGGACAATCATGGGATACTATATCTCACAGTTCACATAGCTTGGACAGTGGACAATCAGGTTACTAAATTCATTTAATTTATTGTGTTACATTCACATGACTTGTACTAAGTGTATCATTTATTTGTAGGTGCGAGGGCCATTTTCTTTTCAACCTCCGATAGCCTATAAATAAAAGACAAGTTCATAGAAAACAAGTATTTTATTACAAAAGTTTTGTACACTTATGGTTACTTTTCAACATAATCACTGAAAAGATTGAGACATTTATCGTACCTTTGGACAAGCTTTGCAATACCCTCTTCAAAAAATGTTGTTGAACCACAGACCCTCCGCTTACCAGGTGGGTGGTCTAACCATTAAGCTACTGTGACAACCTGCCAGAATGCCATTGAATTCTCAAACCAGTTCGTGTTTGTCCCGGTAAACCACAAAGGCAGTCTCATCTAAAGGTTAATTAATCCCGGGACATAAAGTACTTGCAATAGTAAGTCACCATTGGGGTAATTGTCTCTGATTGTCTCTGTTTCTAGAGCTTAAGTTGGTTAACTCTGATGATGGGAGCAAGTTGAGCTCTTGAAACCGGTCAAGACTAATTACATGTAAGTGATGTTAAGCACTTCAATCCAAATCAGTGCTCATTATAATCAAATTATTTATTTATGCCAACAAAGCCGTGTGTAGGCAGTTTTTGAGAGGTATAATTGGAACTGAAAAACTCAATGCCACAGCCAGAATCTGAACCACAGACCTTCCGCATTAGTTTTTCAGTTCCAATTCTACCTGTGGTAATCAAATGTAAAAATGTATTCAAAATGAACTGTGTACTTAGTAAGATCTATATATTTTGTGCAGTAAAGTCCACCTATCTCTTTTGGTTTACTGGTTTTAAAAATCATACAAATACAAAAAATCATTCATCGGTTATTCTCGGAAAATTCAATGTGAACATTTTATTATCATGCAAATATATGGTATTTTAATCAGATGTTTTATTTGTCTTCAATAAATAACAAACTTGGTATTTAAGTAGAGCATATTTCAAACATACAACGTGAAGAATTTCAAGAAAATTACCCCCTGAAACTATGTTTTACATAGAGAGAATTTTTAATTTTTAATATTTGCAGAAGTGACTCTTAACAATTTTAATTAATGATAGCAATACTATATATTAAAAACATTTACATGAGAAATAAAATGTATATCTTGTTTACTTTAAACAGCCTCTAAAGACCTCTTCATTTTGCATATCTCTTATATAACTGGTAAACCATAAGAAATAGACAAAATCTTACAGCACAAAAAATGTAGATCTCGCTAAAACACACAAACTACATCAAATGCATTTTTTATAGGATCAACCATTTCCAACATGTTTATTTGTTTGAATTTTCAAATACTTACTCCTTTTAAAGTTATAAGCTCCTATTTGTATTTGCTCATGGTCATGCAAAGAAGATGGAGTTTCAAAGCCATCACATAGCGACCCATGTTTTAAAAATGTAATTCCCATTTGCATATATTTGAATAAGCTAATAGCAATGACGTGAATCTAAATTATTATAAAAGTTAAATTGATGTTGAAACACTTAAATTATGCTCTAGAAACCGGTCAAGATAAATATTTTCATGTAAGTGATTTTAAGAGTTTCAACAATGATTCAACTTTTATAATGTAATTGCCACTACTGTATCCTCATTATAAATATAACAAATGTGTAATGAAAGTTTATCTTTATTAATAAGTAGAGAGAAAAATAAGCTTTTATAAGAATGGTTTGTACAATATGAATACAGAAAATCATGTGAATACACATCATATGTTGTAAGTTTTAACTCTAAATTAATGAAATGGTCTTATTAGTTCTGAATTATCATATATAAGCTGAAAGCAATGGTTTCATTAGAGTAAGGACCTCTGAACCTTTTTTCTAGAATATCTTTATTTAATTTCAACTATATATTATTCTCAAAGCTTTTTAAGCGTAGGACTGTGTATGTGCTAAAATAAATTTTTCTTCATGAACACCTTACATTTACAAATCCTGATCAGGTGCATAAATATCCTGAGTTTTAAGAACATGGTGTTACCGGACCACCCACACAATAGTTTAGTGAAGTTGCTTAGACAGGTGATATCATGGCCATTTCCACACAGAAGGATCGTAGTAGGAGCAAAAGTGAGGCAGCAGGAGGTGGAGAAAGTGATGTTCCCAACTATGAAAATGCAGGGAATTATGGAATTTAGCAATATATGTAAGATACGGTGGGGATATTGCGCATGTGGTCACTTGCTGTTCAGGAAACTTGCTAGGGCAAATACCTTCATTGGGGACAATAAATGGAGCATTCATAATGTGGTGTTTTTCTGCCTGTATTGGTTATTGTTCCTGCATCCACCTTAGTATGCTACTGCAGAGGAACCTGCAAAGTGGCATTAAAACAATTGTGAGTTGGCCAACGTTCAACCACAAAGCATGAATGAAATGGATGGTATGCAACTAAATGTGAATTGGAAGAAAACTGGAAATTGGCAAATCCAAGCTTGGGCATAGAAAGTTCAACAGGAGACGCCTTTGGATAGAAAATGGGTGGTTGGTGGTGTGGGGAAAAAAGCCAACTCTTTCTGCTATGTCTTCTTGTTCTTGTTCTTTTTCTGTTGCTTCTCCTCCTTCTTCTTCTTCTTCTTCTTCTTCTTCTTCTTCTTCTTCTTCTTCTTCTTCTTCTTCTTCTTCTTCTTCCTCTTCTTCTTCCTCTTCTTCTTCCTCTTCTTCTTCCTCTTCTTCTTCCTCTTCTTCTTCCTCTTCTTCCTCTTCTTCCTCTTCTTTCTTCTTCCTTCTTCTTCTTCTTCTTCTTCTTCTTCTTCCAGTAGTCTTCTGTTGGGTCCTCTAGCCCAGCGATGTCAAGGTCACAGGCCGCTGAGAGCTCCCCTGGGCATCTTGTACATGCTGAGGGCAAAACATGACGTAATACATATCAACATCAGTAGCGTTATCACCTGATACCTGTTTACTTGCAACTTGGCTGCGTCCACAGATAAAACCTTTCTTAGAGTGTGTATATATTATGAATGTTTTCCCTCAGAACTGTCTACAAGGATGTATAGCACAGATACAAGTTGGATCTATGAAGGAGAACAATACTTCTCACGCGTAAAAGAAAGCTACTTGACAGTTATTCAAATTGATGAAAATAGTAACATAGTTGCAACTTTCTGATGATTAGGCTGAATTATAGGTATTATTAAACCTACTCTAGCCCTTGGGTTAGCATTCCCGTACTGTGAAGTACACCATTTACGCTCTTCATACTTCTTAAAGATAGACTTTTCAATCCCAGATGTAAAAATGTCAAAATGGATTTTCAAATGAATGAATAAATAAATAAACAAAATAAATAACAGAATAATTATACAGTATTAACAATAGTGTTTTTTATACGAACTTGTATCAGATATACCTATTTTATACAAAAAGTAAATGGCAGCTTTGAAATCCTGTTATCCCTTAAACGGATATTCTTATCTATTTTAATTAAACATAAATGACAATATTTACTTGGATTATCTTCAAACAAGTGAAATAACACGAACCATTATTAGTAACAGGAGTTGACAATTTCCTCCAAAATTAAAGGTTGTTTGAAAACTGCTGTCCTTAAAGATACATGTTTTAGTGTTAAGCGTTTGCATAATGAATTTAAGACAATCTTACTGAACACCTAAGTAAAATACCACATGTTACACATTTGTAGGATCAGGTACTTGGCATATTTTTGAATTCACACACTTTTCAAAATTTGGCTCAATAATATTACAAAGACAGATTCTAAGACTGGATACCAAATTGCTATCCGAGAGTCTGTTTTTGTCTGTTTTTGGAGCTATGCAGAAACCCTATTCACAAAGGTAGGTACTACCATACATTGTCATAGTTTTTGCTATCTTAGGAATCAAATTTGGGTAACGCCTATTGTCAAGTTTCTGGTAAAATTCAATCAGTGCGTCTGAGTATGAATAATTGTCAAATTTCTCTTGAAAGCGACACTCACACTATACTTCTAACAGCTCTAGCTGAACTGCTGTATTATTTACTTTATCTATTTCATAATGACTTTGTATGTTGTATTTTAATGCAAGATCCTGGTTGCATATTAGGTACTGAATACTACTACCACAACTTTACAGAGGAATTGTTTTCCCATTCGAAACATGCGAATCCAAATGACTCATGTCTGTGCTCTCGGACGCAGCCATTGCTCTGCCTGCATCACACGGAAAACTGCACTGAACTGGTTTCTAACAATCTGGCCCTCTATGCCCAGGGCACGGCGACTTGCTCTCTCAGTGGCATTGCCACTCGGGGCCACGATTGACACCACTGCTCTAGCCCATTTGGAATCTGGAGATGCAAAATTAGGCTTCTCCCTCATTTAGATTTTCTTACTACTACCTTTTGAACAAGGAAATCAACTGACAACTAATAAAGGACTGGATATTGCTGGGAACAGTAATAATCAGTGGCTCTAGCTCATGAGGCCTTTGTTCATCTCGAAGTTCATCATTTGCTGGAATTTATGTCATCTGGGAGGAGCGGCTGTATTCACTTAGAAAATGGGTGCAGTGGAAATTTCGCACTCACAGCATCACTTGGTTGATGTTGGCAACACTTGAGCAAGAGCGGAAAGGATTGAGGAATGCTCCCATGATTCCTCAGGTGACTGAATTTCCTCCATAACTGTGGATACATGAATTTTTCACAGCTTGCATTACTTAAGTGGATGTTACAGACACAATATGTATAAATGTGTCAATTATTGTTCATAAAATGTATTGCTACAAGTTTTACAATAAATGAGCAGAATATAATGCTACATGTGTGCAATAAGCACTGTGAACTGTTTTAGCAAATATGTAATCTTAATCCATTTTTATTTATTTGTTTATTTATTTATTAACATAGAAGGTCCCAATGAGCATTTTGCTCTAAGTAAGGACAGCACTTTACAAGTGAGGTAATAAGCAAATTATAGAAAATAAATGTGCATAAAAAGTAGATACACCAGTATAAAAAATATTTCTTTCAAACCTACTCTGTGTGTATACATATGCGTGCATGTGTGTGTGTCTGTGTGTGTGTGTGTGTGTGTGTGTGTGCACGTGCGTGCGTACGTGTGCGTGCGTGCGTGCGTGTGTGTGTGAGATTAATATTTATTAAATACATTGAGTCATTCAAAAAGTAGAGGCAACACTGCCTGCATTTGGTGCTATCATGTAAGCTGATAACAATGAAAAATAAGAGCATCTAATGTTTCTTAGCTGTGAGTTTGAAGACAATAATTTTGTTTAATATGACATTTTTAGTAAACAAGGAAATAATGAAGCTGTTAACAGTGAAGCAACAAGAATCTAAAGCAAAAACAAATTAGAAACTAAAAGCTTCACTTAGCAAGTTCTCCAAAGAACTTGCAATATTACTAAGATAAGTGAAGCTTTTAGTTTCTAATTTGTTTTTACTTTACATTTTTAGTAAGTTTAATTGTAGGCTGTTATCTTTAGTGCTCTGAATATGTTTAGTAAATATGAACAAAGATGCTTCATTAAAATTCAGGTTGCAAGAGGTATCAATGCTCAGCAATGCCATACAGAATTATTGGAAGCTTTTGGTAGACAGACTTTACCATATCGTATCGTGGCTAGGTGGGCAAATGCATTTTGTAGAGGAATGGAAGAAGTTAATAAAAAACGTGGAGCTGGCAGACTGCAATCAGCAAGTGATGATGTGCATGTGAATGCTGTTAGAGCACTGCTGGATTGTATTGAACTAGCAAGAGAAGTTAGAGTTGCTCCTGGTAAGATTCTCCACATACTTATGAAGAAGTTAAAGATGAGGAAAATCTATGCTCGATGGGTTCCACACAATCTTACAGAGGAAACAATGTGACAGAGGATGAAAAAAGCAAGATTATACTTAGAATGCTATGAACGTGAAGGCGACTGTTTTCTTTGATGTATCATAACATTAGATGAAACCTGGTTCGATGCTACCAACCAAAATTAAAGAGACAATCAAATGAGTGGCGGCACATTGATTCACCACTGCCAAAACAGTATCAACTAGAACAGGATCCACTTAAAGTCATGTTTATTGTTGCTTATGATTTTGACAGTGCTCTTATCATTCATTCAGTTCCTCAAGGAAATTGTGTTAATGGTGCATATTACAGTCGCTTTAGAGAACACCATTTACGACCAGCTGTGTATTATAAACATCCAAATCTCCTGAATTCTCATCCCATTGTGTTATATGATGGTGCTCACTCTCACATGTCTGCCCCTGTTGTTAATTTACTTCACAGATGGAACTGGGAAATTCTGGAGCATCCTCCATACTCCCCAGATATGAGCCCATGTGATTTTGACCTTTTTGCGAAAATGAAATTACCACTTAGAAGAGTTCACTTTAGAACCAGACAGCCAATTATAGCAGCAGTAAAGCAGTCTGTTCAAATATTAGGACAACAAGACAATGTGGACAGCATCTGTCGGCTCCCTGATGTGTGAAGGCGAGTTCTTCATGTTGGAGGAGATTACTTCTAAGCTCTGCAATAATGTGACTGCTCCAAAAATATTTTATTTGTTGTTAATTCAAATGTTGCCACTAATTATTGAATAACCTATGTATATCATGAAGCACTACATAAATTTTCTGTTACGTTATTAGCAGCTATAGTATTGCTCAGGTAGCTATTTAAGGAGTTTGTTTTGAATGAAGATAAGTAGAGCGATGTGGATCACTTTTTGTAGGAGGTGCATCAGAAGATGAGAAAATGCAGCAATGGAAGGTCTCAGCAAATACAGAGTCTGTTCCCACAAAGAACTCCAATATAAGAACAGGTTTGTAACACTTCATTATAATTATTATTTATTTATGCCAACAAACTTACTGTTGGTGTTTTTAAACACACAAGCCATGTGTGGGCAAAGTTCTACCTGTCAAACTTCATTATAATTTTATTAACAAAGCTGTTTTGCTTATAACGATTTGTTGTAAGTACCTTTTGATATACCAGATTTTCGTGCCAAATTTCACCTATATCTTCATGTCACAGTTAAACTTGCATTCAACTTTTAATGAAAAGGATCCATATCTGTGAACAGCATAACTCAAACATGAAAAGTCACTTAAATACTTGAAAGATTGTTGAGCCAGATACTTTAAATGTTTCTCAATTTTGATCGCAAGAAAATTAGTGTGTCCTACTTCTTGGACTTTGTAATTAAAATTGTATCTCATTTATTTGTTACAGAGATGGCATCACATGGGAATAATGGTGCATTGCTCAAGTGTGATCCTAAACCCACCCCTCATAAACCTCCGACAGGCCTGCAGCCAAGAGAGACATACTACCTCGCCGATTCCCCACCATTGTCACCATTACCATTACCTCACTACCTCCGCAACAGCACTCTGCCCCATAGAAGAAGGTTTGGTGAAGAATCTCCTTCTCTTGGCAGAAGTTACTTGGATGATACCAGTGGCACTACATACCTGAATATCGACACTTCAGCTGCTAGTCCAGTCTATAGCAACACTGGCAGCTGTGGCTCTTACACGCACTTAACCTCAGGGTCACAGCAACTAGAACTATACCAGGTAGGCTATATATTCTTTTATACACTTAGCAATACAAGAGTTAAAAGGGAGACTATCCTGTGAACAAATAAAATAACAAATAAAATTACTTTGAACATGTGTATTATGCACTATGTTTAAACAGTTGTCAATATTTCAAGACAAGAGATGGAATCAGGACTGAAAAATTCTGAGACAGTATATGTGGTCAGACCCCGTAAAGGAAGTATTTATATAAATATTCATTGTAAATATAGTTTATTTTTCAAATTGGTAAGGATTTTTCAGGTACTGAGAGTGTCACACAATTATTTCATTGTTAAGAATATTATTTGTTTAATAACATAATTAATGTTAGGTAATATGTTCAAATTTAATGTATATTATTATATTAATTATTTTAGATTTAATATTAAAAGTGTTATTGACCAATTAAATAAAACAATTGTAACTGGGGATTTCAATGCCCATTCCAAAAGATGGGGTTATGAAAAAGTGGATTCTACAGGGAAGATAGTGGAAGAATTTTTGAATACCACTACTTTTGAACTGATTTATAGTAAAGAAGATCCCACAACCTTCATACATTATTCTGGAGCGGGCAGTAACCCAGACCCCTTGTTGGCTACAACAGATATTGCTTCAAAAATTAAAAAACAAGTTATAGAAGACCCAAGTTCTGGTTACAGGGCAGTAATTTCTGGTAATAAAACTAGATATTACAAATAACAGTCAACGTCACACAAATCTGTATTGGAACTTCAAAAAAGCAAATTGGAACAAATATAAAACTGAACTGGAACATAAATTTAAAGAAAAAACAAACTCACAGCTGCATGACTAATCAGATGATATGAACAAAATTTTTGTTGTCATCCTAGAAACTGCAAAAAAACATATTCCTCATGGAAGAATTAAAAATTTCAAACCCTTTTGGAACCCCCAGTTAGAAGAACTGAAAAAGCAAAGGCATATAGCTAGAAATACAGCTGAACAAACAAAAAACATTTTGGATACACAAATATGGCGGAAGAAATGTGCCTCACTAAAAAAAGAAATTAATACAGCTAAAAATAATCACTTTAATAATTTCTTACAAAAAATGGATTATAGAACAGATGGTAACAAAGCCCATAAGTTTATAAAAAAAAGGCAAGGACAGGAAAGAAAACAACAGCACACCTATCATACACAACAATAAAATATTAGTAAATGATGCAGTCATAGCCAAACATTCAATAAATATTATGCTAATTCACATAAAGTGACAAGAAATAATAAAAAGGAACGTAAAGAATTTAAGAAAGATTTGAAACAAGAAACAGAATGTGATCCTAACACTCAATGCAATATCTTTTTTCAAAATTTTAATATGCAAGAACTGAACATTGCAATAAATAATCTAAGAAACAAAAAGTCTCCTGGACCAGATCACATACATCCAGAGTTCATAAAAAACCTTGGAAAAACAGCAAAACAACAACTACTGAAACTACAATCTATCCTGGAAAACCACTGTACCTGCAGAATGGCGAAAAGCAATAATTGTCCCACTCTTGAAGAAAGACAAAACAGCATCAGAAATAAAAAATTATAGACCAATAGCTCTTACCAGCATAATAGCAAAAGTGATGGAAAGAATGGTGTCAAACAGGTTAAATTGGTTCCTAGAATCACAAAATTTAATATCCCCATGTCAAGCTGGATTCAGAGAGTTCCACTCTACAAATGAACAAGTCTTATTTCTCAGTCAAGAAATCAAAGACTCCTTCAATAGAAAAGAAGATACTTTATCAGTTTTTATTGATTTCCAAAGTGCATATGATTCTATATGCAGAACAAAACTACTAAAGAAAGTAAAAAAAGTAGGGATATAAGGTCCAATGTTTTCATGGCTATGTCATTTTCTAACTCAATGCTTTATTGCTACCAGGTATGGAAGGAATATATCAAAATATAAACAAGTACACCATGGCTTGCCACAAGGTGCAGTGCTCAGGACAACATTTTTTAATATATTTATTAATGATCTGCCACAAGATATATAAGAATCAGGTGTGAAGTGTGCGCTATTTGCTGATGATTTAGTAATGTGGACTTCAAAACCAAAAAACAAAAGCTTAGAACTAGAAAAAACCATGCAACAATCCTTAACCAACCCACTAAAGTGGACCAAAGAAAATTTAATGACTGTTAATACAACAAAATGAAACTACCAAATCTTTTCACTAAGAAAAAACCACTAAAAATGAAACTAAATTTTGAGGGCAACAATTACCAGAAACAAAGGAAGCAAAGTATTTAGGAATTACATTTGATACCAAACTTACATGGACCAAACAAATAGAAAATGTAATACAAAGAGCAGAAAGGTGCCTTTCACTGTTAAAACGTCTAACAGGAATGAAGTGGGGATGTTCCAGAGCAACTCTTAACCTGACATAAAATGTATATACAAAGCCATTATTTACTTACTGCAGTGAAGTTCTTAAAACAGCAAATACAAA
This sequence comes from Tenodera sinensis, assembly GCA_030765045.1. NCBI lineage: Eukaryota > Metazoa > Arthropoda > Insecta > Mantodea > Mantidae > Tenodera > Tenodera sinensis. The sequence goes on from CM060970.1 coordinate 12,706,763, forward strand.
ATAAATTCAAATCTTTCAAAACCAAAGCCTGAGACTAATTACAGGTGCTATCAAAACCACGCCAATACCAGCTATGGAAATACTAACCAACCAATACCCCATTGAATATGAAATAGAAAAAGCGGCTCTTATTCAACATGAAAAGTTGATCAGACTTCCATTCAATAATGGAACAAGAGAAATTTTACACATACACTAAAGACTCAGGAGAGCTTTCTTTCCAAAGTTCAAGACATCCAGAAGAATATATAACTTCCTAATTCAAAGGAAAACTTCATATATAAAGTCAATCCAACACAAACATTAGACATCATATATTATTTACACCTGACAGAAGAAGTTAAGAAAAGTGATACTCCAACTAGTGTTCTAGAATTATTGGCATTAGACAATCCATACTAGATTTCCAGAACACGAATGGCTCCATATTTATACTGATGGATCATTGATATCAAACCGAGATAGAGCAGGCGCTGGAGTAACGTGTCACCTCTTTTCCTATTACAAATCTTTAAGTTATGGAACTACAAACTTTGATGGAGAAATTGAAGCAATTCGAATGGTCCTACAACATCTTTTGTACAGAATTTCACATTTTCAGCAAGCAGTTATTCTCTCAGATTACAGGGCAGCAATTATAGCAATTACTTCCAAGTTGTCACCAAAAAACCAAACAATTATAGAATGTTGGAAAATCCTTACCCATCTAACAGCACTTCAAAAACACCTAGTCTTCCAATGGACACCAGCTCACTGTGAACTGAGTGGTAATGAGAAAGCTGATTTTCTTGTAAAAAAGGGTACCAGCAGTGTACAAAAATCTAAGGTTAATCTACCATTTTATGCAGCTAAAAGATTAGTCAACTCTGAATTCAAAAAAATTATTACAAAATATTACTATGAAAAATCAAAAAATAAAAGATGGGAACTACCAAACATTCAAACAGCAATTCCTGAGTATCCTCGAAAGACAGCAGTTGCAACCTTCAGGTTGATTACAGGACATGATTGTCTGGCAAAACATTTAAACAGAATTGGGATATATTCTTCACCACTCTGTCCTCTATGTGATCTGCAAGAGGAAATGGATCAAGACCACCTTCAAATATGTCCGGCCACTTCTAGTGCCCCATCCATCAGTGAAAAATATTGGAGAGCAAGAGAATTAATGACTTCATTGTCAGAAATCCAGCATTAGCTAACAACAACAGCATATTAAATGTGTTGGGAGGATGGATTGGGATCGCTTCCTCAAACATTTTGGAAACTATTTAACATGTAAGATGACGTTATAGGGAATGCCGTAAAAAGTATACACATATGCGTATGAATGCAAATGCAAATGTTTTTTATTTGTTCATCTGTATTTCTAGCTATGTCACTTTGCTTTTTCAGTTCTTCTAATATATGGCCAAGGATCTAAACATCATACAATTATATCTACTGTGAATCTTTGTTATCTGAATACATTTGCACTTAGGATGAATATTTTCTGCATGCTTTTTGCAATCATTTTACAAATATCCTGCTTCTTTAGCATAAGTGATGTATGGTATACAAATATATTATATTTTATACATACACAATAAATAAATGACAAATACATGCTTGGAATACACTAATACCAATGTCATTTGTTTTAAACACAATTTTAGCTGCTCATTCATTTACTATTAATTAAATTGAAATTTAACAAGTGCACTATTTGGCTCTTGTTAGGACTTGTATTAAGTGGAATTACTGTCCTTATTTACCTAAACTGAACTAAAAAGCTAAACCCCTAGTGCAACAGCCCAGGAAGGGCCAAGGCTTGCTGCCTAGCTGCTGCATCCCCCACCTCTGCCCACTACAGGTGTCATTGGTTGGGTGCAGTATTGGAGGGTGGGACATGGTCAGAGCTTCAAGCTCTCCCGGCCAGTTATGCAGCCTTGGCGACCTAGGGCCACTACTTCTTCGTCAAGTAGCTCCTTAACTGGTCACCCCGGGACCTAACAAGGCTGAGTGCACCCCATGCCAGACCTCCCAGCGGGGGAAAAATCCCCATGCTGGTACTGGGAATTGAACCCACGTCCTCTGTGGTAAGCGCGCTACCAACTGTACTACGGAGGCAGTCCTTATTTACCAAGTAGTAATAATTTTTTGTAAGAATTTGTTTAGTTGCTGAGGTGATTTTAAAAGGGAAATTGAATTGTTGTTATTCTAGGTAACACTATTCAAGGATCCAGTATACGAGGATTTTGGATTCAGTGTTTCTGATGGTTTATATGAGCGAGGGGTTTACATCAACCGAATTAGGAAAGGAGGACCAGCGGACTTGAGTACTGTGCTTCGACCTTATGACCGTATTTTGCAGGTATGCATTATACACAGTCTTTCAAAGTAAGGAATAATGCAAATAAAACTAATATTAACTCAGTTTTTAAAAAAATGCTTGTGCACTCAAACTTAATGTATTGAAAATAAATTTTTTAGAAAAGAATCAGCATTTTCAGCCATTATTGTACAGGTGTATGTCACGGACAAAAAGTTTAAATAACATATTATATCTTTCTTTCATAGAAGTTTGAAAACAGTGTTGTTGTAATAAATTTAATTTAAAAGGTGAGTCAATTAATAACACTGAACAACACTTACAACATAATTTTCCGGAACGTGTTTCAAAGGTTAACTTTCCTCCATTATCAACCGGACAATAACTGGGTTTCCATGGTGTTTCATGGTGCGGGTGGCGATGCTTCTTCTGATGTTTCTTCTGGTAATGGTTCAATGAACTTGCTGAAAATATCTTTCTGAGGAATGTCGAAATTAAATACTCGGTTTCTGTTTTTTAAAATGAAGATTTGTTCCCATGTGGACAGTTCTTGTTTTCCGGTTATGTGTTTGAGAAGTTTTGGTTCTAGCTTTATGTCATGATTTTTTGTCTAAAAGTGAAATACAACTGCTGATTTTTCTAATTGTTTACTCTTGATGTTCCTAAAGTGTTCCTTGGATCTAATTTCTAAAATTTTTTTGGTTTTTCCAATGTATATTTCAATTCAATCACTGCATTCAATTTGGTATATGCCAGATTTTTTGTTAGGTGGAATAGCATCTTTGATGCTTGAAAGTAGTAGGTTTTTTATGGAGTAATGGTTTATGTTGTAAGTGTTGTTCAGTGTTATTAATTGACTCACCTTTTAAATTAAACATATTATATTTTTCGTTTATTTCTGAAAGATATCTTATTTAGTTGGATGAACAATTTCATTTGTCTCATTTAAAAGGTTTGGTTGCTATGCAAACAGATATTTGAAATGTTACAAGGAGTTAAAATGAGAATCAAAAATATATCACTAGCTGTGATTGATCAAGAATTCATGATTTACATACTACCAGATTTCACATGGAAACACCTTATTAAATAATTAGAATTTTGCACATGTTTATTAGTGAATGAATGACAGTTTACTTAACATACAGAGTGGCGCATGAAATGTCATACATTGAAAATTGTTTGTATAACTTTTAATAAACAAAATATGTTAATTTTTTATTTTTTATTTTAATGATCTGAATGTGTATGCTCAGCAAACATGCAGTGCATGTTCAATATGTCCACCTTGTTGACATACCACCTGTTTGAGACAAACTTTGATGTTTCCGATCATCCTATGATACAATTTTTCTGTCATTCCCTAGAAAAATGTTATGATAGCCGCTCGCAGTTGTATTAGAGTACATGGTTTATTGCAGTAGACTGTCTCCTTTAAATGTCCCCATAAGAAATAATCACAAGGATTAATATCTGGGCTGTGTGGTGGCCATATTGAACCTCCGTGTATCCAAGGGACATCACACGGTGCCCAAAATGTTCATTCAGGAGATACAAAGCAATTCTAAAGTAAGAACAAATTAGAAACTAAAAACTTCACTTATCTTAGTAATGTAGCAAGTTCTTTTTGCAAGTTCTTTTTCACTTTGAAAACTGAAAATAATGGATGCCTTTCATTCCTGGACTTAAAAATTAAAAGACATAACAATAAATTGAATTTTGGTATTTACAGAAAATCTACTCACACTGATAATTACATAAAATATAAAAGTTTTAATCCTTTTGCACATAAATTTGCTGTTTTCAATAGTTTAATTTATAGGTTAATAAATATACCCCTTAATAAAGAAGAATTTGACACAGAATATAAACACATTATTAACACTGCAGTAATTAATGGTTTTAATACAGATTTTATACATAAAAGATAGAAAAATTTAAGTATCAAAAAGCTGTTAAAGAAGTTTCTACCCTCAAAAAAATAAAAGATAATTGTATTTTTAAAAATTTTACTTACCATCCATGGGCCAATAAAAAATGTACAAAGATTTTTAAAGAATATGGAATAAATTTGGTCCCTCAAAATAAATTTAATATACAAAATTTACTAAATTTTTCTAAAAAAGATAAAATACCAAATTATAAAAAATCTGGCATTTATCAATTTAGCTGTTTAGATTGCGATAAGGTTTATATTGGTAAAACTAAACGTCATTTAGAAACCAGAATAAAAGAGCATTTTAGAAATATTAAATATAACCAAACTGATAAATCAGCTGTGGCAGATCATTTTTGGTCATTTAATCATGAAATTAATCCAGAAGTTAAATTATTAAAACAATTAAGTGGACCTATAGATTTAATGGTTTGGGAAAAAAAATTTATTTTAAAAAACAGGAACGGTGTTATGAACTTTGAATTACTCTCTATAGATTGTATTTATAGTTTTTTGTTTTCAGAGATTGGTAATTTAAAATGAACATCAGTATCTATGTTTTTTGTTTTCAGAAAAATGAAGTATTGTAGCTTTGGTAACAAATTTGTTTGTATAGCTTTGAGAATGAGTTGGAGTCAACTCGAAACTTGAGTAGGTTTTTGCAAAAAGAACTTGCTACATTACTAAGATAAGTGAAGTTTTTAGTTTCTAATTTGTTCTTACTTTAGAATCTTGTTGCTTCACTGTTAATAGCTTCAATTTCCTTAATTGATACAAAGCAATGTTTGCTGTATATGGACAAGCTTCATCTTGCATGAACCATTGCATCTCCATTGGTAATCCTGTTGCATAAAGTTATGGAAGAAAATTATTCTGCAACACGTCCAAGTAGCACACACTGTTAACTATGCCATTGAAAAAGCTTGGACCAATGGCAGGGGGCCCACCTTGTGTGAAAATGAACATGGAAGAGTCACTGAGTCTTTGCTATACTTTTTGTTTCCGTGTAAAACAATGCAGTCTTCACTTTCTGTTCTAGCGCCAACCAGCCTTTGTCCACCATATACTAAACTAAAACGGTGGTGACACATATGCATGATAGTGACAACTGCTGCCATCTGTTAAGTCATGTAAATTGTTGTTGTTGTTAGCTAATGCTGGATTTCTGACAATGAAGTCATTAATCCTCTTGCTCTCCAATATTTTTCACTGATGGATGGGGCACTAGAAGTGGCCGGGCATATTTGAAGGTGGTCTCGGTCCATTTCCTCTTGCAGATCACATAGAGGACAGAGTGGTGAAGAATATATCCCAATTCTGTTTAAATGTTTTGCCAGACAATCATGTCCTGTAATCAACCTGAAGGTTGCAACTGCTGTTTTTCGAGGATACTCAGGAATCACTGTTTGAATGTTTGGTAGTTCCCATCTTTTATTCTTTGATTTTTCATAGTAATATTTTGCAATAATTTTTTTGAATTCAGAGTTGACTAATCTTTTAGCTGCATAAAATGGTAAATTAACTATAGATTTCTGTACACCACTGGTACCCTTTTTTGCAAGAAAATCAGCTTTCTCATTACCACTCAGTCCACAGTGAGCCGGTATCCATTGGAAGACTAGGTGTTTTTGAAGTGCTCTTAGATGGCTAAGCATCTTCCAACATTCTATAATAGTTTGGTTTTTTGGTGACAACTTGGAAGTAATTGCTATAATTGCTGCCCTGGAATCTGAGAGAATAACTGCTTGTTGAAAATGTGAAATTCTGTACAAAAGATTTTGTAGGGCCATTCGAATTGCTTCAATTTCTCCATCAAAGTTAGTAGTTCCATAACTTAAAGATTTGTAATAGGAAAAGAGGTGACATGTGACTCCAGCACCTGCTCCATCTTTGTTTGATATAAATGATCCATCAGTATAAATATGGAGCCACTCATGTTCTGGAAACCTAGTATGGATTGTCTCTAATGCCAATAATTTTAGAACACTAGTTGGAGTATCACTTTTTTTAACTTCTTCTGTCAGGTGTAAATAATATGTGATGTCTAATGTATGTGTTGGATTGACTTTAGATATAAAGTTTTCCTTTGAATTAGGAAGGTGTACATCCTTCTTGATGTCTTGAATTTTGGAAAGAAAGCTCTCCTGAGTCTTTAGTGTATGCATAAAATTTCTCTTGTGCCATGTATTGAATGGGAGTCTGATCAACTTTTCGTGTTGAATAAGAGCCGCTTTTTCTATTTCATATTCAATGGGGTATTGGTTGGTTAGTATTTCCATAGCTGCTATTGGTGTGGTTTTGATAGCACCTGTAATTAATCTCAGACTTTGGTTTTGAAAGATTTGAATTTTTTTTGTGTTTGCTGTTACAAGAACTTCGCTGCAGTGAGTAAACAATGGTTTTATATATATATTATATGTTGTGTTAAGCGTTGCTCTGGAACATCCCCACTTCATTCCTGTTAAACGTTTTAACAGTGAAAGGCGCCTCTCTGCTCTTTGTATTACATTTTCTATTTGTTTGGTCCATGTAAGTTTGGTATCAAATGTAACTCCTAAATACTTTGCTTCCTTTGTTTCTGGTAATTGTTGACCCTCAAAATTTAGTTTTATTTTTAGTGGTTTTTTTCTTAGTGAAAAGATTTGGTAGTTTGATTTTGTTGTATTAACAGTCATTAAATTTTCTTTGGTCCACCTCTGTAAGTTGGTTAAGGATTGTTGCATGGTTTTTTCCAGTTCTGTACTTTTGCTTTTTGGTTTTGAAGTCCACATTACCAAGTCATCAGCAAATAGTGCACACTTCACACCTGATTCTTGTATTTGTTGTGGTAGATTGTTGTAAATTGTATGATTGGCTTGAGGCAACACCTTTCTCTTCTTTGCAAGAATATTTTGAGTGTAAAAATATTATATAGTTCTAAAGTAAGAACAAATTAGAAACTAAAAACTTCACTTATCTTAGTAATGTTGCATGTTCTTTTTGCACAAACTGACTTGAGTTTCAAGTTGTCTCTAACTCATTCTCAAAGCTATACAAACAAATCTTACTTTAGAATCTTGTTGCTTCACTGTTAATAGCTTCAATTTTCCTTATTTATATTATATAGTTGTTTCTGTTATATGTAATTGATCTGATGTTTGTAAAATATTATATAATGGTTTTGTTGTATATAATAAGACGTTTCTTGTGACGTTATCTATTGCTGTATACAACTCAGTGACAAATAAATCAACTCAACTCATGTGAGAACTATGGTTACTTGTCACAAAATTCCAAAGTTGCCAACCTGCTAATAAAATTTTGAGAGGTAGAACTGGAACTTAAAAATTCAATGCCACAACTGGGATTTGAACCACAGACCTCCCGCTTAGCAGGTGGCTGCTCTAGCCATTGAGCTATTATGACAAACTGTCAGAATGGCATTAAATTCTCAAACCAGTTGTGGCATTGAATTTTTAAGTTCCAGTTCTACCTCTCAAACTTTGCCTACACACGGCTTGTGTGTTTAAAAACACTAACAGTAAGTTTGTTGGCATAAATAAATAATAATTATCTGCTAATAAAATATTTATTAGATAATGTTAATGTATGACATTTCATATGCCAGTCTGTATTTCCTCTGTTATGCAGTTTATTCAGTATTCAGATAGCACATCTAGGAATTTATTGTTACATTTCTCGTATATGCAAGACAGTGGTAGTCATGCATACAGTTGGATACTCTCAGTGTTAGAGCAACAGCACATGGCATTAACAAAATTATATTTTATAATTTTTTGTAATATCTTAACAGTTAGTACATATTGAATGCCTTACCTTATTATAACAGCAATAAAGTGCACAGTTCTATACATTTCTTAGCCCAATATTTCATGATACAATACATTAAGAAACTACTTAAATCAGTAAAAGCTTTTTAGGTTTGTGAAAGCAGAAGCATGTGCTTTTGTTTACATCAGAGGAACTCTGGTTTGGAATGGACAACAGTACCAAATAATAATCAAATAAAACATATCAGTGCATTTTAATTAACATTTACACTCTTTCTTATAGATTAAAGTTTACATCGTTTCCGTATTTTTAATACTTGCTTAGTACCTCTATTTGTCATTCAAGTATTCCTCCACTGAATAATAACAAATACATGTTCAGGTTATTCTTGAACTTTGTAGAGGAAGTAATTTGTTTTATTTGAGTAGGAAGTTTATTGTAAATATGAATTCCATTATACCTGAAGCTGAATGACATGCAGGTGTGAACTGTTGTCATGTATATCACAGCTTTTATTGAATTTGTTCATACTTGCACTATTGATACAAAAAGGAATTTTATTTAATTAATTTGTCCAACATGTTGATTTTCAAATTATCATATCAGATAAAACTAAACAAATTACTTTGTTCTTCCACGTATCCTTCTTACTCAACTATTTTTAATATAGAACATGATTTATTGTGCCTTGATTTGTATTTATTAGGAACCAAACAAATACTGGGTGTCCCAAAAAGAACCACCAATTATTAGTATGTTGCACGGGATGGCAAACTGATCGGTTTTCAAACAGGAAACCCTGTCCAGAGATGCACAGTTTGGACGCTGGAGAGCGCTGAAGTTTGAGAACAAACACTTCTGACAATTTGTTAACATTCATTTTGGTATCTTAATACAGAAGGTATGCAACCATTTAGCCGTCTGTGTACTGGGATGAATGACCTGAGCATAATAACATTCCTATGCATATGCTAAATTCCTCGATAAAGTCCTTGGTGCGCATCCTATTGCCCTACTTGTGTAGCTTCCGGTACAGTAACGCTTTTAACAGCAGTGCAACACATACCAGTACACAGCTGCTGAAATGGCCGACATGAGCTTCAGTAAACTTTGATGTAAATGTGCAGAATCACCTCATCACATGTCCAAGTCGTGGATTGGTGGAGGTGGACCAGTTCCATGGCCTGCATGGCTGGCAGATCTGATTCCCCTCAACTATTTTCTGTGGAGTTGTATGAAGAGTATGATGTATGACACTCCTATAACATCTGTGGAGGACCTTATGGCTCGAGTCCATGTAGTAACTGAAAATCTTCAAAGACAACTCCATGTATTGGGTAATGTGCATGAGGCTTACCACCGCCAATGTAGGCACTGCAATGACGTAGGAAATACACAGTTCAAAGGCTGTTTGTAATGTAGACAGCTCAATGTTGGGCTTATTGACAAAATGTGAACGCACACCCATCTAACACTTAGGTGTGCCACAACGATCAAACCGTGCATTTCTGCATATGGGTTCCTATTGGAAAACCAACCAGTTTGGCATCCTGCACAACATATTGAGAATTGCCAGTTTTTTTTGGGGGGGACATCCTGTATATCCTATTTGCCATGTCTGTTCCATTTTGACCATGAAGGTAGCTTTGTAATGTTTTCGTAATATTAGGCAAAATAACCAATGGTAATGGAATTTGAGGCTCAACTTCAATTGACATGACAATTATTTGAAAATTAAGGTGTTCATGGAACAGGCATTCATATTCAGTATTTATAACGTGCTATTGGCCAGTCATTTTGTTACTTGAACCAGCTGTTAATGAGCAACTAAGTAAATAACAGCACAAGTAACATTGTGGTGGATGTAAATAATATAGGTGTTCCTTTAGAGGACTCTCATTTGTTTTGTATTTATTTTTCTGTTTTCTTTTGATAGTTACATTAATATACAAGTACCTGGGTGACCGAGCTTTGCTCGGCGATTTTCACCTCTGCTTTTGTATGACCTATTTGTAGAATAGTGAGCAGAGAAAGAAACGTGAGTGTGTCACCTAAAAGTGAGAGGAGAAAACAGTAGGAATGTAAAAGCATTTCTATTTCAAACAAACAGAACCTGGTATGAATTATTTTAAAAGCAAGGTAAAATTCTTTTTGTGTAAAATCGCGTTTTTATGGAAAATTGTTTATAGAAGAGTGAGTAGAGAAAGAGATGTGAATGTGTTACCTAAAAGTGACTAGAGAAAAGACCGTGGATGTAATATCCAGCATTTCTATTTCAAACATACAGAAAATTGAATGACTTAGTTGTGGAAGTGTGAGTAGAAAGAGATGTGAATGTGTTACCTAAAGGTGAGAGGGAAAAACAGTGTGAATGCATTTGTATTTCAAACATACAGAACATGTTATGACTTATTTTAAAACTGGGGATAAAAGTGATTTTTGGTGTAAAATCACGTTTTTTATGGAACATTGTTTATAGGAGAGTGAGTAGAGAAAGAGATGTGAATGTGTCACCTAAAAGTGCGAGGAGTAAACATTGTGAATGTAATAGCATTTCTATTTCAAACATATAGAACATGGTATGACTTATTTTAAAATTGGGGATAAAAATGTTTTTCTTTTTTTTTGGTCTAAAATCACGTTTTTTATGGAAAATTGTTTATAGAAGAGTGTGTAGAAAAAGAGATGTGAATGTGTTGCCTAAAAGTGAGTAGGGAAAACACTGTGAATGTAATATGCATGTATACAAAAATTTAACAAAATATTTAGAGCAGTTTCTGAAATACCGGGAATATATATACAAGAATTGCACTGTGGAAGCGGGAATAAAAAATGTAATTTTTTTATGTAAAATCGCATTTTTTCGGGAATTACACCTATATAGATGAACTTAAAAAGCAAAACCCTATCTGAATACAAAATGTGATGGAAATCGTTAGAGCCGTTTCCAAGTTGCGCGGAATAAATGTATATATATACAAGAATTGCTCGTTTAAATATATAAGATTTGCTGATTTCTTCTAAGTAAGAACCAAATCAATAAAAACCTCTGAGACTGCTCTCCTGGAGTAATTTAATACACGCATGATTAGCATATAACATATCTACTACATAATTATTATTGATTACCTCAAAAATAATCTGCAACAAACATATGTCAAATGACATTTTGGAACTTGTACCTAATTTCACTATAAACCACTTAGCATTTTTAACTTGGGTTGTGCTATTACGACTCCAACAGATTTGTATTATTATATATAAACCTTTTAAGTCTTTTAATTCATTTAGGAACTGATATTTGAAGCTGTCTTATAGACTATATGTCTTGAAGAACAGTGGTTCTCTATGAGAATTATCAAAATGGTTGAGTGGTTTCCAAGGTGACATGTGCAAAAAAAAAAAATATATATATATATAAATAAAATTTCTGTTTAAAATATCAGTATAGATTAAAAGCTGATTTCTATGAACTGTATACTTTCAGGTGAATGAAACCAGGACTCATGACTTTGACTGTTGTCTAACAGTTCCTCTTATTGCTTCTGCTGGAGAGAAGTTGGAGCTCACAGTTGCAAGAAATGTTGCTTGCTCTCAGGATAAGAGGGTAACACACAACATGTTTATATTTAAAAAAAAGATTGAAAACATTATTTATTTATGCCAACAAACTTACTGTTGGTCTTCTTAAACACACAAGCCATGTGTGGGCAATGTTTGAGAGTTAGAACTGGCACTTAAAAATTCAATTTGAGGGTCTGTGATTCAAATCCCAGCTGTGGCATTGAATTTTTAAGTTCCAGTTCTACCTCTCAAACATTGCCCAACCACGGCCTGTGTGTTTAAAAACACCAACAGTAAGTTTGTTGGCATAAATAAATAATAATTACCATCTGAAGGTTAATTAATCCTGGGACATAAAGTACTTGCAATAGTAAGTCACCATTGGGGTAATTGTCTCTGATGTGAGACTACCTTTGTGGTTTACGAGGAGAAATACGAACTGGTTTGAGAATTCAATGTCATTCTGGCAGGTTGTCACAGTAGCTTAATGGTTAGAGCACCTGCCTAGTAAGCAGAGCTGTGGCAGTGAATTTTTAAATTCCAGTTCTACCTCTCAGATTCAAAACATGTTTAGAATCAATGGTGTAAGCTGTAAAAGGACATTGTGTTATATTCACATGACCTTCTCTACCCATTAGAATTTATTTGTGTATATTATTTTTTCTTGTTTATCTGATTACTCTCCCTTTATGTAGGACTTATACCCCTAGGAGTTAGAACCCAGTGCCTAAGGTCAGACGCATGTTGGGGAGTACAGGAACCTATGGACTGGACAGAGTGAAGACCTGGAAGTGGGTGGTCAGCCTAGCACTGGGTATGATAGTGAGAAAGACAATGATATGAAATGCAGGCAAAATGGATGAATGGAAAGGTGATGATGGAGCAATTGGTGGAATGAGTGGTGGGGGAAACCGGAGAACCCGGAGAAAACTTGCCCAGACGCCATTTTATCCACCATGAATACCATATGTGGGTCCCTGGGATCAAACCTGGACCACTTAGGTGGTAGGCAAACGGTTTAACCCCTTGGCTATGGTGCTGCTATTTATTTGTATATAGCATCTACAAACTTTTCTTACAAAAGCTTATGTTTCATTCTACTTCATGTCAGTTGAGATATAAACATTTGTAGAAATTGTTTCATTATACATTTTGCTGTAGGTACAAGGGGAATAGAGAAAAATAAATCAATAGTCAGATGTTTAAAAGTGGAGCACTATATGCTGCCCTTGAAATTCCATATCCTTTTCATGACATCACTAGAAACAACTGAATAGCAACAGCACTTTAAAAAGTGATAAACTATTAAAAACATTCAATCCAATACTAACTTGGAAATGGCTCATAACACAAATGAAGCTATTTAAATTAGTCATGTGTTTTAAATAGCTCTACATTTTTGTATAGCAAATCTTGTAGTTTAACCATTACACAAAATTGAAGACTCCCTATGAGTGAATAGAAATTCATGTGCTACCTATTTCCAGAAAATTCAAGATATGCCCTTTGTATATGATGCAAGTATCTCAAATATCTATATGGTACTCTAATCAAAATTGTTAGTGCCATTTTTGATAGAATGAAAAGTAAGAAATACCTTCATATTGGTGCTGTATTTTTAATAATATGAAGCTTCATGTTGAGCTATGAGACTCTTTTCTTTCTCTCCGGGCGAGGTACTAGGTAAAATGAATGAACACTCGATGTAACTTCACTATATATCACTTTATTAACACTTTTTTCGTCCCTTATTACACTTGTTGTAATTGAATTTACTTTCGTTGCACCTACTTGTATTTTCTTGACAGTCTTTCCACTTTTATAAAGTCTTTTAGACCCACGTCCACGTCCACGTTACAGAAACACGTCCTCATCTTTCAAACATACAGACGCTAATGACAAAATTGGCACTTCTTTACATGACGCTCTTTTTTTAAATATATATTCTTGCTCGTATGTGCTCATTTTATATTTTCCTACGTTAAATAGTTCCTGTATTGTTAGGGAAGTGATCTTTATCTATTCTTCCTTCACTTTTAACATTAAATATATATGGTTCTTATACTTATACACATTAAATTTAAACATAAAACTTAACATTTATGACATTTTTAAACAATTCTATTTTTCTCAACAATGAAAAAATAACATGTCTTCGTTTCTCAACTAATTCTTATCAACATGAAAAATAAATTACATCTGTAATAAATATTTACATAAATGATTTCCTTTTGGGGTCTAACCATATATTCTGTCTCACATGCCCCTTGTTTTGTTTTTCAAGTTGTCACATTTATTCACAATCTTGAAACACAATACAACACTTCAAATATGCCCGGCGGCTTCTAGTGCCCCATCCATCAGTGAAAAATATTGGAGAGCAAGAGGATTAATGACTTCATTGTCAGAAATCCAGCATTAGCTAACAACAACAACACTTCTCCCTATTCCTTTGATACAATCTTTTTACTTTGTACAACACCCTTTTTTCTTTACAGTCTTCTTTGCTGTATGGTTTTGTCTTTTGCTTTGGCATGACACAGTAGGTCTTTATAATTTTAACATATTCAGTTATTACACAACACAACACCAAGAATATTCCTAAGTTTTTACATTTGACATTGACACAAATATTATTTAAGTGTATCATGGTTTATTATGTGCCTTTTGACTTATGTTCTTTGTTATGAGGAGAGAGAAGCAGGATGCAAATCTTGAACTAATGATTATGATCATACTTCTGGCAATTTTATCCAGTTCTTTGCCTTCTTTGTCTTGCAAGCTTATTATGTGTAGGCAGGTCGTTGATTCAGTTCTTAAACTCTGATGTTACTAATGATACTATTGTGACATTGGGTTCTCATTCACTATTGTTTAGTTCATCAACATTTCTTTAAGCTCAACATTGGCCACATCCATCTTAATCTATGGGCATTGATTTTCTGACTATGGTTTTCCTCTCTTTACTAATTGTCATCTCTTTATCTCTTATCTCTATAAGAGAAAACTTCTATATTTATAATTATTCTGCAACTATATTATTTTTCTTCTTAATCCACCTTCGACACCCTTGTGTCAAAAATATTTTCTCTTTTTCACCACAGTTGATTCCTTTTTATTTTTGTCCCTGACATCCTTATGTCAAACACACATTTTCTTCGTCGCTATAATTCATTTCTTTAATGACAATCAGTGTTCTCATCTGTCTTTGTTGACAATGCTCTCGGTGGTCATTATAGCCAATGAATATGTTGATTTCCTTTCCTATTGTATTTTCCAACCTGTATATAGTTTTCTATAAGAAGCCCATTAAAGCTTATTGTTTTTCCTCATCTCTACTGTTCCTGCCTTACATATTTGTTGGCAAAGACTATTTGGTCCTTTCTTTATATGATTTTAATTTGTTTTTATGGTATCTTCCTACCAACTTGCCATTTGAATTCTGTAGCTCATTGACATTTTTCCTTTTCTGTTAATTCCCTTTGGACTGCCCTTGTGGTGTTGATGTCAATTGTCAATCGCTTAGGTTTTGTGTTGGTCATCAACTCAATTGGGGCAAACTTAATCGTGGTAATTTCCCTGGGTGTTAGGGGCAATTGTTGTTTCTGTGTTCTGTGCACAATCCTCTCTATTCGGCACACTTTCATCTATTTCCTGCTGCCTTACGTTGCCAGTGTTCCATTGGTTTCTGCCCCTTTGGTGTGAACCTCTGTTGTATGACGACCTTTGGCTGTTTAAGTATTCCCTACAGAATCGTATGTGATTCACTTGATGGGTACGGTCTCCTGGTCTCCCACGATAATATGTATATGTTTGGTGTCTCAATTCACCTCTTGGTATCGTGTCGTGGTACCGCTGTCTCATGTTCTCCATCCTTTCGCCATGATTGTGTGGTTGTGAGAAATGGTGTGCCCCTCTTCCCCTGTCATGGGTGCTCGTAGTATTTCTATCTTCCCTCTCACTCTGGGTGTTTGTAGTCATGCTTCTGTTTAAGATCGGTGAGTTTGGGTGACAGTTTCTATGTCTTTGCTCATTAGGCCGACCATTTTGCATTTCGAAGGCTGTTAGTTCTATCATGTCTGCAAAATCTACTGGCCTCGCAACAATTAACCCTGTTCTCACTGTGTCTGGGAAATGTCTTGTTATGCTGGTAATTAACTCTGCTTCCAACAGGTTAGGGTCTAATAGCTTCCCTTTGTGGGCTACTTTTATAAAATAATCGACTAGTGATAACCCGTTGGCTGGATCATATCTTCCTGTCGCTAACTCTACCCTTGTCTGGTTCTGCTTAGCTGTGTCCCAATACCTTGATAGGAATAGATTCCTAAATGAGCTATATGACCATCATGACCAGCTAGTGTTAACCTTAGCCATTCTAATGCTTTGTTTTTCAAGGTTTTCTTGACTATCATCATCCTAAGCTCATTTGGTATCCTTTTCACTTCAAAATACTCTTCCATCTCTTTAACAAAGAGTTTTGGATCGTCTCCCTTCTCCTCGTCAAATGTAGGTGGTGTGATTTCGTGTAGTACGCTGTTGGTGTAGCATGT
Organism: Tenodera sinensis; assembly: GCA_030765045.1. Classification (NCBI taxonomy): domain Eukaryota; kingdom Metazoa; phylum Arthropoda; class Insecta; order Mantodea; family Mantidae; genus Tenodera; species Tenodera sinensis. Next base: position 12,722,895 of record CM060970.1, read on the forward strand.
GTTGTGTGTTGTGTCATTGTTTAATTGTGAACCTCCATCTCTATATGGTGAGTCAACATTTTGCACATTACCTATTCAAATAACTTTCATCTTGAACATCACTTACATTTAAATCATCTTTTTGCCTTTGTAGTGCATTCACAACATCATTTACATTAGCCAAACTTTCTTTTCCTTTTCTCATTTCTTCGTAAATTGATTTTAAATCATTCTTTATTTCTAAGTGACTTTGTTTTATACCATTCGCAGCATCTTGTTCTGATTGTACTACATCAGCCACAATCTTAATTTTAGGAATGACAATTTCTTCTACAGTTTCATTAGTAATTCCTTTTTTCACAACTTCAATTTTTCCTTAATTCCTCAGTTATTTCTGATTTTACATTTGTAATCTTACACTCTACACTTGAATTACACTCTGTTATTTCATCCCTACATCTACCAATTTCTCCCTCTAATACAATCTTGTTTTCTTTCATTTCCATTTCTATTTTTCCCATCCTATCTCCTGTGATTTCTATCCTAGCTTCTAAAGCTTCCTTTGTCTCATTTATGTTTTTATGTACTAATTTCAAATTAGTTTCCATTACTTTTATATTTTCCTTACACTCCTGTCTTCCTAATTCTATTCTCTTTCCCAAATCTAGCTCTAATTCTTTCCTATTATGTTCTATTTTCTGCTCTAAGTTCTGCCTGACTTCCTCCATTTTCAGGCCTATATCTTGTTTCTTTTGTTCTAAATCCTGTCTCACTTCCTCCATTTTCTGTTCCATTTTCTGACCTGTCTCTTCCTTATTCTGTTCTAAGTCCTGTCTTACTTCCTCCATTTTCTGACCTAAACTTTGTTCTAAATCTTGCTTTAATTCTTCCTTATTCTGTTCCATTTTCTGACCTAAACTTTGTTCTAATTTCTCAAACATGATCATTAGTAACCTTTGGTCTTTTCCTATTACTACTACTTCTTCCTCACTTTCTGTTTCTATCTGATAACTAGGCTTATCTGCCCCTTCCCCTATTCCTGTTCCTACTTCTTTTCCTTTTTGTGACATTTTCGTTTTTTGATTCAGTTCAGTTGGGATTAAAAGCCCTATTTTTTGCCGCTTCTTAAGAACATGAAATTAAAGTAAATTTAAAATAAAAATTGTTGGTCCTACTTTTTTTTTTCGTTGGTTTATTTTGTTACGTCCATCCGCTCGGTGGTTGGTTTCACTAGACGTCCTTTGAAGTTCTCTGCGTCGATGGATAGGCGTCCGTCGGCATTCGTCGGCACTTCCCCCGTTGATTCCAGCTTAATAACGTCTCCTGTAGTCTTAAACTTCGATGGATTGTTTAATGGCGTCTTCTTCGGTTTTCGCGCGTAGATTAGCGTCACTTGGTATTTCGCATAAGTTCATTTCCCGTAGATTTTCATTCTACCCAATATTCGTGCTCCACGTTCGGGCAAGCTATTTGGTGCTGTATTTTTAATAATATGAAGCTTCGTGTTGAGCTATGAGACTCTTTTCTTTCTCTCCGGGCGAGGTACTAGGTAAAATGAATGAACACTCGATGTAAGTTCACTATATATCACTTTATTAACACTTTTTTCGTCCCTTATAACACTTGTTGTAATTGAATTTACTTTCGTTGCACCTATTTGTATTTTCTTGACAGTCTTTCCGCTTTTATAAAGTCTTTTAGACCCACGTCCACGCGCGTTACAGAAACGCGTCCTCACCTTTCAAACATACAGACGCTAATGACAAAATTGGCACTTCTTTACACGACGCTCCTTTTTTTTTTAAATATATATTCTTGCGCGTATGCGCTCATTTTATATTTTCCTACGTTAAATCGTTCCCGTATTGTTAGGGAAGCATTCTTTATCTATGTTAAGTAGATTTTCCGGGCTTGTGGGCCGTGGTCTAGTTGGATTGCCTTCCTCCGACGTTTCGCTGAAAACTGCGTCCAGCATCTTCAGGGTGATCCAATTAGTGAACTCCCGAGTCCAATATTAGATTAACATAGTTGACAACGCCGGCCGTGAAAGCCTCAGCACTTACATTCTTTATCTATTCTCCCTTCACTTTTAACATTAAATAAATATGGTTCTTATACTTATACACATTAAATTTAAACACGAAACTTAGCATTTATGACGTTTTTAAACAATTCTATTTTTCTCAACAATGAAAAAATAATAACACGTCTTCGTTACTCAACTAATTCTTATCAACATGAAAAATAAATTACATCTGTAATAAATATTTACATAAATGATTTCCTTTTGGGGTCTAACCATATATTCTGTCTCAATATGTAAAGTGTATTTAGAGATGCAGGAATTTTCTTGAGAAGCTTCACTTCACGTCACACACTTGGAAGATGCTCAACTTACCCACTTTTTGTTTTTGAGTTATACTGTTCACACACATGCACACACAGAGATCTTTCTCTAAAAATGCTTTTTTTTTGGGGGGGGGGGTCAGGGGGGTCTCAAAACACATACTTTCAGCTAAATATCAATATCAAATTTTTAGGCGGAATACAACACTTCTCCTACTTGCATTACTGTATGCGCTCATTTTATATTTTCCTACGTTAAATCGTTCCCGTATTGTTAGGGAAGCATTCTTTATCTATGTTAAGTAGATTTTCCGGGCTTGTGGGCCGTGGTCTAGTTGGATTGCCTTCCTCCGACGTTTCGCTGAAAACTGCGTCCAGCATCTTCAGGGTGATCCAATTAGTGAACTCCCGAGTCCAATATTAGATTAACATAGTTGACAACGCCGGCCGTGAAAGCCTCAGCACTTACATTCTTTATCTATTCTCCCTTCACTTTTAACATTAAATATATATGGTTCTTATACTTATACACATTAAATTTAAACACGAAACTTAGCATTTATGACGTTTTTAAACAATTCTATTTTTCTCAACAATGAAAAAATAATAACACGTCTTCGTTACTCAACTAATTCTTATCAACATGAAAAATAAATTACATCTGTAATAAATATTTACATAAATGATTTCCTTTTGGGGTCTAACCATATATTCTGTCTCAATATGTAAAGTGTATTTAGAGATGCAGGAATTTTCTTGAGAAGCTTCACTTCACGTCACACACTTGGAAGATGCTCAACTTACCCACTTTTTGTTTTTGAGTTATACTGTTCACACACATGCACACACAGAGATCTTTCTCTAAAAATGCTTTTTTTGGGGGGGGGGGGGTCAGGGGGGTCTCAAAACACATACTTTCAGCTAAATATCAATATCAAATTTTTAGGCGGAATACAACACTTCTCCTACTTGCATTACTGTAATATACTATAGTATGTAGAGAAAGTTATGTTAATTCGTCACGTTAGACATCTTACATTTTTGGAAACAATCTAAGCAACAATCCTTAACCAACCTACAAAGGTGAACCAAAGAAAATTTAATGACTGTTAATGCAACAAAATCAAACTACCAAATCTTTTCACTAAGAAAAAAAAAAACCCTAAAAATAAAACTAAATTTTGAGGGTCAACAATTACCAGAAACAAAGGAAGCAAAGTATTTGGGAGCTATATTTGCTACCAAACTTACATGGACCGAACAAATAGAAAATGTAATACAAAGAACAGAAAGGCGCCTTTCACTGTTAAAGCATCTAACAGGAATGAGGTGGGAATGTTCCAGAGCAACTTTTAACACGACATACAACGTATATACAAAGCCATTATTTACTTACTGCAGTGAAGTTCTTGTAACAGTAAATACGAAAAAATTCAAATCTTTCAAAACCAAAGTCTGAGATTAATTACAGGTGCTATCAAAACCACACCAATAGCAGCTATGGAAATACTAACCAACCAATACCCCATTGAATATGAAATAGAAAAAGCAGCTCTTACTCAATACGAAAAGTTGATCAGACTCCCATTCAATACATGGAACAAGTAAAATCTTACATGCACACTAAAGACTCAGGAGAACTTTCTTTCCAAAATTCAAGATATCAAGAAGAATGTATACCTTCCTAGTTCAAAGGAAAACTTCATATCTAAAGTCAATCCGACCCAAACATTAGGCATCACATATTATTTACACCTGACAGAAGAAGTTAAAAAAAGTGATACTTCAACTAGTGTTCTAAAATTATTGGCATTAGAGACAATCCCTAAAGTAGGACAATGGCCCTACAAAATCTTTTGTATAGAATTTCACATTTTCATCAAGCAGTTATTCTCTCAGATTCCAGGGCGGCAATTATACCAATTACTTCCAAGTTGTCACCAAAAAAAAAACAAACAATTATGGAATGTTGGAAAATCCTTACCCATCTGACAGCACTTCAAAAACACCTTGTCTTTCAATGGATACCAGCTCACTGTGGACTGAGTGGTAATGAGAAAGCTCATTTTATTGCAAAAAAGGTTACCAGCAATGTACAGAAATCTATAGTTAATATACCATTTTATGCAGCTAAAAGATTAGTCAACCCTGAATTCAAAAAAATTATTGCAAAATATAACTATGAAAAATAACAAAATAAAAGATGGGAACTATCAAACATTCAAACAGTAATTCCTGAGTGTCTTCAAAAAATGACAGTTATAATCTTCAGGTTGATTTTTGGACATGATTGTCTGGCAAAGCATTTAAACAGAATTGGTATATATTCTTCACCACTCTGTCCTCTTTGTGATTTGCAAGAGGAAATGGACCAAGACCACCTTGAAACATGCCCAGCGCCCCATCTATTAGTGAAAAATATTGGAGAGCAAGAGGATTAATGACTTCATTGTCAGAAATCCAGCATTAGCTAACAACAACATTTTTGGATAGGGAAATTGAAATGCATAGGAATATAAAATTTAATGTTATTATTTAATTATGTTATACAAATGTGTGCTGAAAGTGTTGAGCTAACTTGGTTGATTTTTGTAGAAATTAGTAAATTCAGCAGGTAGCCATAACCCTTAAACATGCTGCTTTGCAAATGTACAAAGTGCATATTAAGAGGCATTTTCTTAGAGTGTTTGAAGTCTTCTTGTTTAGCTCATATGATACTGGCCTTTAACAATAAAATTATATTTGGAGCTGGCCTCAGGGGTCTCTGTCTAGGGGATATATGAATAGCGACCACAAGGTACCCAAGCTGAGCAGAACATTACTTCCACTTACTGGTGTTTTGCTCCTCACTGTAACTTTTCTATCTGACCTTACCTTGGTCATCTCTTGTTCTCTTCCGACCCCGATGCTATTAGGGTTCCCGAGGGCTAGGGAGTCTTTATTTTTCCAACCTCTCCATTTCTCTAATTTCTCTATAAAATCTTAACCCCTAACATGCTGACCTGTCATGGAATGTAATACGTCCTCTGATTGGTAATCAGAGGATATGGTCGGTGAATTTATTTTGATAATTCTGCCGGTCAGGTCGGTGAGACCCGTAAACCAACGACAGGTGTGGTCCTCCAGACATTCTGGGGGTTGTGAGAGAGCGATGTGACCACCAAAACATAAAAATATGGTGCTCTCTAAAAAGCGGTTACTATTACTGCTATTGCTCTCTTCAATATCATTGTGAAAAATATTGGAGAGCAAGAGGATTAATGACTTCATTGTCAGAAATCCAGCATTAAATAACAACAACATATATTTGGAGCTATATTATATCATAAATATATTTGTTTCAATATTATTGTAGTGTTATTTTTGGTAATGAAAGGAAAAATCCATTCAACTGTAGTAAAATGTAATCCTGTCATTAGGTCCATCCTATCACACTGTTTATTTTACATGGACTCTCCCCATCCTTTACCACAGACACATTTGACTGCATTCACTGGGACTTGAGCTCACTGCCAGTCCATTGTGTATCACTTTGAGGATCATGGCTATTCAAATCACTTACACTAAGATGCGTGTCAAGGGGATATAAAACCTGTTTTTAGGTCCTGAATAATGCTGGGATTATGATAAAGTTAACATAATGTGACTCAATGCAATGGGATGTAATGGAAAAGTCTAATACATTATATTAATGGAGCTATTTAGGATCAACTAAACATGACCTAACATGGCTTAAGTAAACAAGAGTTTGGTCAAACTTTTGCTTCATGTTATGCCAAGATTGTGGTCACATGACATACTTGAACCAATTAGTGAGTAGTGCCATGCAGGAATAAATTGTACTTTTCTATGTAACTATTTGTATCAAAACTCTTTCTGTTTCTTTTGTTTAGCTCCCAAAGTAGGTTATGGCCATCTCTACAGTACTTTTATCACCCTTAAAAAATGATTTACTTCGTATTTTCATATTCTTCATCTTTTCATTTTTGGGAGACATAACATTTGACTAGAAACTTGAATATCCACCGTGTCTGCTGAGCAGAAGATTCATTCAGAATCATTCCCATTATGTTAAGTGCAACCTAATAGACCTAGTTTCTTATTTAACCTTATGTCCTGTCACGTTAAGTCACATTAAGTAAAGTTCATCATAATCCTGGCATAAGAGTGGCATAGGTAGCAAAATGATTCATGCATTTAAGGCCTAAGAAGTCACCTTTCATTGTTGGGTGAGACAACTAGTTACTAATATAAATCTTGCACTTTATATTTGATCCACCCCATACAGCAGATTATCACAATATATTGAGTCTGAGTGTATGTCATTTGTGTTTAAGGACTGCAACGGAATGTTATCTTGGAGCGAGGAAGAGAACAACACATTTCAGTGTCCTGTACCAACAAGCTCATCTTCAGGGACTATTACTAAAACTCTGTAAACTGTGGTATTTATCTCACTAAAAGTGTGTACATTCAAACTGCTCAGGATCTGTAGCTTAAGGTAATTATACATACAGCAGTATTATAATTCATGTTTTTTCTTTTTCATGTACCAAAATAAAGAAATCAAGAACAGAAAGTTGCAGTTTTCATTCCATAACCATCTTCATTCTGTTATATTTAGTTTGTGGGAAGCCTGTAGTGCCTATATCTATAATACTAAATTTATAAATGTTAGGTACATTTTAGAAAGCAAGATGGCACCACAGCAACATGTGTGACTTGCATTCAGGGGGTCCTGAGTTCAATCTCCGGCACCTGTGCACTATGACTCTGTGGTTTCCCCTTGTCACTTAAGTGAATGCTGGAGTGCTTAATTTCATACCACGATTTCCTTTCCATAATTTCCCCTAATTCCATTTCCTTATCACCTTCAAGGTGTGCCTTGAGGCACAAGGTGCATGTACGGATGGCATGGATGTTTGCATACTGTAATGGCTATTCTCGGTTGTAGGTGTGCCTTGAGGCACAAGGTGCATGTACGGATGGCATGGATGTTTGCATACTGTAATGGCTATTCTCGGTTGTAGGTGTGCCTTGAGGCACAAGGTGCATGTACAGATGGCATGGATGTTTGCATACTGTAATGGCTATTCTCGGTTGTAGGTGTGCCTTGAGGCACAAGGTGCATGTACAGATGGCATGGATGTTTGCATACTGTAATGGCTATTCTCGGTTGTAGGTGTGCCTTGAGGCACAAGGTGCATGTACAGATGGCATGGATGTTTGCATACTGTAATGGCTATTCTCGGTTGTAGGTGTGCCTTGAGGCACAAGGTGCATGTACAGATGGCATGGATGTTTGCATACTGTAATGGCTATTCTCGGTTGTAGGTGTGCCTTGAGGCACAAGGTGCATGTACAGATGGCATGGATGTTTGCATACTGTAATGGCTATTCTCGGTTGTAGGTGTGCCTTGAGGCACAAGTGCATGTACAGATGGCATGGATGTTTGCATACTGTAATGGCTATTCTCGGTTGTAGGTGTGCCTTGAGGCACAAGGTGCATGTACAGATGGCATGGATGTTTGCATACTGTAATGGCTATTCTCGGTTGTAGGTGTGCCTTGAGGCACAAGGTGCATGTACAGATGCCATGGATGTTTGCATACTGTAATGGCTATTCTCAGTTGTAGGTGTGCCTTGAGGCACAAGGTGCATGTACAGATGGCATGGATGTTTGCATACTGTAATGGCTATTCTCGGTTGTAGGTGACATTGGGTGGTCACCGTCCACTTATGGGTGGGGATACACTTTATGTGTTTAGTGACCTCAGAGATAGAAATCGCTTATTGGAGCCCTAAGGAACCATTCCCCATGTGCTATGGCACACCATACACCAATTTTTTCGTCATGAAGGGTTACTTCATGAACAATATTAGGTTCTGAGTTATAGAACCAATTTTGTTTGAATCAACATTTGATGCCCATACATACATGAATACAATTTTACCACTTTTTTTAGAGAATTAACCAAAAGAGAGTGTGATTGTCTTTTTTCAACAAGACTCTGCAACAGCCCATACAGCCAATTTTTAAATGAAAACATTTGAAAGTGTTTCAGGTTGTGCAGTTTTTAAAAAGAATGCACAGTTCATTGGGTCTTTGACCCTCTGAATCTTTGCTATCTCAGGTCGTGATACAGGGTGAAATGAATAGTGGACTGGTGGTTTAACTTTTGCATATTATTTTATACACACCTTCTTGTTCAAAGCTTTTAAATCATATCACAGTAACAAATCTTTTATTTCAGTGGATCGACTTCCTTAGTACCATTGAGATTTCGTGTTTGAAGATTTAGTGATATTTCACCAAACGCATTTTCTATCACTTCATATTTCATTGATCCTATACTTCTTCACTAAATTTTACACTTCATACTAATTAACTTCTTGAAGTTCATTGATTTATTACTTATTTTTCTCTAACTCATAGTCTTTAACCACTAAGCTATTTCACTATTACTGATTTTGGATGCGCACATATAAAACACGTCTATGCTCTACCAATGGCAAAGAAAAAAATGTATATTGCAGCATCTTTTGAGTTTAGTGCACATGTATCAATCTGCCAATGTGCATCTTTAGTAGGTAGTGTCATTCTATGATGTAATTTTCTGCATACTTTTATAATCCTGAAAATGCTAAGAAAGAAATTTTAATCTATCTCTTTAACATTCTTGGCATTAAATATTCAAAATAACCCTTAATTCTTTACATACAATTGAAATATGGTATTTAAGAATTACAATATCAATAAATAGGTAATTATTATTTATTTATGCCAACAAACTTACTGTGTTCTTTTCATAGAAGTTTGAAAACAGTGTTGTTATAATTAATTTAATTTACCAGAAGAAACATCAGAAGAAGCATCCCCATCCGCACCATGAAACACCATGGAAACCCAGTTATTGTCCAGTTTATAATGGAGGAAAGTTAACCTTTGAAATGCATTCCGGAAAATTATGTTGTAAGTGTTGTTTAGTGTTATTAATTGACTCACCTTTTAAATTAAACTTACTGTGGTTCAAATCCCAGCTGTGGTATTGAATTTTTAAGTTCCAGTGCTACCTCTCAAATAGGTAAATAATCTTTTAAACAATGGAAGAATGATGTGATTCAAACAGTTTCAGCATCTCTTTTCTTAAAGCTGGTAAGTTAAGCATTTAAAAGTAGTTTTAAAAATGTTGTAGGTTTCATCTGCACCTTCCTATGATAGCGGCAGATGGCAACGATTGCTGGGAAGGCAGACCGTGCAGTCCATTTGGAACTGTTTTGCTCTCCCTGTATATGTGTAATTAACCACAACTCACGCACGCAACCGTGCCCCCGCCTCCCCCCCCCCCCCCCCCCCCCGTCCACCCGCACGCGCGCTCACGCACACGCACGCACATAGATAGAACTTTTTCGGGTAAGTGTAGTAGAGTCGCCCTCTCAACATGGTATATAAGCAACAGAAAACAGACAGTTAGCGCACTTGAGCCCGGAAGAAGCCCACGATAAGATGGGAGAAACGTCGGCAACAAACCACAAGAGGACGCGGCCTTCACCGGAAGCCAAGAATAACCACGACACAGACCGCGGAAGTCTACGCATTCACTTAACGAACCTCTACGGGGAGCGAAAGTACAAAGAAACACAACAACTTACAAAGTTGCGCAAGAAGAAAACTCTGCTTTTATGCCAGTTGGCATTTTTGAAACGATGCAGGGATTGCAAGACAATCCCGAAGTTCCTCAAGATAACGCCTCACATAGACTCTATTACAGCACGCAGAATTCTGCTCTCAACATCTTTCAAGCTATTGCGAGAAAGAATTGCCGGTACCAGGAAAGAACTGCACTACATAGAATCACGATTATATAAAATCTACACCAGGCTAGCAACAATATTACGACCATCAGACTGGGAGGACTTAGACCGCATATCAGCCAACTACGCAGACCACATTATGGCAATAACATCTGAACGACAGCAGAAGAAATTCCAGCAATTACACAACCAACAGCATCCATCGGCACCAAAATTGGATGAGGAACGTTTGGTAGTGAACCTAACCGACAAAGTAATTGACGAACCCACCAAATCGATATTAGCCAAAGGTCTCAAATTTGCACCTTCTCCACATCGGATTGCAATCAAAGAGATCATATCAGGAGTGGAAGCAGTCACAGAAGGCCTCCCTGACCATACCGCATACGAAGTGAGACACAAGTTATATGGAATCCTCAACAAAGCCAAACCACCAAGGAGCAATATTACACACGCAGAACGCAAGTCTCTCCGTGAAATCACAAGAAATCCAGACATTACAATCCTACCGGCCGACAAAGGTAACGCTACAGTCATAATGAATACCAGTGACTACAACGAGAAAATGCTCCATCTGTTGAATAATCCCACATATAACCGCATCAAAAAGAACCCGACGTCCTCTCTGGAAAGGAAGACAGCACTTCTGATCAGAAACTCTTCAATTCCTAGAGACAGGCAAAAGCAGTTGATCCCACACGACTCACGTACACCCTCAATATATGGTCTTCCAAAAATCCATAAAGAGGATACACCACTGAGACCCATAGTCAGTGCGATTGGTTCTCCCACGCATTTATTGGCCAGATTTCTAGCGGATAAACTACATAACCTGGTGGGAAAAACTGAGTCCTTTTTCCGTGATTCCGCACATTTTGTAGAAATTCTCAAGAAATTTCCACTTAAACGCGACCACATAATGATCAGTTTCGATGTGCAGTCACTGTTTACAAAAATCCCAATCAAGGATGCATTAAAAGTAATTGAAGACAGGATTCAAAACGACGGATTTCCTCCCGATTGGTTAAGTCTAATTCAGCACTGCTTAACGTCAACATATTTTAGCTATAGAGAAAACCTCTTCAAACAGATCGAAGGTGCAGCAATGGGCTCTCCACTTTCACCTGTGGTAGCCAATATCTTTATGGAAGACTTCGAAAACACAGCAATAGACACATTCCATCTCAAACCAGCACTATGGCTCAGATACGTGGATGACACATTTGTGGTCTGGCCACATGGCAGAAACACTAGATAGCTTTCTTCAACATCTCAACAGTCTACATCCGAGCATAAAGTTCACCATGGAAATAGAGGACAGAGGCAGTCTTCCATTCCTAGATGTCCAGGTGCAACGTGACACCGATAATAATAAATTTCTTTGTTCAGTCTATAGAAAACCTACCCACACAGACAGATATCTGGATGCAATGTCTCATCATCCACCTTCCGTAAAAAGAGGAATGATAAGTGGACTATTCCAATGAGCGAAACGCATATGCAATCCATTGCTAATTGGTGACGAACTGAAACATCAACACCGCACTCTTAGGGCTAATGGTTATTCCCATAGAGAAATCAGAAGGATACAAAATAACACCAACAACAACAATGACAAAGATGATCTCAAAAAATCAGACACAAAATGGACTAGTATACCTTATATACGAGGCTTAACAGACAGAATATCCAGTATCCTGAGAGACTACAACATCAGAACAAGATTCACGTCCAATAAGAAGATCAGATCATTCCTCCGTCCAGTTAAAGACACCAGTGACCATCTCCTTAACCCTGGAATCTACAGAATCACATGTGAATGTGGTAAGACATATGTTGGCCAAACCGGCAGATCAGTATTAACACGCAAGAAAGAACACATCCGAAGCTTCAAGTTAAACCAACCAGAAAAATCCGCCATAGCTGAACACGCCATTACAACCCGTCACCACGTAGATTTTGATAACACCGAACTCATAGCAAGTTGCAACAAATTTACCCATAGATTGATAAGGGAAAGCATTGAAATTTTTAAAGTAAAGAACAACATGAACAGAGACGATGGGAAACAGCTCCACGACACCTGGAAGAGCCTACTGAAAGAAAGATCTACAATTGGTCGAGCAAGCCCCAGACAACACCCACAACCAATGGTCGATGATCAGCCAATCAGAGAGGAGGGGCGGAGTCGCCCTCTCAACATGGTATATAAGCAACAGAAAACAGACTAATTCTCCCTTACTATCACACCTGATTTCCCAAGGGCGTACTCAGGGCCTCGGCCATGTGTACGTCCTGGCACCATCTCACCTGGCTTCGGCCCATGCGACCAGCCAACAAACCCGCTCCTTGAATCCGCAGGTGCAATAGCGGTACTGCCTTACCTTTCCTCCCTGAATTCTATCCGGTGGAGGTTTTTTAGTGGGTAGTACCTCCGGGTGAGGCCTACAGTCCCCCTCTGTGCCATCCCAGCGCATGGGGCTCCGTAAATGGATTTTTCCTCCACTTGAAAAAAAAAACAGTTAGCGCACTTGAGCCCGGAATAAGCCCACGATAAGATGGGAGAAATGTCGGCAACAAACCACAAGAGGACGCGGCCTTCACCGGAAGCCAAGAATAACCACGACACAGACCGCGGAAGTCTACGCATTCAAGTGTAGGTCCTTGTACCTGGCCGTGTACGCGAAACAACGAAGTATTGGCGCATGCGCGGATCGGCTAGTCTTGTCTTGTCTTGTCTGGCGCTTGTTTAACGACGCTACTGCCAGCCTTAAAGGTGGCGACTGCGTCAATCATGACGGTCTAGTGTGGTGGAGGGGTGGGGGTCTAAACAGATGTGGCAACGTGTGACCTAGCGCGAGTTTACAGTTTCATTCGCGTGCGTGTAATAAAACGAAACAAAGCTTTACATATCTTGGTGGAAAAAGGTAGAAGTAACGAAGGTAATTGAAAAGGTCCAGTATGATATACCCGATACAATACCCTAAGAAAGTCCATAGTAGCTGCATGGTGCCTGGGACAAGCAAAAAATAGATGGTTAATATCCCCTATTTGGCCACATTTACAAGAATTTGAATCACGTAGATTGATTCTGTATAAATAGGCTGGTGTCAATGCCACATTTAGTAGCACCCTAAAGTAACTCGAATATGCAATTTTCGGTATACGTGGCTTATGCTCGAGGAAGTGTCTGAATTGTATGCGTATATCCGCCAACGGAGTATGCCGCGAATCGTCGCGGCGTAAGATATCCATCAGTATATCTCCCGGAGGTGTTAAAAATTCCGGTGTGACCGTGGGAAATCTGGTCGCAGCTTTGGCGGCGGCATCGACTATATCGTTGCCCGATATTCCGACGTGACTGGGTATCCACATGAGCGTGAGTGAAACATGACTTGGTAATTGGTGTAGTATATTCAATATTAGAATCTCGTAGATTTGGTGGTGCGAATGGCAGTATGTACGCGTGAGCGCCTGCAGGAGGCTGAGACAATCTGTAAAGATAAATACACGGGAGGGCACATGTTGCACGAACTTTATCGCCTTATAAAGGGCAATAGCCTCGGCGGTGTAAATTGATGTCTCGTCAAATAATCGCCACGAGTGTTTTTCCTTAGAATTCCATATATATATATATATATATATATATATATATATATATATATATATATATATATATATATATATATATATATGCCGGAACTGACTCCATCGGGGGTTTTCGAGCCGTCTGTAAAAATGATTTGTACTGAATGTTTAGGTGAGGAAAGGAACGGGGCGATATACTCTCGCCAAGCGAGGGAATAATCCATTTTAGGTGCACGAAACTGATGACAGTCAATCTCAATATGTGACGGAAGCGAATAAACGTTCATATCTATTAAGTAATTCGGTAATTCGGACGTGTGGGTGTCCGGTAAATGTGATCATAGGACTGAAATCGCCCCAAGCATCGTACCAATGGTAATGGCAACTGTTCCCCCTCCGGCAATTGGCGGCGGAAAAGCTCGTAAAGACGTGTCAATTTCGGTAACAGGACATTGTGCGAATGTGTTAACAAGCGTGCTATTTGGCGACCGCCCTGTATGAGCATGCGACCCTCTACGTCATACGACGGAAAGTATAATTTATGTTGGCTCTTCGCTGGTCGTCCGGGTATATGGAATATTATGTTGTAGAGTTGGTATAAGAACGATTCTAGTTTATTCCGCACACCTTGCGTAGGGGCGGGGGCTAGTAATAAACCATATTCCAGGCGTGAGTATATCAATGGCGGAAATAGTCTTAGTAAGACCCGGGGGTCTGTGCCCCAGTGACGCGCGGTCATAGCCTTGAATAATGCTTTTAAGGTATTAAGCGTAGCTAATACACGTTGCATATGTAGCGTGTAACTTAAATTTTGGTGTAAAAGTACCCCTAAAAATTTTACTGTGAGAGTCGGCTGTATGACATAATTTCGGAGGCGCAGGGAAAGGCGTGACAAGCGGGTAGCTTTATTAAAATGTACAAACCGGGTCTTACGTAGGTTAACTGGGAGGCCGAGTTCTTCTAGGTACGCGATTATCTTCTGACAGTCTGTCGAAAAATTGTCCAAGCCTATATGGGAACGGGGGGTGATTGTTTGATAAATAATAATATCGTCAGCGTATTGTAGGACTCTGACGGCTACTGTTACCGCCGAGATGATGTCACCGACATATATGGCATATAACAACGGACTAAGTGCCGATCCCTGAACTAGACCTTGCGATGTCTGTCTTGTGTGGGCGCTTTGTCGGAACGGTGCAAGTGTGCAATGTCTATCGGCATGAAGCGCCGCTATTATTTGGCGAATAGGCGTTGGGATCCCGACCGCCTGTAGCCGTTTCAGTAATATTGGAATCGACACCTGATCATAAGCTGAAGTTATATCTAGAAAGAGTGCCAGAATTTGGTTCTTTGTGCGGAAGGCGATATTAACATCGGTTAAAAAGGTATATAGTGGGAAAGTGGTCCCATAGCCTCTCCGGAATCCGTATTGCGTACTGGGCCACCGACTATTTCGTTCTAAATAAAAACTGAGGCGGTCCTGGAGGATCTTCTCAAATACCTTTCTTAAGGTGGTTAATAAGCCGATCGGGCGATAATCCGCCGGGGCGTGACCCATACAACCTGGTTTTAGGACAGGATGGATTATAATAGTTCGCCATGAAGTTGGTATAGATCCCCCGCGAAGTAGTTTGGTATACGCTGATGCTATTAGAGCGTACCATGCCTCCGGAAGGGATTGCAAAAAATTATAGGTGATCCCGTCGGCTCCCGGGGCCGATCGTCCGGTTTTTCTCATTATAGTTCTGCGTACCTCAGTTGCAGTAAAAGGTGTTAATAGTGGGTTCGACGCATCTATTTCCGTTGCCGTAACCGTCATATTTTCGGGCACCGAAGTCGGGGCCACCCGACTTAAAAATTGTTCCTGTAATTCAACCTGCCTGTTCATCGGTAAGGGCGGTAAAGCTGGGCGTTGTTTCTTGAACCAAGCCAACTGTTTCCATATTTGTGCGGTTGTAGTATCCGAGGTAATGGAGTTACAGTATCGTAACCATGATTGCCGTTTGATGCGGCGGAGCCGACGTCTCACGCGGGCCTCCGTTCTTCTGGCTACGAGGTAGGCCTCCTCGGTCCTAAGGTAGTTGTATCGAGAGTAAGCCAATCGTTTTTCCGCGACCAACTGGGCGCACTCGCTGTTCCACCATGGAGGTTTTCGAACCTTCGGCGACTTTATTTCCGTCCAGGGATGATACTGATCCTGGTACTGGTGTAGTGTATCCTCTATCTGTTCGTATGTCACGTCGGTTTCCGAAAACTGATTGGTCGCTTGGTTAAGGTACGAACGTAAATGTTCACGACGCACCTGCCCTCGTCTACGGCTATGATATATCGTGTGTCCGCCCCTCTGTCGAGGTTCGTATTTAATCAGAAAGGGAAAATGATCGCTCCCCAGGGTCTGGGGGAGTTTCGACAAAGTCACATTGGGATTTATGTCCGCTGTCACAAACATCAGGTCTGGGGAGGAGTCCTGTTGTCCCGGAGTACCCATTCTGGTGGTATGGTGTTCAGATATTAACGTCCACCCATGTTGTTCCGAGAGCTGGAATAGGGGATGACGTTGGCGTTGTTGTAAAGATAATGCCCGGAAATCTGTGATATTAAAATCTCCGCAAATCACTTGTTGTTGTGTTTGGGGAGTCAGAAATTGCTCCCATTCCACCAAAGTGAAACGGCGGCCGGTCGCATAGACACCTACAATTGAGAGGTCCCCTAGCGTTATCCGAACAGCTTCCAAGTGGGGCGGGTACCGGATATCGGTATCCCAGTCCCGGACATACAGATTACTGGCGACACCGATGGCTACACCTCCACCTTGCGTCGCCCGGTCGTTGCGGAATATTTGATAACCCTGGAGGTGAAATGACTGATGTAAATGTAACCAGGTTTCCACCAGTATTATAACATGCGGGTTAAACCTAGTTAAGTACCAGTGCAGATCAGCTAATTTGTTATTGATGCTGCGCGCATTCCAGTAAGCTATTCTAAATTCCGGCATGTTTAATATGCGAATTTTACAGGTGTAGTTGTTGTTTCAAAGATGTCAGTGTACGTAAGAGATATTCAGGAGCTTCAGCCAATAATCTTTCAAATGTATGTTGTATTTCCCGGAGGTCCCGTCCCCGAGACTCCGGGGGCCACTTTGGGGGTAATCCCGTAACTGTATCCTCCCTCAGGACGTTTCTATCCAGCGAGTTTCTGTCTTTGCTCGATGCTCCTTGCTCGATTGGGCCAATGTGCACTTCCCGGGTAGGAAGCGGTTGTGGGACTCCTAGGGGGCCATTCTCCGTTGGTTTAGTAGGAATGACGGAGGGGGTTCCTTCTGGCCAGCGGCCATGGGGTGCCCACCGCTCTCGTAGCCATTCCTGAGCAGGAGGTGCCTGTGGTGTTTGACATTTCCGTTTCGCCGCATTTGTACCCCTTCCGGTCCTATACGCGTTAGGCTTTGATATTATGCTTCGGCTGCGCTCCTCTGGTAGGTTAGGAAAATCTTCCCGTCCCTGGCGCGGAACATCCTTGGGAACAGTTTTAGTGAGGTCCGCGTAGGATGTGATTCCCGTAAGCATCTGCCGTGCTTCGTGCCTGGAAATGGGTAATTCCCCTATCCGGGCAGCAATCTGCGACTCCAGCTTATACGCTGGACATTTATCTATTTCCGTTGCCACGTGCCCCTGCTTACAATTGATACAGCATACGCGGTCTACTGGACAGTCGCTCTGCCCCTCCTGGTGAACCTGTCCGCACTTTAAACAGCGCTTGGTGTTCCTGCAGAATTTTGCTCTGTGATGGAATTTACCGCAATTTTCGCAAATTAAGACTCTCGTTGTATATGTTCCCACTGTAAAACGTTGATAATAAACATACACGTACGCTGGCAAACGTTGCGCCCTGAAGGTAATCTTTACCGTACGTGTTGGCTCAAAGGTCGTGTCCCCATTCGATGTAACTTTACGATTGAAACGGTGAAGATTGTGTATTTGTAGCTGACCTGTTATTTGAAGATGGGTACCCAGTTCTTCCATGCTAATATCTGTATCTATACCCCTCACCACACCTGTTACAAATATATTATAGTAGGGGATATATGAACGTGTATCATGTGTCGCATCAAAATCCGAGTCGAGAAATTTATTAGCTCCCATATAGGTTGAAAAGTGAACTTCTAGTTGATTAAATCCACTTTTATGGCTGTGTGTCACACCCTCGGCGTGTAAAAAAAGCCATTTTCCAATTTTCAGTGGGTGGAAATCTCTAATATTTCTACTGTTACATCTAATTATTACGAAAAAAGGTCCTAAATCCGTGGCTTGATACCTTAAAGGGGGTTTAGTTGGCTTGTTACTCATCGTTGTCCCAGGCGTCACATTTGCCCCATTAGACTGCTCGGCAGCCGAAACCTCTGTGGAATTCAGATTCGACTCGGAATTTTCTTGAGTAATGACTTCTGTATGTTCAGCCACCGGTAAGTCCATTTCCATGACCACCGGGGCTAGTAGTGTTGTATCATCCATAATTAGTGCCGGCTAAACGATTGCCGGCACCCCCCCGAGGGGGTGGAAACGCCTCTAAAATCCACCAAAATTAAGTAGGAAATATATAATCTTACCTCTTAAATCCACCAAGATAATCAAATATAAAATTAATTATACTACACACAAAGACGAAAATTATGCCAAAAAACGATCACGTGTGTTCTGGAAACACAAAGACTGCTTCCGCGAACGAACTGATCTACTCCGCCACCACACGTCCACCAAGCAACTAGCAGTAAGCGTATGCGAAGAGCGATGCGCCTGCCACCATCGATCACGGTGGAATGGGATCGGCTAGTCAAAGCGATGGAGGGGGTATTGCCAACCGAAGATACAAAGCCAGATAGCAAGCCTTGCATGCAACGGCAGTAGCGCCAACGTTGCATAAACGTATCTAGTTCAGCAATCGTGTATTTATGTGTGTATTAGTAATTTGGGTAGTGATATGTTAGTATTATAACTGTTATTCAACACTTTAAATACGTATCGCAACGTATGACTGGCATTCGGGTGGAAATACACGTTATGAGCTCCTCTGAATGAATGAATAAATAAATAAATAAATAAATAAATAAATAAATAAATAAATAAATAAATAAATAAATAAATAAATAAATAAATAAATAAATAAATAAATAAATAAATAAATAAATAAATAAATAAATAAATAAATAAATAAATAAATAAATAAATAAATAAATAAATAAATAAATAAATAAATAAATAAATAAATAAATAAATAAATAAATAAATAAATAAATAAATAAATAAATAAATAAATAAATAAATAAATAAATAAATAAATAAATAAATAAATAAATAAATAAATAAATAAATAAATAAATAAATAAATACATAAATACATAAATAAATAAATAAATAAATAAATAAATAAATAAATAAATAAATAAATAAATAAATAAATAAATAAATAAATAAATAAATAAATAAATAAATAAATAAATGAATGAATGAATGAATGAATGAATGAATGAATGAATGAATAAACAAACAAACAAACAAACAAATAAATAAATAAATAAATAAATAAATAAATAAATAAATAAACGAACGAACGAACGAACGAACGAACGAACGAACGAACGAACGAACAAACAAACAAACAAACAAACAAACAAACAAACAAACAAACAAACAAACAAACAAACAAACAAACAAACAAACAAATAAATAAATAAATAAATAAATAAATAAATAAATAAATAAATAAATAAATAAATAAATAAATAAATAAATAAATAATTAAATAAATAAATAAAAAATATTCGACATCGAGATTTCATTGAAAATATACGTTATTATAATTTTTGCATGTAAAAGGTATTTTTCGAAGGAAAAAAAAGTCCGAGAGTGGATGGAGTGAACAATATGACACATAAACAAAAGGTCGGTTAAATACCGGACTTGGTATATAGTTCTGCATCTTCCCAAAATGCGACACGAAGATTTTCAAGAAAATCCCCCGCCTCAGATTGCCCTTTACATGGAACTTCTTTTAAAATGTTTATTTTCTCAAAAATGTCTAACAATTTTAATTATGATACCATAAGTTTAAGACATTTTCAGGACAAGTGAAATGTATATGTTGACTTTTCTGTGAATAGTCTCTGAAATGCTCTTTATTCTGAATGACTTTTGTACAATTGCCGAGTTGGAAGAGATGCACGAAATATTACTGCAGAAAAAGTGTAGGTCTCGTTAAAGTACAGGTTTTATATTAAATACTTTTTTTTTTTTTTTTTTTTTTTTTTTTGGTAGAGTTAACTATTTTCCAGATATTCAATTTATTGGTTTGCATCATGAGCGTCGGCAGACTTTTTTCCAAGGGGGGGGGGCCACATGTTGGAAGTTTGCAATCAGATAATATTAATTCATTATTTTATTGTCAAAATTTAAAATATTTGTTGCAGATAATCATATCAATTTGTGCCAAATAAAAATTGTTCTTTATATCAAAATTAAAATAATAGTTTAATAGTCAGTAATTGATTGCATATTAAGTTCACCAAATTCCAAGGGGGGGGGGCCGCGGCCCCCCCCCCCCCCCCTTGCCCTCCCTTCGCGACGGCCATGGTTTGCATTACATTTATTTCCGTTTAAAACTTGGTATGAAAGTTTTGGTTCGAACAAAGCACTTCTACCTATTACATGTTGAATCATTATGCATGCGCAATGAGAATTCGCTGGGTACTGACACCAGATTTCACATCCAGCTTAAGGAAAAAATTTTGAAGTCCTGGCGCATATTGACGGCAATGGAAGATTGAGACTAATATCTCTTCTATCCGCTATGTTAATACTATCTGATAGTAAATTTCAAACATGTGCCCCCGCCCCCTGGAAAAAAGTCTGCCGACGCTCATGACAAGAAGCAGTGGAAGAATAAATAAACTTTTGCAAGAATAGTTTACAGAAGAGTGAGTAGAAAAAGCCATGTGAGTGCATCATGTCAGATATTTTTTCAAGTGGTAAGTCACTTGGAACCTTTAATTTTACCAAAATTGTAAAGCCATATTACCACCTCCTTCAAAATCTGTTTCCGCCGGCGAACGCAATACTCTGCCAATGTAATAAAATGAAATCTCTAGTGACATTTGTTACCCTCAGATTTGCAATTCGACATTACCCGCGCGCCTTGCTTGGGAACATGCAGCAGCAACATTCCCTCGCTTTAGTGTAAGTATCCTTTTGTAGTGAAATTTTATTTCGATTAACAAGTAGATGGAAGAATTACTTTTGTACGAGTGCGAGAGTACAGAACATCAGATTTTATGCGCATAACCTATAAAACGCTTTGTGCTATGTTGTTGTTGTTGTTGTTGGGGGTTTTTGGACGCACTATCACACTCCTGGCAGGAGTAATCGATGTCTGCGTCGAATCGAAATATGTAGAACTGAGAAAAACGTTGCATCACTAAAGGAGGATCGGAGCACAGATCATAGTTTCATTTTGCAGTTAACGAGATGGCGAAGTAGTAGCCGTGGCAAATCGGTATCCGCACTATATACCAGGGAGGAAATATTCCATGGGCCATTTCCATAACGCTTTGTGCTATAATTTAAGATTATTACGACGAACAACTTTGACGTTGGTAACACTACACATGATTCTAAGCTGAGACGAGACCAATTGGTGTTCTGTGAGCAGTGTTGACACTTTAGCTTTTTTTTGTAGCTAAATCTAGCGTTTTCGAAAGAGTAAATGCTACAACATTTTGGCTTTAGCTATTAGCTAAATTTTTGGCTATGAACATTTAGTTAAGTTTAGCCTTTTTCTAGCTTCTTTATGTGCTAAATAATGACTACATTAAAAAAGGAAACATTTAGAGGACATCACTTCTTTCATTCGAGCCTCGGATCCATAATAACACGTGTCAAGGTCAAAACTCCAAGGTAAGTCCCTTACTCTGCTGATCCAGTCGTATCAGGCCACAGGCAATGTAAA
This sequence comes from Tenodera sinensis, assembly GCA_030765045.1. Classification (NCBI taxonomy): domain Eukaryota; kingdom Metazoa; phylum Arthropoda; class Insecta; order Mantodea; family Mantidae; genus Tenodera; species Tenodera sinensis. The sequence goes on from CM060970.1 coordinate 12,744,619, forward strand.
TATTATGCTCAGATTGCACATGACAGTGACCACGCAGTGACCGGTCTTGCGGTAACGCCGAGCAGTGTATTAGCATTCTTTTCTCAGTGAGATTGTTCGAATTTGCTTTTGTGGTGATCGGAAATACAGTTGTAGTTGACTTGTGCTTTCACTGGGGTGTATAAGTTAGTTTGCTTTGTGTTGGGTGTGAAATCAGTGAACAGAGTTGTTCTGAATTACCTTTTTTTTTTTTTTTTTTTTTTTTTCGTACTGAAATAACCAAATACCGCTCTACCGGGAACTTTAGATTTCTTAATTAAAGAAACACACAATTGGTTTTCCCCATTCTACTGCTAGACAGGTTCCATACAAGGAGATTTATCAGGCCATAAATTGCGGCATCGAGCCAATAAGGACCCATATAAAATAGGAGCTATATTATATAATAAATTACCATTAGCAGTTAAAAATAGGACAGACTCAAAATTTAAAGCTACTCTAAAATCATTTCTAATAGATAAATGTTTGTATAATATTGCTGAACTATAATGAATGTTGTATTTAGATGTAAATATTTAATGATATATCTTGTAATAACCAATGGCATTGTAAACTACATAAATGATACAAGGTTGTACTATTGTATTTTGTATAATAATTATGTATTAATTGTAGTGTGCTATATATGATATATCCCATGTCATGTAAAATGATCAGTGGATGAATAAATATTAAAAATTTCGCAAATGAGCAACACGCGTTGGATTTCGATAGAACCAGCTGTGAGTCGGATTCTCCAACAGTGGAATGAACTGAAGTTGCATTTTGAATAATCTAGACAAAGGGAAAAATGTTTTACAGCTGGATTACTTTTTTCGATGTGTACAGACCCCAAAATCTCTTATGCCTTCTTTATTTACAATCTATCCTAGAAGAAGTGCAGAGAACTAATAAAGCGTTTGAATCAGAGAGTGTAGACGCAACTAAGCTTATAAATGATTTGATTTCATTAGTAGAATCGGTTAGTAGAAAAGTGTTAATTCCTACGGCAAAAATTGACCCCTTAGTAAATTCAATTGTGGATCAGGTGGACACCAGATCTTATTTAGGTTTTAAATTTGAATCTGCTATACACGGCCTAAATATATAACAAGACGTAAAACAAAATATTCGGCAGAGATGAATAACGTTCGCTGTAAAACTTTCAGAGGAACTTCAATCTCGTCTTCCTCACAATTTAAAAGTACTAAAAATGACAAATATGTTTTGTGTAGAGGAAACTTTGAAAGTGCTGAAACCTCCCATAATTGATATTGCTCTTGAGTTAGGTTCTAAAGACATTGACTCATTAATAACTCAGTGGAGAAACATAACGCGCATAACGCACACTGACTGGGAAAATACAGGAGACACAATCAAGTTTTGGACAGAAGTAGATAGGTTTCGCAACGCTACCAATGAAAATCCATATGGTGAACTGGTCTCATTAGCATTTTCAGTTCTTAGCGTTTCATACTCAAATGCAGACGTCTGTTTAGCCAGGTGAACATCGTTAAGTGTAGGTTGAGAAATCGAATGATGACCAAAACGTGAAATGCCATCCTTTTTGTGCGTTTTGGACTTAAACGAAACAGCAAGTGCTGTTATTCCTATAAGCTTCCAGAAAGTGTACTTAAAATGATGGGAACCAAGGGAAATTATTCAACAGCAGCTAGCACTTCCTCAGCGGAAGCTAATACAGAGTCGGAGGAGGAAGAAGAAATATTTTTTTTTGAGAATTTATAGGTTGAGTGATTATGTGCATAAATGTTTAGCTTCTTTCTGTCGACATGAGTTGGCAACATTGTCTGTGACTGCGACTGCGGCCAATATGAATATGGTGTGGAATGAAAGTGTTTCGTTTTGTTTGCTTTAAAAGCTTATAGAATGTTGGTCTGTGATAAGCTTTTGGAGCAGGAAGGTAAGGCTGCTATACTTACCATCTGGCCAGTTTGGATAAAATGGCAACTTTCGCAAGAAAATGTATATAACACTGGCTAGAAATACAAAATAAAAAGCTGGACAAGGATGTTCGTCATTCATTTCATTTGCTTGAAGCAACTGCTGTGCATTGACACCTGCCATTTTCAACAATGTATATTATATAGACATTGTCTATCTTGTCATTTGTGTCACTGATATTGCTCCTTTGGTCAACAGTATAAACCTACATTTTGCCATGTAATCTAAAGTGTAATAGAGGTGGCGCCAGCCATGGCCGAGTGGTTAGACCGTTCATCTATCACCTTGGCGGCCCGGGTTCGATCCCAGGGACACTCATGTGGTATTCGTGGTGGACAAAGAGGCGTCTGGGCGGGTTTTCTCCGGTTTCTCCTGCCACCAATTGCTTCATGCCCGCCTCGTTAGTTTGATGGTTAGTGTGTCTGCCTCACGTTCAAGAGGTCGCGAGTTCGAATCTCGCTTAGGTTAAGTTATCCGGGTAAGGTCTTTTTCCGAGGTTTTCCCTACCCTGAGAAGGGTAACTTAAAGCTACATGGACCTCGGGCTCCTTTGAGCATCATTTCACCCATTTCATTCGTCCGATATGACACAATTTTGGAAGACGTTAATTTAAAAAAAAAAAAAAAAAAAAAATGCTTCATCACCTTTTGCCTGCATTTCATATCATCCTATTCCTCACAACCATACCTGGTGCTTGGCTGACCACCTGCTTCCAGGTGTTCACTCTGTCTGGTCCATAGGTTTGTCTGCTCCCCGACAGATGTCTGACCTAGGCACTGCCTTGCAAGTCCTACATAAGGGAAGGGTAATCAGATAAAGAAGTAATCTAGTGTAACGTGATGTTTCTTGGTGCCTTCATCTACTATTCCATCGTTGTGGAGATGAGTATAATGTCTTCCTGGTATCCAGAGATTGTAGAACAGATTTCACTGTTATTGTTGGGCAAAACCTCTGCTGGTATTTCATGAAACATAAAAAGGCCCTTCTGGCTGTTTGTCACAGTACTCTTCCAAAAACCAGTGTAGAATGACTTAGCATCACACAGAGCAAATATTTTTGCATATTTAGCTGGTTTGTTGTGAATGTATTGCATAAAGCTATAATGGCCTTTGGATTCTGACTTCTTGTCAATAGTAACAAATTCTCCAAGATTGTAATTATTCGTGCAGTTTTTTACAAATGTATCCAGAAAGCTCCTAATAGCGGTTAACCTATCTGTTTTAAATCTCATATCTTAGTTTCTTTGTTGTAAAACCTTATACACTGAGAAGGAATAGAAATCTCTTGTAACTCATGCAACATCTCAAAATAATCATTTCTGTTCCATCCTTTGACCAAGGTTACATTGCATTTGTGTGCTTCCCACATCTGAGGTCCATCAAATACAGAATGCCTAATACTGCACAAGTTTCATTTCTGTCTGTCAATTTAGCCTCTCTGTCCCTAAAATAACTTTCTTTAGCCTTTTCCTATGAATGCATACATTTATCAAATACACGATTATCATATCAATATTGATTATTTTATGAAACGATTCAGTTTCCTCTATAATGTCTCCTGCTACAACTTTAGGACCTGGAAAGATCTTGACTATATTGTTTGCTAGTAGCTATACAGAATGTTTTTTAAGCATATCAGTCTTCATCAAGTTTGTTTGTCCCTACCAATAAAAATATCTCTTCACTATCAAAAGAAAACACTGCATCATTCTCAATATCAAAGTCATTATCATGATCACTCTGTGATATTACTTAATCCTCTCCATAAAAAAATCAATCATCAATATCACCACACTCATCTTCAGCAAGCACCTCTAAGGGTCTGTTGGAATTCCTCCTCTGTCATATATTTTTTGGCCCTAAAATTACAAACACAAACTAGCAGTGATAGTTAATGAATTATATTAACAGATGCCTCTAAACTACATACCTTTTTATCCTGCCGTTTTGTGTTAAAGTACAACACATAAGGCTGACAACTTGAAAAAGTACTTACATGACGAGGCATGTGGTGTGTAAAATATGCTGCTGCAGGCCCTAGACTAAATTATCGGTGCACTTGACCTGTTGATACTACAATCACTCTGATGATATGTGCAAGCTAAACAATGCCTCAAAAGGTATTTCCAATAAAGTACCTATAAGAACCCATTAGAGGGAAAAATATAATAAATAAATGTGATGTATAAAATACACCAGCGTGCCTGCTCTAGGGTTAAGAACCTTCATAAAGAGCATTAAAATCCAGACTTCATAGTTTCAAACAATGATAATTATGGTAGCCACAAAATTTAATGGCAGCTGATAATGGACTATTACTTTTCTTTTTCCTATTGTGCAAATAAATTTTGTGGGTGAAAATTATGTTTATATCACTGGCTTTACAGCGCGATTTCACAGTGTGTTTAACTATACAACACAGCAAGGCATGGCAAGCCTCTGATTGAATTTAGTATTAAGCCATCCACCATCAAATTTTGCGACAGCTATAAAATATTTGACATTGTAAATCACTGATATACGCAATATCAAAATTAATTTGATATCAGTGCCTCTTTGAAGGTATACCGTGGGGGAAGCAAAACGGTTGGTGAATTTAATGTGTCAGCATGTTGCATAATACAGTTAGAGCATTAGACAATCCATGGGGTTCAAACCCTGACTATGGTTATCTTCCTTTCTTACAAGTTTGAAAACAGTGTTGTTATAATCAATTTAATTTAAAAGGTGAGTCAATTAATAACACTAAACAACACTTACATTTATAATTTTCCGGAATGCGTTTCGGAGGTTAACTTTCCTTCATTATCAACTGGACAGTAATGTTAATGTATTAATTGACTCACCTTTTAAATTAAATTAACCTATGATATTAAAATTTTCAGTTCATTTTTGCTTTTCCAACGGTGTCATAGACATAGTTTGTGTGAAAGAACAATTACCATTGTTAGGTGGTTACTAAAGTACTATTATGCTTGCATCACGTTGAGAAACTGGTGAAAGAGTTGAAATGGTGTGTTACAAATACCTTATAATTAAAGGTTGGAGTAGATGTCACTTTGAAATCCACCCACCCTTTTAGGTAGTCATACTTTAAAGGGAAATTATCACATCAGACCCAGAATCTTGGCCCTTTTGCGGCCATGAGCAGGCAGGTTGAGAAATCCAACCTGAAGTACTATTTCTAGGCTTTTAGCTACACTGATATTTCAGTTACATATTGTCATCGCTTTGCAAACTGCTTCACTCTTCGTATAAAAAATCTGATGTGTTGCACTCACATGACTTTCTCTACTCTTGTACTAACCATTCTTACAAACTCTTATTCCTATATCTTCTTTGTATTAGTTAAGATAAACATTTGTACAAATTATCTTATTGCTTATTTCCTTGTAGGTGCAAGGGGAATATGGGAATACAGTAGGCTTTGAGCGATAGTCAAATCTTTTAAGTCTTTTGAGATCCCGTCCTCTTTGCACGCTTAACATATAAAAAATGAACAACGATGTTCTGTTCCACAAAAGTTTCCCGAAACTGACACACAAAACAAGGAATATCTCCAAAATGGTTTACTCTACAAAAAAATTTATTGGCACATAAATTGTGTATTTTAGCAGGATCTACATATCTTGTATAGTAAGATTTTGTCTATCTCTTACGGTTTATGAGTTATTCAAAACTCATCCAGGCTAAACAGCACTACATAGGCTATAGCCAGAAAATTTAAAATATACATTTCATTTGTCATAAAAATATCTCAAACACATGGCATTTTAATCAAAATCGTTAAGAGCCATTTTCAAGAAAATCAAAATTTTCGAAAAATTTTCCATATAAAGGTAGTTTAGGGTGGCATTATTTTCTTCAAAATCTTCATGTTGCATCCCTGAAAGACATTAAACTTAAATACCAACTTTGGTTTTTAACCGACTTTTTCTTTTTTATTTATGCTGTCCACAGACTGACAGACTGACACGCACACACAGACTTTTTTCCAAAAAATGCTTTTTTTGGATTCAGGGGACCTCAAAACATATATTTCCAGTGAAATCTCGACATTGAATTTTTGGGTGGAATACAATACTTCCTCTACTTAACCAGTAGAGAAAGTAAAAAGGACATCCCTTGGCTATGCTTTGTGACTCAATCCCTCGACTGCACTTTGCAGCTTAGGGTTCTTAATCACTCAGCTATGCTGAGCTGCTAACTTGTTAGCCATACATTGGGAGTGTCGAACAGTGCAATGAGACCAATGGTGCTATATTCACTGTAAATGGGACCTGAGGCGGGAAAATTTGCTAGTGAGTGAGGATAAAAGGTGATACAAGTAAAATAGCTTTTCCCTTGTTCCAATTGACTTCAATGCCAACAAACATTTTTCTTAATTCTCATGTCAATATATTAAATGTGTGATTATTAATTGAAATCATTAGAGCACTTTTTGAGAAAGTAAAAAAATCTTGACTTTTTCCTTGTTGGGGTGAGAGGATTTTCTTGACAATCTTTGTGTCACATGTTTGGAAGATGCTGAACTTAAAAGACGGCAGAGAGGCATATGCATTTAGTTACTCCCTTGCTGTTACTTCTGAAAAAATACATACATACATGGCTCTGTAAAATAGTGTCACAAAACTTGCATTGGAATCAGGAATGTTGAGAACCTCATCTTGAGCCTTGTAATGCCACTTAACTTTTCAAATTAAAACTCTGTAAAATAATGAATATTAAAAATAGAAGCACTATTGACAGTGAAGTATTCTTCAATTTGAGGTTATTTTGAGTCACTTATTTACACTTACCTTCACTACTAAACTGCTTTTTTAAAGCGGAAACGTTTTCAGGACCATTCGATACCATCATCAGCCGTTGGGTAACTGACGTTATCCTCTTGTTCCTTTTCTCTGTTGTCTCTATTCTGCTGCCATCTGGTGTTAGGGGTGCAGAGCTTTAACACTTCATTCAATGCTGGTATTTTGAAATTAATAACTTTATTACTGTTCTTGATGATGTATATTTTTTCCCAAATATTCAGTTCTATTGGTGAATTAATAGATTAAGGATTTGCAACCACACAATATGAGTATAGACTTAATTTCTCCAATTAGGTATTAGATAATGTTAATGATTGCTCTATTGACCCATGCTTGATCTTTTTACAGATAAAACATGGTTTTATTTACGTAGCCATGGAGAATAAATACAGGTTCTGTTATGTGATGTGAGATGTGTGGAGATAATTTCCGACTTCTATTACAAAGGTATGTGCTTATTGTAGTTATAATTTGCATGAGAAATATAATTATGTACATTTTTGGTGTTATGAGAATCCAAATCCCCACAAATAGCATCCTTCCCAGTGCAAGGAAAATTCCTGATAGATCTGCCACAAGTCCATATGAAGACTGTATTGTAACATAACAGTAAATCTCCTAAATGAGAAAAATGACTGGGGAAAAAAAAATACAATTTGAATCCTTCTCTGTGTCATCTTATTGAATGGCATTGAATTTTTCAGTCCTGATTCTGCCTCTCAAACATGCAAAAGATTAGGTCAGTTATTTTTGTATGCCAACCAACTTGCAGCTGGTGTTTTTAACCCTTAGCGGTCGTATGTCGATATATGACTGACATGGCAGTAATGCCCGTACGGTCATATGTCAACAGCAAAGCTCTTCATGTTTTCTTGTCTTAGTTACAAGAAGTAACGCTTCTGGCAGCATGTTACATGCATCATAGTGTTCGTTGAAGCTTTACCCAGCCTATACTGCCATCTGTTCAGAAATTATTTCAACTATACTCTGTTCATCAAGGGATTAGAGGAGATTTAAACAAAGCACCGGTTTGTATCACTCCGCGGCCACGTGCATTCACAATGATGCAACACAGTTACCTACTGCAACGCGTAGGTATAATATGCATTTTACACTACTAAAAATATATATTTACTTGTTTCAAATAGCATGTAGCACATGGAAATTAACTGCTACTGACGTCATCTCTGTCCGCAATAACACTTTTTCATTTCCTGCTCACAAACCCGAAACCAATCTCCAGAAGCAGCTTATGGAGGGAAGTTCGTTTTAAATCTAGAAGATCGGGATCAAAGTTTACTGCCAACAGCACTTTGTTTAAGGTGGGGATTCATTGTTAACAAAGAACTGGTGAACTTTTCGATGGTTTGCAGATCTCACAAATTCGTCGCAAGCTACGTCCAACATTTCTCTGGCACGTGGTCGCTTTTTTGCCGGGAGTTCTGACTTCACCAAATGAGGATTTTTCTTTGCGTGTGCTGTAAATACTTGCAACTGACACACCGGTCAACTCGGATGTTAATTTCATCACGTCTTCGATAGCAAGTTGGGGATATTTCTCACAGACCTTGTTAAACACGTTCAATATTATTGTCTTTTCACCACTTCGCAACGGTTTGCCACACTTATGTTTCACAACACTCACTTGTTCCGCCATGTTACTTTCATACTGAATAATGCGCACGCAGAATGAATTAGGCTGGTTACAGATTCACTTAACTGCGTACTCTTACACACTTTAACTATGCTTAGTACACTTAGTTCATGCTTTAGCAAACATTAAGTGACATTTCAGACCTCAGTAACAGTATTTCTTCAAGGGACTATTTACATGGCGAAAGTGTCAAGAGGGCGCGCTGTGGTCAAAACGCAGGTGGCTTTGTTTACGTCTCCTCTAATCTCTTGATGAACAGAGTATATTTTGACATACAGAGGAAATGTTTCGTCTGGGATGCACAGTATTTTGCAATGGCTTCGAAGTATGTATAAACCAGGTCCTTTTGGAATTAGAAAACGAAAGTTTGATGAGTTGTGCATTGAAGATGTGGAAGAAATAAGGTTAATGATTCAATCTGAGTTGGATGCAGTGAGTGATGATGTTGTGGACAATGAATTTGAAGAGGAGAATGATGTGGAACTATCCGGTGCTGAGGAGTCCTAAGTGAGAGTGAAAGCGACACAAATGCTGCGAATGTTGCGTGTGCTGATACATGGAAATTGATAGGGAAAACTGACCAGAAACCCAAAGAATATACCTTTTCCAAGAATGTAGGTCCAAAACTGAATCTTGCCTTTGATGCTGAGTCAATTGAATACTTTAGTTTATTTTTTACTGATCAGCTACTATCTCAAATTGCTAAGGAAACAAATACATACGGGAGAGAAAAAATTGCCGCGTTACAACTGTCCCCACACTCTATTTGGAAAACTTGGGCTGATGTGTCTGTAGTGGAAATGAAAGGGTTTTTGGGGATAATATTGAACATGGGGCTTATTTCACTTCCGGAACTAAAGGATTACTGGTCCACTGATAGGGCAACTCAAAGTTTTTCTGTGATGTTATGCTTTTATGCAAAAATCGTTGAAGTGGTGGCGCAAATTATTTTTCTGGCACCTGGAAGTAGCAACAGTAAACTTGTACATTTTGTACAAGGTTCAAAATTCCCAGCGAGCACCCATCCCTTGTCACATGTAAAATATAGGTAACTTGTCGAGAGTCTGGTGAAAGGCATAAACAACCCAAGGCCAAGGTCACACCCTGGTACGGCTGAGAGAAAGGAAAGGCTAAACAATGCACCACATTTTATATACCACTTTGAGGGAAAAAACAAAGACTGTATTGTCTGCAGCAATCGAAAACTCAGGGGGCGAGAAAAGAAATGTATTTCTACTGCAACACGTGTGCAAATAAATCGGCCATGTGTATCGGTGAATGTTTCGAGCACCATCACATGCTTGTCAATTATAAAAAGTAATTGTTCTGTCATAATGAGAAGTGTGTGACGTGTATATGTGTACATAGTGTTCGTGTATCCGTTTACATTTTATTGTTGTTAGCTAATGCTGGATTTCTGACAATGAAGTCATTAATCCTCAATAAATTGCTCTCCAATATTTTTCACTGATATTGAAGAGAGCAATAGCAGTAATAGTAACCGCTTTTTAGAGAGCACCATATTTTTATGTTTTGGCGGTCACATCGCTCTCTCACAACCCCCAGAATGTCTGGAGGACCATACTTGTCATTGGTTTACGGGTCTCACCGACCTGACCGGGAGAGTTATCAAAATAAATTCACCAACCATATCCTCTGATTACCAATCAGAGGACGTATTACATTTGATATACATTAATATTTATGGCCTAAAACTATTTCATTGGTACATGCTTTTTATGACATGGATACTTTATCTCGGTCTAAAGTGTTTACAAACTTAAAACAAAAAAATCTCCATACTAGTGGACAATATAGGCAGCACAAACTGTTCCAGTGCATCAACAATTCTCCGTTTAGCTCTGCTATGTTTGATAATCATCTGCAGTGTAGGCAAGTACAGTAACATAGGCCACTTTTGCATGAAGTTTTGCTCCCATTTCCCTAGCTCTAACAGCAAATTTAATGCTCCCTCCAGACTGCAGAAATTTCTTCCCAGGACTACGTCCGCAAAGGGTTAAAGCTGTGTATACAGAAGATTGTTCAGACCCCGGCTATGGCACTGAATTTTTCAGTCCTGATTCTGCCTCTCAATACTATTTTTGTTGTGGATTTAAGTTCTGTTTTCTAAATGGGTGGCTTCAGAACAGAAATGTAAGGCCTATTTCTTGCACAATAATAAATGTTGAGTGAGTATGTAGGGTTTAACAGCCTGTCGACAAGGTCATTTGGGCCATAGATGTTGACAATGATGCTAATGACTGCCTCTATGATCAAATCTTCTGCATTCTAGTTTCTCAGCCCAGAGTTCCTGCCTGGGGCAGAAAATTTTTCTTTAATTACAATCATTCCCAATCCTCTGTAGTGTAAAGTGAGTGAGGGTGTGTAACAGCAAAAATTACTAAAAGCCAATATTAACAAAACCTACAGGTCAGTGATTTGTAACAGCATTGTTTCTCAAGTAAAACCCCCAATATGATCATAGAAGTTAAAGGGGATTATAAAGAAAAAGGAACAGAAATGAGAAGCTGATGCTGATACCCACAATATTTTGCTTGTCATGTAATCATTGCTAGTATGGCCGGCTTTTGCTCTCCAGTGGGCCAGCTGATCAGCTTTAGTTTGCTTGGTATTACATGTACTTTTCTACACTTCATTTTAAAGGATTTTAACTCGTCACAAAATAAATAACTAAGCATAAAGTAAGAATAAATTTGAGAACCAAATGTGCAATATCAATTTATTTGGTGAAATTACTAACAGTCCTAGACTGCATTTATATTTGTGTACTAAGGGGTAATAAATAACAAAAACCAACACTCACCAACAACAAAACAAAAGACAGTATAGGATATTCTCACATATACAAAAATACTGGACATACGCCCTGAGCTAAAAATTACATTTACATATCACATACTATTATTACATTTTTCAAATTAAAATTCTCATTCTTGGGCTTCATTGTTTCGACAGATTTTACATTGCCTTTAAGTTAAACATCTTAAAAACTAATTTTAAGAGAGCGAAGACTAGAAATGGGCAAGTAAAGCATTCCTTCCTCTTCTGCTTCCAAACCAATATCAAAAGGTTTAGTAATCTAATTCTGAAGCAGGGTGGCTATTTCTTGGACTGTACATGAATTTGAATGCATGTAGGCTTTAGCTTCCCAAAGCATATTAACCAGGATTTCATTATTCTTCTCGTCCATTCCAACGTCTTCTGACATCTGGGGAGAGAAGCGGAAATATGGTACACCAATCATAGAGCACCAGGCACGTGCTCTATCCACCACTCTGCCATCACTTGCTGTTGCCTGCAAAAAGACATGCCAAATATTTTATTCTGATTGGCTTACCTGACATTGCACAAGTTACTTTTTAACCCCTTTGCCATTATGGATGGAGTAGTTGTGCCACAGGCAGATGCTCTTCACCTGTTGTGGACAAAATGGTTCTGCCACAGGCAGATGCCCTTTACCTGCTACACAGGAAACATGCCCTTCAACTATTGACAGAATAGTTCCATGCCCAGATTAAAGCTATCTTAAACGCTTGAGCGATGGCCATTTAAAACGTCTGCGAGCCGAGAACTGCTACCCAATATCCAGCGCAGGGCATTTAAATTGTTAAATGTGCTAAAAGTGCTTCGTATATACACAGTTGTATTTTGTGTAAATATTAAGTTATTTTAATGAAACAAAAACTGATATAAAACTCATTATATGCAGTATACATGTAGGTCATCAGCAAAGTTGAGTTGCATTTACAAAACGTTGAAATGGCACTATTTTGTTTCACTGTGGTGAAAAGTTAACTTTGCTCTGTCGAACGCATCTAACATAAGTTGTTGTTAGCTATTGCTGGATTTCTGACAATGTCATTAATCCTCTTGCTCTCCAATATTTTTCACTGATGGATGGGGTGCTAGAAGTGCCTGTTCTCTGAAAGAAACAGTAGTCGACCCATTGTATGCGTGGCTTGTGCGTCAGCAAAACAGAGCATAGTCTGAAATAAAGCACTAGTGTATGCGTGGTCTCTGAGTCATCAGAATAGAGCATGTTTGCAACTTTTGCTTATGCGTGTTTCGTAACTTGTATACTCCGTTTCTTTCTTTGTTGAAATACATACATATTCTAAAGTAAGAACAAATTAGAAACTAAAAACTTCACTTATCTTGGTAATGTTGCAAGTTTTTCATGCAAATTGCTGACTAAAGTTTCGAGTTGACTCCAACTCATTCTCAAAGCTATACAACTCGAAACTTTAGTCAGCAATTTGCACGAAAAACTTGCAACATTACAAAGATAAGTGAAGTTTTTAGTTTCTAATTTGTTCTTACTTTAGAATCTTGTTGCTTCACTGTTAATAGCTTCAATTTCTTTAATTAATTTAAATACATATACTTTCCTGCTTGTAGCTGTAGTAAGAAGTGGTATAAAAAGGTATTTTTGCACCAACTGGATATAACCATATACAATTGTTTGGTAATTTGAAGAGCTCTAAACCCACACAAGACAATGACCTACCTGGACTTCCGACTATCAATAGCTTGCAGCCTAATTGAACAATACCACGTTGGGGGTAGAAAATCCAGAACCCCTGCACCCCTCAGACTTCAAGGAAAACATTATCCTAAAAGGATACCACTAACAATAAAGAAGTCCCGCCCATCTCGAAAGTGTTTCGTGTGCCGCAAGAAGGGAATTTGCAAATGTGGAGATGTACCCTTGTGTGTTTATCCCTGTTTTTGAGGCATATCACTGCACAAGGAACATATGAAGGTAAGCCAGTAAAGTACTTGTGATTTCACGTCCATATCGCTGAAGAGGTTAAACAAAACATTATTTATCAAAGTTCTAAGGCTTTCACGGCCGGTGTCAATACTAGATGCAATAATATTAACCGGGCTTGTGGGCCGTGGTCTATTGGGTTCCTTCTTCTTCCCAAACGTTTCGTCTGCGACTACGGCAGACATCTTCAGTGGCGGCAAGGTCGAAGTTTCCTAGTGGAGATCTCAGCACCGACTGTGCTGGTCACCACCAGAGGTGCGGTATTTATGTCGGCGGCTGGAGGGGAAGTACGTTGTGATAGGTCCGGGTGGCCAGTGGGCTGGACTTGTACCAGTGGAGTACTACAAGGAGCTGGCATCTGATTGGCTGGAGAGGGGTTCTGGATTTTTGTTTTTGTTAACGCTGTTTGCCATATTCTGTTGAGTTTAAGTCCTTCTTCTTTGCGATTGATATTATTTTTGTGCTTGTGTATTTCAATGGCTTCACGGAATAAGCGAGAATAGTAGTGGGATGTAGATGCCAGAATATCTGTGTTACCATATTGGATGATGTGTTCCCCTTCTTCGAGTATGGCATGTTCAGCAATTGCTGATTTTTCAGTTTGACCCAAGCGACAATTTCTTCTGTGTTCTTCAATGCGGGTTTTTATACTACGTTGTGTGGTTCCGATGTACACCTTGCCACACGAACAAGGTATTCTATATACTCCTGCGGTGGATAGAGGATCCCTGGGGTCTTTGGCAGAACGGAGTATGTTACAAATCTGTTTAGTGGGCTTGCAGATAAGTTCAGGACAATATACTTGTTACACCCTACTGCTATGAAGATATTTTACCTTTGTTAGTATAATGTTTAATGTAATTTTACCACTTGTAAGCATATAAACGTTTTTCATTCCTGCTGATTATATCACAGTCTACTTATTCTAATATACTGCAGGGCAAAATCCATTAGAAAAGAAGTTGGAGTTATGTGTGCCACCTGTGATGCCCCCTTGTGTTCTTAGAATCTTATTTTGAAGTGTACCACAACAAGTATGAGTTGCTTAAAGTAAAGGGATTATGTATGTGCATTTGTCTTGTAAATGTTGCATTTGCTTTCTACAACATGGAACTATACTGTTGTTCACCCCTGAATCATGTGAGAATCTACTGAGTCTTAAGATTATGAAGACCATATATCTTGTCTTCACTTATATTTGTGGATAGCAAAGAATTCTTTGATTCACAGAGGTACATCTCTGTCAATAATACATAATTTGCATTTTAACCAACTGGTGTAGAATTTTTGGTTATTATTGTTGGTTGGTATTAAACCAATATTGGCTTAGTGCAGCAGTCAGCATGCTTTAAACGGCTGAGAGTGAATTGTTAAAACCTTGAATGGCAATTTGATTAATTTTATTTACCTTTCTCTTGAAGATTTTTAAGGTGAATTCTTCCCTTTACTACACAACTATAATCTCATAAAGTCCTACATTATACCTAATAAATAGGCACTGAATCTTCATACAGGAAACAGAAGGTTGCGGAGTTTGGGCTATAGCAAGTAGGAGGGGTCAGTCTGTCACATGATCACAGCACATAGGAGGCCAGGTACAATCGATGCAGATAAAAGTTTTTGCATAACTTACATTCAATGCTGTCACCATTTGCAGTAAAATATTCACTTGCAAATTGTTGTACAAGTTCAGCAATACAGAATATTTTGATTTTCATGCTGGAGGCATTTTACTATGTGTGTAACTAGTGAACACATTTAAAACAGGGGCTCTAATGACCTAGCTGTCGATGGGCCCTTAAACCCTAATCACTCACTCATTTAAGACACACTATGCACTGTAGGCATTGTGTTTTGTGCTGTCACAGCAAAATATGAGAGAGTACCTCTGTGGTCTGGTGGTTAGCATGCTAACCTTCAAACCCAGAGGTCCCGGGTTCAATTCCTGGCTGGAGGATGAGTACTTTTCTGTAGTCAGGATTATTTCCTGTCCTCCATAGTGTCTGGTAGTATGTATGTATGAGAGAGAGAGAGAGAGTGTGTGTGTGTGCGCGTGTGCGTGCATGCACATGCACACACGTGCACTTAATGTAATAACACAAGTAATACTAACTCAAAGATTAAAAGAAAAACCAAAGAAAACAAAAAGTAGTGTAAAGTGACTATACATTGCCAATGAGCAAGTATTTCCAAAGTAAAAAGCCGCCAATATGACCTTAGACGTTAAAGGTGGCATATAAATGGCATATTAAAAAATGAGTGAAGCAGGTAAATAAACTGTCTCTTCAGTGAGTCTTTACTCTCAATAACCTAGTTCAACGTTTGCTGGGACTTCACTTAACTCACACTGCCACTTCATGAATGTGAACTAGTTCTAATTATCACTCTTACTTCAGTTTCTTCACGTCATAATGAAATATGCACATTGCAACCTCTTCTGGACAGTTCGCTTACTGGAGAGTTGGACACAAGACATGTTGAATACGTTACAGTACTCGCTGCACGCTGTCACAATCGTCACAAACTTGCTTGGAGAATGGCACTTCTCATCACAATGGAAACATACTAATTCACTCACATATTCACTGACTTCATGAGAATGACTTACCTAAGGAACTGCACTTGCTTGTATAGCCATTGGAAGTTTCCAGAACATTTGAAATGAGACTTCTAGAAGATTCTGGTTATCAGGCAATAGCAATTCTGATGATTATACTGGTGGGCACTCGGGTTATCTGTTTACAATTCTGACATAGCTTTGGGCCATATCGGACTGTGCAGTGATCTGCAGAAAGGTGATCATCAGACCTCGGATTTTAGGTAAAAACTTATTTTGCTCCTCATGATGTATAGAAAATAAAAGTTGTATATATACTAATTATGCAAATATATGTTCAAAAATGGTAGTCCTATACAACCTTGTTGTTAGCTAATGCTGGATTTCTGACAATGAAGTTATTAATCCTCTTGCTCTCCAATATTTTTCACTGATGGATAGGGCACTAGAAGTGGCCGGGCATATTTGAAGGTGGTCTCGATCCATTTCCTCTTGCAGATCACATAGAGGACAGAGTGGTGAAGAATATATCCCAATGTTGCAACAAATAGAATTGGTAACATAGCTTCTTCAAGGTATTATTCACATGAAGTGCCCTCCTGTTCCACTGACAGGGGTTTCTTCTAAGACTTTCCTTGCCATATTCCTCAGGAGCACCAGATATTCCACCCTGGTTTTCCTGTTTGCGTACTCCCAAACTCTCTTCAGCAAGCTATTTCTGACTGCCAGCCCAATAACTTTTATAGATCTGGCTTTTGCAGCAGCATTCGTCCACATAGTTATTTTTATAATACTGTATAGTAGTCAAAAACAAAGCCACTTTTAAAAGTTCAAACCTCTTATGACCATCTTCCTTTCATAGAAGTTTGAAAACGGTGTTGTTGTAATTAATTTAATTTAAAAGGTGAGTTAATTAATAACACTGAACAACACTTACAACATATTTTTCCGGGACGCGCTTCGAAGGTTAACTTTCCTCCATTATCAACCGGACAATAACTGGGTTTCCATGGTGAACCGCCACCAGAAGAAACACCAGAAGAAGCATCACCATCTGCACCATGAAACACCATGGAAACCCAGTTATTGTCCGGTTGATAATGGAGGAAAGTTAACCTTCGAAACGCGTCCTGGAAAAATATGTTGTAAGTGTTGTTCAGTGTTATTAATTAACTCACCTTTTAAATTAAATTAAATCTCTTATGACCAGTTTACATGGTGAGTAATTTTTACAATATTTTCATACAAAATAGTAACCAATGAAGTATTCAGTATAGTGGCATGAAAATTTGCATGTTAGTCTAGAATAATGCTCTAATTATGTGATTAGATTTTCAAGGTGATAGGTTCATTACTAAAGAAGTTGGAATTTTCAGTGTAGCCTTGTCTTAGTAGGCTAAATTGGCTTCCCAAAATAAACAGAATGTGAGAAACCCATTTAATCATCTGTTAAAAAAATACAACTCCAAGCATAAATTATCAAGAACATATTATGCCAACTGAATATTACCGAAAAATATACATTGGGAAAACTAAAAACAATTTGGAAACAAGATTGAAGAAATACCTCAGAAATACTATGTTCAAACAAACACATCAATCAGACATAGCTCACCATTTTGGTTATACAATCATAACATCAGCAAAGAGATAAAACTTTTAAAATCAGTCAAGAATCATTGGGATCTAATAGTGCGGGAGAATACTGATTTTATCAAGAATATGAACAATCATCAATACTGACGTCAGATGGCATTATACAACTCACCAATGGGAATGTCAGCAGACCAAACAATAAGGGGAGGGGGAAGCAGATATCTGCTGAAAGTTACTGATCAATTGAGAATGAGGACAACGCCTCCTTGAAAAATGTTCCATTAGGTGACAAGTAAAGCAAAAGTGTTTCTAAAGGATAATGTAGTTTTTAACTTGGGATTATCATGTTCCATTGCTTCAAACACTTCTTTTTAATGGTTAATGTTGTATCCAGGAGAATATTAATATTTGTGTAGCATATTTTATAACTAAGTGCATGCTACATACATACCTGGTCAACAAGCAACGCCCCTAGTGTTGTAGCTCCTACATACAGTCGAGCAGTGTCCCAAACAGTTGCTGGCCGAAACACATCTATTTGCTTTAGCTGCAACAACAATCTTACATGAGACACAGGAATAATCTTGAAAATGAGATACTTCCATCAACTGAAGATCAATGCGTACCTCAGTGACAGGAATTATCCCTGTTCCTAGTGAAACAACCACGCGTATTGGTTGAACTTCACTGTGTCTCCCTGTTGCTTTCAGTGCCAAATTATACTCGTGCACTTCTGTCATGGCATCTAGAGTGGGATTGTTTGCAATCAGGCCTCCATCAAGGAAACGTCCAAAGGCCCTGTATTCAACATTGTGTTAACATATTACAAATAATGGCAATATTAGATCTATTTTACATCTGTAACTTAACATATTTTAGTTATTGCACATTTATTAAAGGGGATGGCAAAAATTGTTATCTAGTTTACTGTGCAGTCTTATAAATTGAAATTTTCTCATTAATTTATCTACGAAGTATTATATGTAGATATATAGAGTGTTAGCAACCAAATTGCTTGGTAATCTAAAATACGAACAAATTAGAAACTAAAACCTTCACTTATCTTATTAATATTGCAAGTTGTTCCAACATTGTTGGATAGCTTTGAAAATAAGTTGGATACAACTTCAAACTAGTCAGCATTTGAACAACTTGCAATATTAATAAGATAAGTGAAACTTTTAGTTTCTAATTTGTTTTTATTTTAGATTCTGTTGCTGCACTGTTTAACAGATTCAATTTGCCTTAATTGCTTCATAATATTTCTCTCTCATGCACATGCACACACACAAGAGCAAGAGTCATGGTTGCCTTCCAAATTAGGAAGCAGATGAATTCTCCTGTGCTACTACTTCTGAAGCAGACTCGTCAACTATAGTCCTGACCAGGCACCTCTTCCCTATGGTAAAGAACCTACTTCAGTTTGCTAGCCCTGAAAAAGCAGTTGCAGCGTATGAGAAGTTATCTGCAGTTACTGAAACCAAGGGGCATGGATGCTTCTAGAAGTGGTTCCAGAGAATGGAACAGAGCATACAGTACCAGGAAGAATACTACGAGAAACTGGGATAAACAAAACATTTCTATGAGAATTCATTATCTGTTGATTTAGTACATATCTGGTGACCGAATCTCACATTATACTTTGTGTAAAATCAAATAGTTATGTGTACATGGTTATTACCTGAAATAAGAAGGGGCTGCACCAGTGGCTCGTGCTGCAGTCCATAACAGCTGTTCTGCTGGTTTAGGGAATGGTGCAAACATACTTGATTTTGGCATACCTAGTATATCAGCTGGATATTCATAATTCCTGAACATATGGAACTCTACTGGCTTCCTGTCTGCAGCTACAGCAGTAATAATCAGCCTATTGACAATATGAATGAATCAGTATACATCAACTTTTCCATGCATTCTTACATAACCTTTTTGATTCATTACACTTACTGATATGTTATATGCACAGATACCTTTATTTCAACATGTGTATACTAGGTGGAAGAGAAATTATTACATTAATTTAAACTAGTTAAAGGCATTATTTAGAACACATTTTGTAACTTTCTCTGACCATTTCCTGCACAGATTTTAGGTTTCTCAAGAACATAAAACATGTGCTGGAAACATTGCAGGATATAATTTAAAAGGTGAGTTAATTAATAACACTGAACAACACTTACAAAAGAAATTTAGAAATCAGATCCAAGGAGCACGTTAGAAACATTAAGAGTAAACAATTAGAAAAATCAGCGGTTGCATTTCACTTTTGGACAAAAAATCATGACATAAAGCTAGAACCGAAACTTCTCAAACACATAACCGGAAAACAAGAACTGTCCACATGGGAACAAATCTTCATTTTAAAAAATAGAAACCGACATTCCTCAGAGGGACATTTTCAGTAAATTCATTGAACCGTTACCAGAAGAAACATCAGAAGAAGCATCACAATCCGCACCATGAAACACCATGGAAACCCAGTTATTGTCCGGTTGATAATGGAGGAAAGTTAACCTTCGAAACGCGTCCAGGAAAAATATTTTGTAAGTGTTGTTCAGTGTTATTAATTAACTCACCTTTTAAATTAAATTAATTATAACAACACTGTTTTCAAACTTCTATGAAAGGAAGATTGCAGGATTTGTTCACCTAACACTTTTAAACCTAGTTGGAAGACACCATGTAAACACATTTCACCATCACTTTCACGATGACGAGTCTCATGAGCATATTTCAGGATTACTACGTCCTAACAATTGCAGCTGAATCTTCCAATGATGTGATTCCAATCTACATGTATTTTTATCAGAACATTTAAACTATGTTTTGCAATTATACTGCCACATTCAATGTCATTCTGGCAGGTTGTCACAATAGCTTAGTGGTTAGAGCATCTGCCTGGTAAGCAGAGGGTCTGTGGTTCAAATTCCAGCTATGGCATTGAATTTTTAAGTTCCAGTTCTATCTCTCAAACATTGCCCATACACGGCTTGTGTGTTTAAAAACACCAACAGTAAGTTTGTTGGCATAAATAAATAATAATTACCATCTGAAGGTTATTTAATCCTGGGACATAAAGTACTTACAATAGTAAGTCACCATTGGGGTAATTGTCTCTGATGTGAGACTGCCTTTATGGTTTACTGGGAAAAATACGAACTGGTTTGAGAATTCAATGTTATTCTGGCAGGTTGTAACAGTAGCTTAATGGTTAGAGTACCTTTCTTTTTAATTTTCCTAAATAATTACCAATTTCCTTAATATCTTTATCTCACCACCACCACCACCATCATGATTATTTACTTCTGCCTACAAGCTTACTGTTAGTGTTTTTAAACACAGAAACTGTTTGAGAGGTAGAATCGGAACTGAAAAACTCAATGCCACAGGATTTGAACCACAGACCCTCCGCTCACTAGACAGGAACTCTAACCATTAAGCTACTGTAACAACTTGCCAGAATGACACTGAATTCTCCAACCGATTCACATTCTCCCAGAAAGCCACAGAGGGTGTCTCACATCAGAGACACCAACAGTAAATTTGTTGGCATAAATATATAATAATTACCATCTAAAGTTTATTTAATGGATAGAGCAGCTGCCTAGTGACTGAAGGGTCGATGGTTCATATCCCGACTGTGGCACTGAGTTTTTCAGTTCCAATTCTACCTCTCAATCCTTATCTGGTTTTCAGTTGCTTAGCCCATTTTACCAAACTTAATTTTTGTCTTTATTTGTTTCTTCACATTAAAAATTACACACCAATAATTATTTTTCATTCCACACTTTGGACATTGATATAAATTTTGTCTCCCTTGAACCTTCCAATTTGACTACCCTTGTTCTAGTCTAATGAATTTCTTCCCAAGCAATTCTATCTCCTTATTCTTACAATTTATCCCTCCTCATTGTAACTTTAACCTTTTGTAATTGTTCACTGAGTGTTTGTTTTTAACACCATTGAGTATTTCCTAATTTTGGTATCATCAATTTCTAATTTAATTTTTTTAAAAGGCCTCTTTGTTTTAACTCTCTATCTCCCCAGTCATATTTGACCAATGTTTTCGAGAACAAGTTTAACTCTGTGAATTCAAGTGCTATGCTGGTAATGTTCTCCTGTTTCTCTTTCCTGTTTATTTAAACCCTTATATGTAAATCAGTATTTTAAAATTCTCACCATTAATTTTGCTTTGCTCCCTACTCTTCCTAATTCTGATGACAGAAGTATACAATTACTTTGCAAATGATGCACTCTGCTATTTACAGATCCTGTCGGCAAAACTTACTTTGGATGACTAATGTCAGCCATGACGCTGTTTGTACCAAGTGCTTCCTTCAGCATATTTTCCAATGGATCACTGCTATAAGGTCGCCCTCCAGCAAATGCAGTGTCCTTAAGTCGAAAATAGAGGCACAAGCATTCCTTCAGTGTTTTACCTGAAAGTTATTAAAACATTCCATTCATGCACTTTCGTTCTCTAGAAATTAGTCATACAAGGTGCAGGAAATATTGCAATCCAAGCAAAAATTCAATTACATCAGAAATACATGTTTTAGGTCCCCTGAATGAAAGAAAAGCCTTTTTAGAAAATGGTCTATATGCTTTTGCATGCGAGTGTATTGTGAACAAAACAAAACATCACAAATACCATGCTTGAATTTTAAGTTCAGCATCTTGCAAAGATGTAACATAAGATTTCCAATAAAATCCTCCAGCACAAACTACCTTTCACATGGAAAAATTAGCTTTTCTTTCATTTTCTCAGAAATGATTGTAAAACTTCAGATTAAAATATATGTACAAGAATTTGCATGAAAGTGCTTATCTTCAATTTTCTGTGAACAGTCTGTGATTTCTCTTTATCATTAATAAATTGTACACTTTTGTATAACATAAACAGTAAGAGAGAGTCTACAGAAGAGTGAGCAGAGAAATTCACGTGAATACAGCATTAGATTTTTATTATTTTCCTCCGATGCTTAATGAATCTGTGGTAGTCCAAATGCACATACACTGGAATTGCTTCTTGTGATTATAGACATTCACATTTATTCATCATTTCCAAAAATGTTTAGAAGGCTTATGTAAAAGGATAAAAACTGTATATATATATATATATATATATATATATATATATTCATTTCAAGTGCATTAATACTAAGATATATATCTTATACAGACTAACTACCATTTACATTTCCTATTTTTCAATTGAGTAGAAAGCATTACTTACCAGGTAAGTCTTTATTTCTGCATTTATTTCCTTGATTTGGCGAGGTAAATTATTGTACAAATTTTTGTACTACTCAAATACGTTTGGTACCTCTTAGCCTGTTTCTAAAGTAGTTCAGTTTTGTTCATGTATGTTTGTGAATATTTCTTTTTTTTTTTTCTTTGTTCTGTAGCAGTAGTTTTTGGTCATTTCCATTTTGAATAATTTAAGTGAAGAATGTGAGCTTAGGCTTTCACAGCTGGCATCTATCCAGTAAAATGTTGTTTCCAGGCTCTTTGGAACCACTAAGAGGAGTATAAACATGAATAAAACAACACACGAGCAACTGCTGTTTAGGATATATGGAAAAATTAGCAGTAGCCTAACATGCTTTATTAAGGGGCCATGACATAGGTTCAATGAAACCACAGCTCTCGACACCACAGCACATTTCCATATTAGGATGTACTGGGAGGCCACAGAAATTTTTAAACATACAAATAACTTCACCAGAAAAGTGGAAGCAGCACGCATCCACAGAGCATGGATACCAGTACAGCCCAGCCAGACGTACAGCTTGAGGAGGCCAGGAATGGCTGATACGCAGCCATTGGGAGAGAGGGGGGGGCTTGTCCCATCATATATAAGACGGACGCTCCTAACGCCACTTAACTAGTTAGAAGTCACTATCCCTCCGAAGATACTCATCAGAATGGCAGGCGAAACATCAGGTGCTCACACATCAACTGGACCATGGCCAAGAAGCCCAGAAACAACAATTTACTGGTTAGGTGAAGAGTCTATATCAACAATATAGATTGTGGTGGTGGTATTTAGTATGTACCACATGTATTACATTAATTGCGTAATACAGGCACATAGATCAAAACGTACATGCTCTCTAGAAAAATACTTGATTTGGTAATCTTAACTTGCAGATTGACTATTCTGTATTCACTCTAAAGGTTGATCTGCGCGACACTAAATCCAAGTGGCTAGTGTAAAGTTATAATGTATTTATTCTACCGCCATCCATGCCGGAAATACTGTCACAACACAACCATGTAGCGAGTGCATGCGGTACGTATTAGAAAGGAACCGATCCCTTATTGTGTCAACATAAGGAGTGACCAACATGTAACTAGAGGTTAAACGTGATAAGATTGATAGTTACAACAAAATAAATCTGTTGTAGCTTTTTCGTCAATTGTTGGCGGCTCATTTTTAAAAAAGAAATTGTGCACTGTTACACGAATTGCATTTTTAACAAAATCGTCACATTCTTGCATGGCATATTTCACACGCTTTCTTTTTTTCCCCGGGTATAACCACTTTTCCCATTTAAGCTTTTTCTTTACGAGCACTGTTTATAGTGGTACTCAAAACACCGGTGAACTCAGAAGTTAGCTTCACTACTTCTTTGATGGGAAGAGTTGGATATTTATCACATAACTTATAATTTGTGTTCAACACTACATATTGCTTTTTCACCACTAGTCAATGGTTTACCCACCTTATGCTTCACATGTTGATGAAAATGCAAGAGCAAATTCACTGCGGCCGTCCGCCATGATACTAAATAGAAACAGCTGGCTGTAAACAATACTCGGATATCAGGTAACTCACATGAGTTGCATATTGGGAGTTGTAGCTCTATTTATCAGTTAACATCAGCGTTAATTAACCTCTTAGGTATTTCTATTGAATATTATATCATTTAAGGATAAATTCATTCTAAAATTCATATTACTAGCATGGGACTACTATCCTGCATGCATTGCTACCGTGTTGTACCATGGTGCACTGGTCACATGGCTTTGTTTTGACGTGGGTAAACCTAAGAGTGAATTGAGTATAGAATTACTGTATCATATTTACAGCAGTAAACATATACATGTTATTGTTCAAGTATAAATATGTTTGAACAATATTTACAAGTACACAAATATTCTTATTTCTTAGCATAGGTATGTTCATTCAGTATGTGTGTCCAAGCTTGGCCAGTTTTGGCTGTTGAGAACAATGTTGTTGTTGTTGTTGGCTAATGGTGGAGTTCTGACAATGAAGTCATTATTCCTCTTGCTCTCTAATATTTTTCACTGATGGATAGAGCGCTAGAAGTGGCCAGGCATATTTGAAGGTAGTCTTGGTCCATTTCCTCTTGCAGATCACATAGAAGACAATGTGACAAATTTTATATAAGCAAAACAAAAGAAACCTATGGACCAGAACTAAGGAGCACTTCAGAGACATCAAGTACAGACAAGAAGAAAACCTGGCAGTAGCAGCTCAGTTTTGGCAAGGACAGCATGAAATAGATCCATAATCAGAACTACTTGTGTGGACATTACACAATAGAAAACTTGTGACTTGGGAAAACCTGCTCACATTAAAACATTGGCATCAAGTTTTCAACTTTGAAATGTGCACCGGAGGCAACTTATGAAACAGTTCATTGAACCACCACCAGGAGTGTACAACAAAACAAACACGCCTCCCAACCACAGTCAGAATTTGGTTGATATCGGAAGCACATGACTCCAAGATGTGTCCCATTAGACAATAGTACGTGATGTTACTACTGACTCATTACCAAAAGCATTTATTAAATAACATCACTGTAAACATCTTCTACCCCTAACTACATCTTTGGAACTGTACTTCTGCTTCCCACTTGATTGGCAGATGGCATCACAGTGCCCAGTCAACCTGCTTTCATTGTCTGTGCATAGCACATTCACTATTAACATCTATTCTCAAGAGGTAGAACCGGAACTGAAAAATTCTATGCCACAGCCGGGATATGAATCACAGACCCTCTGTATTGCCCACACATGGCTTGTGTGTTTAAACATACCAACAGTATTTATTATTTATTTATGTCAACAAACTTCCTGTTGGTGTTTTTAATCACACAAGCTGTGTGTGGGCAATGTTTGAGAGGTAGAACTGGAACTTAAAAATTCAATGCCACACCTGGGATTTGAACCACAGACCCTCCACTTACCAGGTGGGTGCTCTAACCATTAAGCTACTGTGACAACCTGCCAGAATGACATTGAATTGTATTTCTCAGGATTAAATATCCTTCAGATGCTAATTATTATTTATTTATGCCAACATACTTACGGTTGGTGTTTAAACACACAAGCCGTGTGTGGGCAATGTTTGTGGTTTATCGGGAGAAATACAAACTGGTTTGAGAATTCAAAGTCATTCTGGCAGGTTGTAACAGTAGCTTAATGGTTAGAGCACCCACCTGGTAAGCAAGGGTCTGTGGTTCAAATCCCAGCTGTGGCATTGAATTTTTAAGTTCCAGTTCTACCTCTCATACCAACAGTATGTTTGTTGGCAGAAATAAATAATAATCTATTGTCAAGTTAAGTTTGGGTTTAAGATGGGACTTTGGGTTATGCTATTAAATATCCAATCCGATAGATACATTAGCAACTGAGAGAACCCATGAGAAAAATCTCGGTTAGATTGATCGACCCAAGGGATTTGAACCTGGCGTCTTCTAAATTTGAACGACAGACATTACTGCCTGTGCCATCCCACTTGGCAAGAGAGATAATTATGATCTATACAAAAATTAGTAAATGAAGCAAGCTACAGTGTGACAGTCAACTTGTCACTTATTGCTAGAGGTTCCACTGACCTGATGCCAAAGCGAGAGCTAAGATGCCCCCAGTGCTAGTACCAGCCACCCAGTCAAAGCAGTGGATGATGGGCTTCTTGGCAACCTTCTCCAACTCAAGCAACATTGTAATCAGTATAAGACCTCGTATGCCTCCTCCATCAAGACACAGCATCCTGCCCCCTTGGTTCTTCTCATCTCCGCTGGAACATCTATCATACTTGTGAATAAACAAATAGTAAAACTTGGCAAATTCTCTAAATATTAATTCTTGTTAAATTACATTTTTGGCTACTTTATTATATAGTACTGTATCATGAACTGTCTGCTTGTTCCGTCGCTATGTCAGTTCTTTTATTTTTTTACTTTCTATATTGCCTGTCTATAAGTATAGGAAGTATTTGTCTCCCACCCAAATATTTGATATCAATATTTCACTGGAAACACTTCTGAGACTCTTAGAATAGTAAAAATATAATACGACTATTTTTATTTTTTTTAAGTTGTGAAACCAAAACCGCAGTGAAAATCAAAAGTATTTTATTTGCACCTACATGCTACTTCTGTGCATAGTCACCACACCAACGTAGAAATTTTTCATACGTGGTACCAACTTTCCAATCCCTTCGTCATAGAAGACAGCCGCCTGTGCTTTCAGCCACGTCAGTCATAATGGTCTACAGAGCTGACTTTGGCATTTTGGGAAACGAATCACTCAACACAGAAATTAGGAGCTGATGATTTTCTCTAAGCATCTGATCCACTTGGTGAATAAGATCAGTTGACATTTGCTTTCTTCTCTTACCGCTTGCATCATGAACATCTGTATATCCTACTCCAAAGTTTCTGCCCCACTGCCTAACTTTGGTGTCACTCATGTGTCACATCACTCATATGTCAATGAATTTTGGCTGCATTGCACCCCTCTGCATAAAGAAATTGAATTACAGCACACTCTTCACATCTGGCGGGATACACTATTGTTTGGGGCATGCTAGAGACACTGTGCAAGACATCTGCACAAAGTTTCAACTGATTTTCACTGTAGTTTTGGTTTCGTGACCGATCAGACCTTAAAAAGAAGAACCTCGTAGTAGTATTAATAGTAATAATAGTAATAGTAGCGGCAGTAATAATAATAATAATAATAATAATAATAATAATAATAATAATAATAATAATAATAACAACAATAATAATAATAATAATAATAATAATAATAATAATAATAATAATAATAATAATAATAATTACAATAAAGGAAATAAAAAAAACAAAATTTAAGAGCACAAGCTAGAGTAAGACAAACTCTCACGAGAATATATAACGATAATAGGATTACATCCCAATAGAAGGTGAAGGAGAAAATTATACATTTTATTCTAAACTACAGCAAGATATCAATCAAGAAATACTGTGACAAATGAATCCAGTAGTTTTTCATAACCACCCTCAAGGTAAAAGATTCTGGGACATGCTAAAAAATGCTGGAAGGAAAATTCCTGTACGAGACTATAACAGGCCACTTGGCTTAATATTTGCATCGTGGCAATGATGATAAGGAAAGCTCCATGTGTGTGCGTGTATGTGCATGTGTCCCAGCGTGTGTGTTTAGCATAATGCAAAAATGAAAAGTCGGTTAAATACCAAACTTGGTATTAAGTTCTTCCAAGGATACAATATGAAGACTTTTGAAGGGAATTCCCCCAACCACAAAGCACCCTTTACATGTGTAAATTTTAATTATTTTTTATTTTCTCAAAAATGATTAAAAATTTTGATGTTTAAGATACTTGCATGACAAATTAATTACATATCTTGAATTTTTTGAGGATAGACTTTGAAGTCTTCTTCACACTGAATGACAAAGAATTGTTTAATCATAAAAGACAAACACTTACTACCAAAAAGATGTGTAGTTGTTAGCTAATGCTGGATTTCTGACAATGAAATCATTAATCCTCTTGCTCTCCAATATTACTGAAGAGAACAATAGCAGTATTAGTAACCGCTTTTTAGAGAGCACCATATTTTTATGTTTTGGTGGTCACATCGCTCTCTCACAACCCCCAGAATGTCTGGAGGACTATACCTGTCGTTGGTTTACGGGTCTCACCGACCTGACCGGGAGACTTATCAAAATAAATTCACCGACCATAACCTCTGATTACCAATCAGAGGACGTATTACATGCCATGACAGGTCAACATGTTAGGGGTTAAGAGTTTATAAAGAAATTAGAGAAATGAAAGGTTGGAAAAATAGACTCCCTAGCCCTCAGGTGCCCTAATAGCATTGGGTTCAGAAGAGAACAAGAGATGACCAAGGTAAGGTCATAAGGTCAGATATAAAAGCTACAGTGAGGAGCAAAACAGCAGTAAGGGGTATCTTGTGGTCGCCATCCACATATCTCCTAGATGGGGACCCCTGAGATCCCCCCCCAAAAAATGTAACATATTTATAACACACTATTCATGAATTAAAAAAAAAACCATTATGGTGTCACCAGCCTTTCTGAGATAATGGATGTTATTGGTTTGATCTTTTTAATACTTTTAGAATAGTTGTTACCATTCAGTTGTTTCTTAGGATCTCATGAAAAGAGTATAAAATTTTGACACCAGCATTTATCCACCTTTAAAGATTTGTTTATTGCTTTGACCTCCTGTATCCCTCCTGTGCATACAACAAAATGTGTAATTAACTATTTCTGCAAATGTTTATTTCAATTAACGGAAGTAGACAGAAAAATAAGCTTTTGTAAGAATAGTCTGAAGAGGATAGAAAAATGAATGATAGTGATTAAAGAAAATTACGTGAATATAATACATCTTATATGGTATTTATACTGAGCAAATACCAAAAATAAAATTTCATCTGAATCCCCTTTTGGAAATAGGCAATTGAAATTAAACAACTATTTGTTAATTTAATTTAAAAGGTGAGTTAATTAATAACACTGAACAACACTTACAACTAATGGCTTCATTGCCAGATGCAAGGCACTAGAAAACAACACTTACAACATATTTTTCCGGGACGCGTTTCGAAGGTTAACTTTCCTCCATTATCAACCGGACAATAACTGGGTTTCCATGGTGTTTGATGGTGCAGATGGTGATGCTTCTTCTGGTGTTTCTTCTGGTGGCGGTTCAGTGTTATTAATTAACTCACCTTTTAAATTAAATTAATTACAACACTGTTTTCAAACTTCTATGAAAGGAAGATAACTATTTGTTACCTTAAAGCAGCTATTTCCATTCCTGCCACAGAAAGCATCCTGTCCAACATTTCACGAGAGTCTGGAGATAGAGGTTTTGGGGGTGGCACACCATTAAATTCAAATGATGCAGCAGTGCATCCAGGAGTACAGCCATCCATATCTGGTGAACACCGAGGAGCTCCCACAGCATGTAACATGTATAGTATCTTATCCTGGTCACCATCTGATGTCAGCCCATGTCTTGGAGTTGCTCCAACATTGTTCCTGTAAATATGACAACATTTCTGTGTAGAAGTAGAGCAATCCCTAAAAACATTCAACTGATTTTGATAATTTTTTCATCATTCTTCCAGGTGGTCACAGGCTACATAATATTTACAAAAATTTGAAAACTGGGGGGTTTGTTTACATATTAATGGTGCCAAATTTCAATCCTGTTTTAATAAATATGCATACCAGGTGCTACTTTATTGCGAATAAAGCAGATTTTTAACAGCTGACCCCAAAGGGAAAAAGGGGGGGGGGGGGTTACAATGATTTAAAATTGAGTTATTTTAGGGGGTATGTATTATTCATATGACCAATTTCCCTCATATTTCAATTTTATCAAATATTTTGGATATGATTTTGAAAAAACTGGATACATTTAGATTATTCTTGAAACTCTGAAAAATGATAAAACTATGCTTGAGAGGTGGAATCAGGACTAAAAAATTCAGTGCCATAGCAGGATTTGAACTATGGATCCTCCGCTTTATGCATAGCTGCTCTAACCATGCTACCATGGCCAACTTGCCAGTATGACGTTAAATTCCCCTACTGATTTGTAGTTACCCAGTAGACCACAAGGGAATCTCACATCAGAGATAAATACCCCAAGGGTGACTTATAATCGTAAGTCTACTTTTTCCTAAAAGTTATATTTTCAAATTCAGGGGACCTTAAAGAGTAAAATCTTGATATTGAAATTTTGGATGGAATACAATACTTCCTCTATCGTATGAATATGGAGGAAATAAAAA
The DNA here is from genome assembly GCA_030765045.1 of Tenodera sinensis. NCBI lineage: Eukaryota > Metazoa > Arthropoda > Insecta > Mantodea > Mantidae > Tenodera > Tenodera sinensis. The sequence goes on from CM060970.1 coordinate 12,775,105, forward strand.
AATGAACAATCTGCTGTATTGCACCCACATGACTTTCTCTACTCTTGTACAAACTGTTTTTACACTTATTCATCTATCTAGTTTGCTAATCAAGAAAAACATTTGCAGAAATTATCTTATTGTTTGTTAATGTTCTTGTAGGTACAAGGGGAAAGTGGGAATACAGTAGGCTTTACGCGAAAGTCAAATGTTTAAAAGCTGGTCTCTATGTGATGGCTTTGAAATTCCATTCTCTTTGCATGGCCAAGAGATAAAAAAATATCTGCAACATGCTTCACTGCAAAAAAAGAAAGAAAGAAATTGTGTGTTTTAATGTGATCTATATTTTTTGTGTAATAAGACCATCACAACATAGAGAAGGAGCGGGAGGAAGAGAGCTTCAGTCACCTAACGGCTGATGATGAGTTCAAATCATCTTGAAAACATTTCAGTAAAAGTATTTTAAAGTAAGGTGAGTAAAAAAGTGGCTCAAAAACTCAAACTTGAACAAGATGTCTGTCTCTTACAGTTTACCTATTATACAAGTCATCCAGAAGAGTACTTCTGAGGACATTCCCAGAAAATTAAAGATACACTTTTCATTTGTGATAAAAACATCTTAAACATTTTCCATGTAAAGGTTAGCCTGGGGTGGGGGAATTTTCTTGAAAATCTTTATGTCGCATCCTTGGAAGATGAAAAATCCCAAGCTTGGCACACACAGGCACATGCTTATACACACACCTTTTCCCAAAAATACTTTCTTTTTTTAATTCAGGGAGCCTCAAAACATGTGTTTCTGGTGAAATCTTCATTTCAAATTTTTGGGTGGAATGAATACTTCCCTTACTTACTATGAGTAGAGAAAGCAATAAACCATGCATCAGATTGTCATAAAATAATCATATATGGAACGTGTACTCAAGGTATTATTTTGATATGAATAACCAAACAATGATAAGCAATGAGACAGCCTCACCTGTATGACAGATCGGCTCCAAAGATGATGAGTCCCTGCACAATTGCAATATTGCTCTGCATCACTGCTAAGTGTAGTGGTGTGTTTCCTTCGTTGTCAGCGAGATTCACTTTGGCTCCTTGGCTCAGTAATGCTACAGCACAGTCTAGACGATTACGCATCACCATGATATGCAAAGCTGTGCGTCCGTCAAAATTACGTGAATTTATATCACAGTGCATATCCACAAGGGTCTCTATGACTTCTTTGGACAGTGCCCAATGAAGGGGAGTCCCGCCAAATTTCATATCCTGAAAACAAATGTTATTAATGGCTGGAAAGGTAAAATCAGGCTGAAAAAATTCAATGCCATAGCCAAGATTTGAAGAAGTTAAGTATTTGAAAATTCATACCAGTATAAAATTTGGAGTTAATAAAAATAAAAAAGTAAACAAATTATATACAAATGCATTTGCTTCATTGTGTTTTCCCTTAAGAAAGATTTAAAAATAAAGAATATGTCGGAACTGGTAAATGTTGCAGAAAAATTATTTGACAAATTGTGTTGTTGTTAGCTAATGCTGGATTTCTGACAATGAAGTCATTAATCCTCTTGCTGCCCAATATTTTTCATGATGGATGGGGCACTAGAAGTGGCCGGGCATATTTGAAGGTGGTCTCAATCCATTTCCTCTTGCAGATCATATAGAGGACAGAGTGGTGAAGAATATATCCCAATTCTGTTTAAATGTTCTGCCAGACAATCATGTCCTGTAATCAACCTGAAGGTTGCAACTGCCATTTTTTGAGGATACCCAGGAATGACTGTTTGAATGTTTGGTAGTTCCCATCTTTTATTTTATTATTTTTCATAGTAATATTTTGCAATATTTTTTTTAATACAGAGTTGACTAATCTTTTAGTTGCATAAAATGGTAGATTGACAAATTGTATGCTTCAACACATCTACATTTTTTGTGTAATCGACTTTGCCTATGTCTTATGATTTACCACTTATAGAATACTCATTCTGAATGACGGGTACAGTCAGGGTACAGCTGGACAGAGTATTCGTCCTACACAAGAGGTACATTAGGTTAATTTTTAATTTGAAAAATTGAGGTTGTTATGTATTAATACAATTATTCGTGTATGTATACAAGGCAATTTTCATTGTTGCAAAATAGCTAAATTTTAAGAACACTGATGTACCTCACTATAGTACCAGACACAACCATGACTATTTTAGGGAACGGTCCATAAAAAAATATACTTAGATGTTTCTCTAATGTGAACATTAGATTTAACGAACTACCAACTGCAATAAGGCACTAAATGTTACCAAACAATTTCAAAGCAAATTAAAACAGTTCTTAATAGAAAAAATGTTTGTGTAAAGTTGAAGATTTGTAAATACGAGGGCCGTTCAGAAAGTAACCTCCGGTTGATTGCAAAAAATTCACCAAGTTAAATAAAAATATTTTAATATATACATCTTACAACTACATCTTTGCACTATTTTTCTACATAGTCTCCATAACGATTGAGGCACTTATCTTATCTGTTCACAAGCTTTGAAATTCCTTCTGCATAAAAATCACCCACTTGTGCCTGGAGCCAGCCTGTGACCGCATCTTTGAGCTCTTCGTCATCAAACCGCTGGGACCCGAGCCATTTCTTCACATGCATGAAGAGGTGATAATCGCTTGGCGCCAGATCTGGGCTGTAAGGTGGATGGTTGACAACGTCCCACTTGAAGGACTCAAGAAGGGCTGTTGTTCTGCGAGCAGAGTGAGGACGGGCGTTATCATGCAAAAAAACGATACCGGAAGTCAGCATACCACGGCGTTTGTTCTGTATAGCCCGTCGTAATTTTTTTAGTGTTTCACAGTACACGTCTTGATTAATGGTCGTCCCACGTTCCATGAATTCAACCAACACCACCCCTTTTGCATCCCAAAACACCGTTGCCATCAATTTTCGGGCAGAAAAATCTTGCCGGGCTTTTATTGGTTTGGTAGGCGAATTTGAATGTGCCCACATCTTTGATTGTTCTTTTGTCTCAGGGTTCACGTACTTAATCCAGGTTTCGTCCCCGGTCACGATTCTGTTTAACAATGGTTCACCTTCGTCTTCATAACGTGACAGAAAGTCTAATGCAGAGGCCATTCTTTGAGTTTTGTGGTGGTCGGTAAGAATTTTGGGCACCCATCGTGCACAGAACTTACGGTAACCCAATCTTGCTGTCACTATCTCGTACAAGAGAGTCTTAGAAATCTGTGGAAAATCAGTAGACAACTCCGACATTGTGAAACGTTGGTTTTCACGAACTTTTGCATCAACTGTCTGAACGAGTTCGTCCGTCACCAATGATGGTCTACCACTCCTCTCTTCATCATGAACGTTTTCTCGTCCAATTTTAAATAAACGTACCCATTCACGGACCACTCCTTCACTCATAACTCTTGGTCCGTACACGGCACAAAGCTCACGATGAATAGCTGCTGCAGAATATCCTTTGGCTGTAAAAAACCTTATAACAGCACGCACTTCACATTTGGCGGGGTTTTCTATTGCAGCACACATTTCAAACGGCCACAAACACTAAACTAGCGCAGGTACGATGTTCACTCGACCACGGCTTGATGCCGACTGACCTGCTGAGTGCGTGAATGCACAGATGGCGTCGCTACTCCCCCCACTGTGACCGATTGGAGGTTACTTTCTGAACGGCCCTCGTATCTATGTATTTTTACATCTGTTTATACTAATAATATACGGCAGTTGATGTATGTTGTTGATGACTTGTAAATATGTATCTGGTTTACTGTATTTCTTGACAATGTCAGAAACTTTTGTAAGTAGACTAACAGCTAATAAAGATTAAGATAAAGTAATTATACATGGTGCCAATCAAGAAGGGGTTTGACAGTAGCTAATCACACGGCAGAAACATTTAAATGAATCAGAGGGATTGTTTATTGAAATAATGCGGCCACAAGATATAACTTTTTCACAACATTTTATTTGCACCTTTTTCGTTGAATATTACACGTGTGACACTTTAGTTAACATTCTTTACACATGAACCAACTTTCTCAACGGTTTCTTCACATTACTTGTTTTAAATCACACTTTTAGTGTCTAAACCTGCACGTATCAAAAACACGTCTTCTCTCCTTAGACACTAAGATGCTAAAATCTAGCATTTTCTTTTAACAATGCATTTGTATTCATACGCGTATATGTCCATTTCCTATAGCGTCATGTTAAATAGTTCCCGGAATGTTGAGGAAACGATCTCTATCTACCCTCCCTACCTTGGTCATCTCTTGTTCTCTTCCGACCCCGATGCTGTTAGGGTTCCTGAGGGCTAGGGAGTCTTTATCTTTCCAACCTCTCCATTTCTCTATAAAACCTTAACCCCTAACATGCTGACCTGTCATGGCATGTAATACGTCTTCTGATTGGTAATCAGAGGATATGGCCGGTGAATTTATTTTGATAATTCTCCCGGTCAGGTCGGTGAGACCCGTAAACCAACGACAGGTGTGGTCCTCCAGACATTCTGGGGGTTGTGAGAGAGCGATGTGACCGCCAAAACATAAAAATATGGTGCTCTCTAAAAAGCGGTTACTATTACTGCTATTGCTCTCTTCAATATCATCAGTGAAAAATATTGGAGAGCAAGAGGATTAATGACTTCATTGTCAGAAATCCAGCATTAGCTAACAACAACACTTTTAATATTAAATATAAAATGATTCTTATAATTGGGCATATTAAATTTGAATATATTACTTAGCATTAATGACGTTATTAAACAAATATTATTCTTAACAATGAGACAATGGTAATTCACTGTCAGTACTTAACAAATCCCTACCAACATGAAAAATAAACTATATTTACAATAAATATTTACATAAATACTTTCTTTTCGGGGACTGACCACATATTCTGTCTCACATGCCCCTTGTTTTGTTTTTCAAGTTGTTACACATATTCACAAGCTTGAAACATAATACAACACTTCTCCTTATTCCTCTGATACACTTTCTCACTTTGCACAATAACCTTTTTCTTTTATTTACAATCTTGTTTATTGTATGTTTTTGCCAAAGCATGACACATAATTTTAACATATTTAGTTATTTTACAACACAATACCATGAATATTCCTAAGTTTTTACATTTGACATTGAGACAAATATTATCTAAGTGTATTGTAATTTAATATGTGTCCTTTAACTTATGTTCTTTGTCATGAGGCGAGAGAAACAGGATACAAAATTTGAGCTAATGATTATGATCATACTTATGGCTATTCTATTCAGTCCTATGTCTTACTTCTTTGTCTTGCAAGCTTATTATTTGTATGCAGATAGTGGATTAATTTCTTTAATTTTGATGTTACTAATGATATTCTTATGATATTGGGTTCTTATTCATTATTGTTTAATTCATCGACATTTCTCTAAACTCAATATTGTCTATGTCCATCTTAATCTATGGGCATTGTTTTTCTCTGACTAAGGTTTTCCTCTTCTTACTAACTGTCATCACTTTGTATCTTATCTCTATAAGAGAAAACTCCTGTATTTATAATTATCCCGTAGCAATATTATTTTTCTTCTTAATTTGTCCTTGACACCCTTGTGTCAAAAATATACGCTCTTCGTCGCCATAATTGATTTCTTCTTATTTTGTCCTTGATATCCTTATGCCAAAAACATATTCTCTTCGTCGCTATAATTCATTTCTTTTATGACAATCAGAATTTTCATCTGTCTTTGTTGACAACGCTCACTTTCGGTGGTTATTATAGCCAATGACTGTTGATTTCCTTTCCTGTTGTAGCTTCTAGCTTATATACATATTTTCTATAAGAAATCCATTTAATCTTCTTGTTTTTCCTCATTTCCACTGTTCCTGTCTCACACATTTGTTGACAAGGACTAGTTGGTCGTTTCTTTAAATGGTTTTAATTTGTTTTTATGGTATTTTCCTGTCAACTTGCCATTTAAATTCTGTAGTTAATATGTATGGTTGCCCAGCTGTTTTGTTATAACCAGGGTCCAGTGTACAGTAGCTCCATTTTTCCAGATGCTTTGTGTCTTCTTAGGAACACCTTTTCTCCGATTTGTGGGGACCATTTTCTGATGTACCTCTTCACTTTGTTTCTACCTTTTTCAGCTTTTTGCTGCGGTCTCCTGGATGCCAGTTGACACTTCTTTTCTGTGAATTCCCTTTGGGCAGCCATCATGGTGTCTATGTCAATTGTTAACCTCTTAGGTTTTGTGTTGGTCATCAATTCAATTGGGGCCAACTTAGTCGTGGGTTCACTGAATTGTTAATCACCTCCTCTTGTTGCTGCACTTTTCGATCCAGGAAGTGTGGTCTCTGTGGCAAAGTAGGCAGAAATATACAGAAATATCTCTCATTGTCCTTTCTGTTGGATTTCCTTGCAGGTAGTATGCTGAAGAATAATGCAACTTTATTCCCAATGTCTGTAAGGTGTTCTGGAATAGTCTGCTCTTATGCATCGTTGCATTATCGGAGAGAATTGCTTTTATATTCCCATATTTTGGAATATAATCTTTAACGATCTTGTTCTGGTATGTCCTGCTCTTGATGCTCCTGACAGGATAAATTTTAGTAAATTTTGTAAAGACATCAAACATGACGAAGATATATATGTTTCCATCTTTCCCCATTGGTAGCATACCAAGGCATTCTTCTCGTCTCTCAAGATGGATTGTGGGATGGTGTCATACTTCACATTCATAGGCTTGGCTTTCGGGCATGGGTCACATGAAGAAATTAACTTTCAGACCTTCTTTCCCAGATGTTTAATATACAGTACCTGCTCGATTGCAAGCATTGTTCTTTCACTGCCTGAGTGGAGGATCAAGTGATGGAATGCCGAAATAACTCAGTTCTGCAAGGAATTAGGTATCATCATTTTCCACTTCTATAAATCACGTCCATGTAACTTAAACAAGATGTTCCTAAACTTCCCTATCTTGGCATCCAATTTACATACTATATCTGGTGCCTTGTTGAATAGCCTCTTCAATTCAGGGTCTTCTTGCTGTAGTTTCGCCATGTTTTTGAAATCTTTTAAAATTTCGCTGATTTCTTCGCTATTGATGTGCATAATTTTAATTTCATGGTGAGGGTTAGATATTGTTTCGGGGTATGTAACTTTCTGATTTCAGCCTGGATAATGTCATTAAAGATGTTTTCCTTGCCTGGGATATATCTGACCTCTATGCGTGTGATGTTATCTCATGTACCTCGAGATCTTGGAGTTGGTTAACTTACATTTCTGGATGGACAGGCTTACATGGTCGGTAAAAATGATTATTTTGTAGTGGTAGATATACTGTCTGAACTTTTGCAATGCAAAATGGATTGCACCTATTTCTAACTCTGTTAAGCATGCATTGGCCTCTAACTTTGTTAGAAATCTAGAAGCTATGCAATCACATGCTTGTTACCATCTGCATCTTCTTGTGCTAATATTGTCCCATATGAGTGTGCACTAGCGTTGGTATAGATTAGAAAAGGTGAATTCGGATCTGGTCATTCCAGGAGAATACTGTGCTTAAAGAGTTCTTTGATCTTCTCAAAGGCCACATGGTGTTCAGCGTCCCATTTCCACTTTGTGTCCTTCCTCAATAGTTCTCTAAGGGGTACTAACTCCTTAGCGTAGTTAATTACAAACTTTGATTGGTATTGTAGAATGCCCAGAAAACTTCTTAGCTGTTTCAAGTTTCGTGGAGGTGGTATACATTCTATGGCCTTGATTTTTTCCAGATTAAGCTGTATGCCATCAGGTGTAATGATGTGGCCCAGAAATTCAGTCCCTTCGATGAAGAATTCACATTTCTCCAGGTTTAGAGTCAAATTGCTTTCCTGTCGTTTGCATGTCTTCTCAAGGTACACACGTGATTTGGGTTAACATTGCCCCTACTGCCACACAGGTCAACCTCCGGGACACAAAGTTGACTTGTAATTAGTTTTCCAGGGTGTTAGTGGTGACTGTTGTTTCTGTGTTCTGTGCAGCATCCGTTCTATTTGGCACATTTTCATTTACTTCCCGTTGTCTTTGGTTGTCAGTGTTTCATTGGTTTCTGTCCCTTTGGTGTGAACCCCTGTTGTATGACGGTCTTTAGCTGTTCAAGTATTCTCGGTAGAACCGTATGTGATTTACTTGATGGGTACGGTCTCCTGATCTCCCACGACCATACCTAGATGTTCGGTACCTTAATTCACCCTTTGGTATCGTGTCATGGTACCGCTACCTCGTGTTTTCCATTCTCGACATGATTGTGTGATTGCTGTGGAAATGGTGTGCCCCTCTTCCCCTGTCATGGGTGCTCCTAGTGTTTCTATCTTCCTTCTCGCTTTGGTTATTTGTGGTCGTGCTTCTATTTAACTTTGGTGATTTTGGGTGACTGTTTCTATGTCTTTGTTCATTAGGTCGACCATTCTGTGTTCTGAAGACTGTCAGCAGTTCTATCATGTTGGTAAAATCTGCTGGCCTCGCAACAATTAATTTGGTTCTCACTGTATCAGGGAAGTATCTCGTAATACTGGTGATCAACTCTGCCTCCGACGGGCAGAGCTTCCCTTTGTTAGCTATCTTCATAAAATAGTCAACCAGTGATAATCCCTTGGCTGGATCATTACTTCCTGTTGCTAACTCTACCCTTGTCTGATTCTGCTTAGATGGGCCCCAATACCTTGACAGGAATAGATTCCTAAATGAGCTATACAATTCATGACCAGCTAGTGTTAACCTTAGCCATCCTAATGCTTTGTTCTTCAAGCTTTTCTTCACTATCATCAAGCTCATATGGCATCCTTTTCACTTTAAAATATTCCTCCATTTCTTTAACAAATAATTTTGGATCATCTCCCTTCTCCTCATCAAATGTGGGTGGTGTAATTTCGTGTAGTATGCTGTTGGTGTAGCTTGTGTTATGTTATTATTTGTGAACCTGTATCTCTATATGGTGAGTCATCATTTTGTACATAATTTAAGTAACTTTCATTTTGAACATCACTTATGTCTAAATCACAATTTTCCCTTTGTAGTGCATTCACAACATCATAACTTTCTTTTCCTCTTCGCATTTCTTCACAAATTGATTTGAAATCATTCTTTATTTCTAAATGACTGTTTTATATTATTCATGGCATCTTGTGATTATACTACATCAGCCACAGTCTTAATTCTAGGAATAATTTAATTCCTTTCTTCACTACTTCAATTTCTTTTCTTAATTCCTCAGTTATTTCTACTTTTACATTGGTAATCTTACAGTCTACATTTGTTTTACACTCTGTTAGTTCATCCCTACACCTAGTAATTTCTCCCTCTAATACAATCTTGTTTTCTTTCATTTCCAATTCTAATTTTCCCATCCTATCTCCTATGGTTTCTATCCTAGCTTCTAAAACTTCCTTTGCTTCATTTATGTTTTGATGTACTAATTTCAAATTACTTTCCATTACTTTCACGTTTTCCTTACATTCCTGCCCTCCTAATTCTATTCTCTTTCCCAAATCTAGCTCTAATTCTTTCCTATTGTGTTCTATATTCTGCTCTAAGTCCTGCCTTACTTCCTCCATTTTCTGACCTATTTCCTTGTTATTCTGTTCCATTTTCTGGCCTATGCTTTGCTCAATTTTCTGACCCATTTCTTTCATATTCTGTTCTAGTCTTTCAAACATTATCATTAATTTTTGGTCTTCCCCTATCACTGCTACTTCTTCCTCACTTTGTTTCGGTCTGAAAACTAGGCTTATCTGCCCCTTCCCCTATTCCTGTTCCTATCAGTGGCGGCTCGCAGTCAAAATTTTAGGGTAGGCAAAGTGTAACAGTAACAACAAACAACAACAACAACAACAATAATAATAATAATAATAATAATAATAATAATAATAATAATAATAATAATAATAATAATAATAATAATAATAATAATAAACCCCGTTTATCGAAATATAGGGGGCGAAGTCATTGCGGATAACGCAAACAATATATTGTTTGGTTGTTTAATAAGAGCAGAGTGAATGAGTGTGACTTACGGACGAATTACCGCCAAAACTAAAATCACGAGTGTCGGCAGACTTTTTTCCAGGGGGGGGGGGGGGGGTACATGTTGGAAATTTGCAATCATATAATATTAAATCATTATTTTACTGTCAAAATTTATAGTATTTGTTGCAGATAACCGTATTAATTTGTGCTAAACAAAAATTGTTCTTTACATCAAAATTAAAATAATAGTTTAAAGGTCAGTAACTGACTGCACATTAAGTTCACCAACTTCCAAGGGGGAGCCGTGGCCCCCCTTGCCCCCGTTTCGCTACACCCATGACTAAAATAGATTAAGAAATTGAAAAATTGTCTGACTGCAGTTTTGTGTTAAATAGCTAAATCACTCCTCTTTTCATTGTTAGTGCGCCGCGAAAGCGAAATTTGTAATAGTTCACTAATTAAGTCGGTCATACTGGTATTACACAGAGATGACAGATTCAGATCTCTGAGATCTTCGTTCGTGGAGTATGGCTGTTCGGAAAATGTCGCATAAATTCGGATTTGGGCCGGCAAGTGCTCGGACTGCCTGGCAGACGCGTCTACGCATGCTTGGAGTGCATATACAGACCGAATGTTTCCTTATCCCTGTTCAAGGGCCTCGTACTGAGGAAAGGGGGCCGGGCAGGCAGAGGTTAAGCTAGCCTGCTCTCCACTACCCAGGTTCCATGCGGATCATTTCTGCCGCGCGTTTCAAACACGCAGCGCAGTTTTGATGAATCGGAATTGAGATTAAAGGATTTGACCATGCGCTGGTCATTATAACCGAGAAAACTTTTCTTGAACTGGAATTTAGGGGAAAATGACGGTTCAAATGATAAAATGCAGAATCATACTTAAACATTATTTGTTGATGTATTACGATAGGGTAGGCAGTGCCTACCCTGCCTACCCTGAGGAGCCGCGCCTGGTTCCTATCTCCTTTCTTTTTTGTGATATGTCCATTTTTTGATTCGTTTTAGTTAGTCTTAAAATTCCTACTTTCTTACCATTTCTCAACGACATGCAAAAATAAAGTAAATATGAAATAAAAATATTTGATTCTACTTTCTTTGTTGGTTTATTTCCTTATGTCGATTGCCTCGGCACTAGATGTCATGTGGCATTCCTCTATGTTTCCCGTGTTGATTATCGTTTAATAGCGTCTCCTGTCGTTTCCAGCTTTGGTGACCTCTTTAACGGCATCTCTTTAAGTTTCGCTTGTGTCCATTTTTCATTGTCTTTTGTTTCACCCTTATTCGAGCCACGCGTTTGGACAAGCCATTTGGTGCTGTTTTTTAATTAAGGTATGGTTGATGCTGTTGAGCATTTGACTCTTTCTTTATCTCGGGTCGTGGTACAGGGTGAAATAATGCGGACACAGGATATAACTTTTTCACAACATTTTATTTGCACCTTTTTCATTGAATATTACACGCGTGACACTTTAGTTAACATTCTTTACATGTGAACCCACTTCCTCAACGGTTTCTTCACATTACTTGTGTTAAATCACACTTTTAGCATCTAAACCTGCACATATGAAAAACACATCTTCTCTTCTTAGATGCTAAAATCTAGCATTTTCTTTTAACAATGTGTTTGTATTCATACGCGTATATGTCCATTTCCTACGGCATCATGTTAAATAGTTCCCGGAATGTTGAGGAAACAATCTCTATCTATCTTCCCTACACTTTTAATATCAAATATAAAATGATTCTTATAATTATACATATTAAATTTGAATATATTATTTAACATTAATGACGTTATTAAACAAATATTATTCTCAACAATGAGGCAATGGTAATACACTCTCAGTACTTAACAAATCCTTACCAACATGAAAAATAAACTATATTTACAATAAATATTTACATAAATACTTTCTTTTCGGGGACTGACCACATATTCTGTCTCAATAGCCGTCATCATAGTAGTGAAAAGAAGAACCAATTAAAGCTAAGAGATTCTAAGTGATCACATTTTTACTTTCTCTACTACGTACTTACAGTAAGTAGAGGAAGTAGGTATTGTATTCCACCCAAAAATTCAATATTGAGATTTCCCCAGAAATATAAGTTTTCAGACTTCCTTAGCCAAAAAAGTACTTTTGGAAAAGGTGTATTTATATGTTTTTGTCCATCTGTCTGTGTGTGAACAGCAAAAGTCTAAAATGAAAAGTTGTTTAAATACATGTGGTAATTAATTTCAGCATCTTTCAACAATGCAACGAGTTTCAAGAAAATCCACTGAACAGAAACTACCCTTTCCATAGAAAAATTGTTTAAAACTAAACTATCTTTCTCAAAATCACTAATGATTTTGATTAAAATACGTGTACCACATTTCCTGCATATTATTTTATTAAAATATAACCCTTTGTAAGATGGAAGCCTGTGAAAATGGAACAAAAATTATTGGAATGATCACATTCTGTTTTAGGCAACTTTTACTATAGTTTCCAATGTTTTCTCTCACGTTTACATGCATCATGCTTTACCTACAACTTCTGACCACTTCTTTCCCAAGCTTTTCCTAAAAGTCTTATTTCTCCATAATCTAAACTTATACACCAGGTATCATATTGGTTACATAATGGGCATTTTCCTATACTCAACGCCAATTAAGAAGGGGATTAACAGATGTAAACCACATAGTGCAAAAGCATAAATGAATGGGAGGGGACGGATGTGTCTTAGGGATTGTCATAGCAACGAAAAGGACCAATTAGAGCCAAGGCGTTATAATGGCATTTCCATAGAAACGGTACACACAAGGATCTTGTTGCCAATATGTTACATGCACGTAACACGTGATTAGCATGTGGCTCATGAGGAACCCAGCAGTAATATAAACCACTTTTGTTATTTAATGTAAAAGGTGAGTCAATAACACTAAACAACACTTACATTTATAGTTTTCCGGAACGCCATGGAAACCCAGTTATTGTCCGATTGATAATGGAGGAAAGTTAACCTCCGAAACGCATTCCGGAAAACTATAAATGTAAGTGTTGTTTAGTGTTATTAATTGACTCACCTTTTACATTAAATTGAATATAAACACTGCTTTCAAACTTCTAAGAAAGGAAGATACTTTTGTTATGTTCTGCTATTGCTGCATTTAAACAAATAGTGCTGCAGCCTGAGCTTGCATCAGTTAGAGATTGCCTGCGTGTAGAGAAGTTGGTTTGCATCATTCTATATAGATGGTCATTTGCCTTGTGTTTATGTGTGTCAGAGTCTCTGTATCTATGCGTATGTTACAAGCTTTTGCAGTTGTGCTAACGCTTTTAATGTGTATTTAACAATGTTGAAAAATAGTGACAAAGATAGTGCTGCCAAACGAAAAACTGAGCATACTCACGAACCGAATAAAACTGTTTGGTAAAGGTATCCCAATTAAAGGACAAGCATGGGAAATAGTATGCTCTGAAATAATATATAATTGCATATTCTATCCTTTGAATGTAGATTCAATATTTTACTGTTGTCTTTGCATGTGAATATACATAATACGCACTCAACATTCCAGACCAATCCAATCTTCTTCGTACACAATCATACCGCGCTCTCCACATGGCCACTGTAAACGGTGATGAATAAGCAGCAATGTCGCCTCTCCCTCACTCACTGTGAGCTGTCAATCCCTTTCTTAGTTGGCGCCAACATCAGATCACTACTTACTCTTTATCATTTTAATTTCAGCGCCCCTGCACTTGCCCATGCAAAGCCTTCCTTTGCTGTTTTGATACATATATCTGGATAATTTTCTCTAGCCAAAACATTTTCAATTCTCTACATATATCCAGTGACGATCTGAAATGAAAACTGTCCAATAAATCTTGCCTTTCAGTATCCTCAATTCTTAAGTTAATTTTTTTCCAGAACCTTTTCCTAGTGCTTGCCTATCTCTCCAAAATCTCCAAGATCAAATTGTTACAGAGTTCCCTTTATACTAATAGCCCAGGTATCCTCTTTAATGAGCTTCTTCTGAAATTCCAAACACTGATTTATTTTCAATACTTTAATGCTTTTCCAAAATTGTTGCTTTGCTTCGAAACCTTCCTAATTCTACTGGAGCAAATAGTGTGAGCAACTTAATTAAGCAATCTATTGCAACTGACAGTGCCACTTTTTACCTGTGCATGAAGTTTGTTGGGGTTTTCCTGCAGAAAGTTGCCTACGTAACCTGGTGGAGTCTCCGAAGATTGCATTTGTGAAGCAGGGATGTTTACATCAGCCCCGGCCAACAGTAGTGCTTTAACACAGTCTGGCTTATCTGCCAGACATGCCATATGTAACGGAGTGTAGCCATTTGCATTGCGGTTGTTCAAACATTTTGTAGAGCCCTGTGCTAACGCCTGCAACAGAAATATCAGCATAATATAGTAGCTTACTCCACACCTAACTGTCTTCATGTTCCATTATCTCAGATTGGCATCATCAGTACAAGGATGAAATGAGTAGAATACGGCTATCACATGTGTATACTTGCCAAATTCTGGAAATTAAAGCTTTCCCCTCATCCAGCAAAGTATAGGGTCTTTCAAAAGTCAGTTAAAAAATTGAACTGCTATAAATATTTGAGAGGTAGAATTGGAACTGAAAACTTCAGTGCCACAGCCGGGATTTGAACCACAGACCTTCAACTTTACATGTGGTTGCTCTATCCATTAAGCTGCTCTGACAATTTGCCAGTATGGCATTGGATTCTCCCATTGATTCGTATTTTTCCCGGTAGACTGCAAAGGGAACCTCACATCAGAGATAAATACTCCAAGGGCAACTTACAATCATAAGTACTTTATGTCCCGGGATTAAATAATAATATTAAATGTAAAGCGGAAGGTGTGTGGTTCAAATCCCAGCTGTGGCATTGAATTTTGCAGTTCCAATTCTTCCTCTAAAACATTGCTAACATATGGCTCGTGTGTTTAAAAGCACCAGCAGTAAGTTTGTTGGCATAAATAAATAATAATTGCTATAAATATTTTATATTTGCGATAGGAAGAAAAACAAAAACATCACAGTGTTGTACAAACAATGGGTTTTACAAAATATTGGGAAGACGTTCAAAAAAACATCAGTTTGGCAAACAATGGGAAGATGTCTGCCAGTTTCTTGTTCAACACATAGCACTGTGTCTGCAGCACCATATACAGTATTTTGCAGATGTTTTGGAATATTGGCAGTTTCTTGTAACATGGCATCTTTCAGTTGCAGTGGGGTTCTTGGATGTAGCATTTAGCTTCTTGCTTTACCTGCGTTTAATAACCACTCAAGTTGTTATAATATATAACATAATGTTGTAATATAATGCAATAACACGCTTTATACCTTATTGTCAATCACAGAGCATCGAGTTATCTTGTTTTCAATACCATGTGCTCCACCGTAGCATTTGTCTGTTATCTCAACATCATCTTGGCATGCAAAATATAAATAAGATTGGGTACAAATAGTTTTCCAACATGTGCAAGGGAAGCCTTTAAGGAACAGTGAAAAGATTATAATATATAATTATTAATTATATAAATTATATAAATTATTAATATAATAATAATTATTATATTGAATGTATTCCATAAGTTTTCATAAAAATATCCTACTGTGGCTATAAACTATCTAGTAAAGTATGGTAATAAAGGACAATGACTCTTACCTTTCAGTAAGAGCAGAGCACATTCCAAACAATGCAAAAACAATTCTGAAATGTTTTCTTGACTGAAAGCTAAGAATTCTTTCTTACAATGTGATATATGTGATTACTGCAAAAAAAATGGCACTCAGATGTTCAAATATGCAATGGCTGATGTAACAACAAAGAGAACAGTTAAATTCAGGTTATCTAAACTAAGCCCTGGCACAACAGCCCATGAAGAGCCAAGCCTTACCATCCGGCCGCTGCGTCCCCCACCTCGGCTCACTACAGGCGTCATTGGTGGGGTGCAGTACTGGAGGGTGGTACGAGGTCAGCATCCTGATCCCTCATGGCCAGTTATGCGGTCTTCACAATCTGGAAATTCAGGTTATCTGAACGAGGTGAATTTGTATGGCAACAATATCAATATTGTTGTTTTCAGGCACACGTACAGATGTTATGTTAACCAATAGTGTACTAGAGGCAGAGCTCAGTATGGAGCATGGAGGAATAATTTACTTTATTCTAACAGCAAACAGATTATACTTCGATGCTAATAATTATTTATAGTGCCTACATTAAACTTTTAATGCTTGTCAGTGCCTATTACCCTACTTACACTGATAAGCTCTTTACTTGAGCTGGCAGCAAAATGAAACACAGAGTTTCCTTCATGATCCAGGTGTTCCAGCGAGGCATTGGCACTAATTAACAGTTGAACTGTCCTTAGGTTTGCAGTCTTGATAGCCACTTGCAGAGGAGACAATCCTGTTGTCAGGTCCTCTGCATTCAGGTGTCTACAAACCAAAAGGTACACCATATGAATCCAACTACCTGAAATTTGGTACATCGAAATATTACAGTTACAAAGCAATTGCTCAATCACTGCTTACCTAGAGGAAATGTTTATTGCATTCCATCCAAAAATTTGATACCAAGATTTCACTGGAAATACATGTTTTGAGGCTCCTGAATAATAAAACAAAACAGATAGAAGCAAGTATTTTTACAAAAAGATTTTGTGTGTGCATGTGCGTGCGTGTGTGTGTGTAAACACTATAATCAAAAACAAAAAATCAGTTAAGCACCAAACTTGGGAGATGGAGGCCTCTTCATGTGCCACATGCGTGCACCTGCGGTGCAATGTGTTGACTGCTTATATGTGAGGGGACAATGAATGGCGACAAAACAGACAAGATATGATGAGCAAGGAATTCTTGTGACAGTTAAGATAATGCTGATGTCCAAGGAATTTTCACCAGGGGAATTCATCAAACATGGCATCCTAACCATCAGGGATGGTTCGAATAAATGCTTGTACTTCATAGGTTCAGCATGCCCTAACATATATTAATGTAGATGTCTGCATTAACTGCATCACACATTTCAATTAATCTTTAGCGGACATTTGCACTGACAATAGCAAGAACCTTTAGGTGATTAATCACCTGGAATCGCTCAGGGAATTTCTTAAGTGCAATCCAGGGTAAGTAACACTTGACACACTGCATGCCAGCATCTCATCTTTCAATGACTAGCTGGGCTGCTATATGGGACCTGACAAACAAATGCACGAGAAACTATAACAACTGACACACTGACAAGTGAAGGGGTTTTCGGTAGGATGCTCACTCTCTCAGCTGGGCTGGAGTAAGTGTATTAAACACAAGGTTTAAATACAGCGTCTTCCAAGGATGCAACACAAAAGATTTTTCAAGGAAGTCCCTGCTCCCTCACTATCCTTTATATAAAAATTTTAATGTTCTCAAAAATGGCTCAAACAATTTTGTTTAAAATATTTTCAAGACAAATGAAATATATACCTTGAATTTTCTAGCAATGTCCCCTGGAGTCCTCTTTATCATGAATGACTTTTGCATAAGTGATAAATTTTATGCCAAATACTATATATATAAGCAGGTATTTTCCAGATATTCCTTGTTACTGATTTGAGTTTTCCAATACTTTTGTCAAATAGGAAGTCATCATTCATTATTCTCTATATACTGACTATGCAAAGAGAATGAAATGTCAAAACCCTCACATAGCGACTAGCTCTGCGAGGATTTGACCATCTCTTAAGCCTGCTGTATTCTCCTATTCCCATAGTACATATAAGAAAATGTGTAACAAAACCATTTCTAGAAATGTTTATATTAACATGAAGTAAACAGAAGAATGAGCACTTCTAAGAATAGTTTGTACAAGAGTGGATAGAGAAAGTCATGTGAATGTACGTATCAGAATGCTAAGGTAATTGTTTTTTTGGTGGGTACTTTGGGTAGGACAATTTTCTTGAAAATCTTCACATTAGATTCTTGAAAGACTCTGAACTTCAATAGTAATTATGATGGAGAAATAGAGGCTATACACATTGCTCTCCGACAGTTATTAAATCTTCCCTTAAATAAATTTAACAAGGCAGTAATTCTTTCGGATTCTAAAGCTGCAATTCAGGAAATATGTTCAAATACTACAAAGAAGTCAACAAAAATTAGAGAATGCTACAAAATGTTAACACAACTCCAAAAAGTTAATAAAACTGTTCATCTCCAATGGATTCCAGCACACTGTGGAGTCATGGGGAACGAAGCTGCAGACTCACTTGCAAAGAAAGGCACAACAATAAAACAAAAGTCTAAATTCAATTTCTCATATTCCTCAATAAAACGCTTGATCATTAAAAAATTTTCTCATTCATACCTACAAGAAATAGAAACAAATGCCAAAGATAAAAAATGGATTACACTACTTTCCAACCCAGATACAATCCCCCAGAGACCAAGGAAAACAGCGGTTGCAGCCTTCCGACTATTAACAAATTACGACTGCTTAGCAAGTCATCTCTACAGAATAGGTATCTCAGCCTCACCAATATGTGTCCTGTGTAACGATCCAGCAGAAATGAACGAAGACCACTTGAAGACCTGTGAAGCATTAAGATCAGAAGAAACTACAGTTCAAAAGTATTGGAAAGCACGAATGCTAATGGCTTCATTGCCAGATGCAAGGCACTAGAAAACAACAACAACAATTTAACCAACTTTTTGTTTTCACTTTAAACTGGTCACAGACACATGCACGTCTTTCTAATAACAATTTTTTTGGATTCAGGAGACTCCATAACATATATTTCTAATGAAATCTTGCTATCAAATTTTTGGGTGGAATGCAATATTTTCTATACCTACTATGTACAAGATAGAGAAAGTAAAAAAATCTGATGTGTCGCACTCACATGACTTTCTCTACTCTTGCACTAACCATTCTTACAAACTCTTATTCCTATATCTTCTTCGTGTTAGTTAAAATAAACATTTGTACAAATTATCTTATTGCTTATTTCCTTGTAGGTGCAAGGGGAATATTGGAATACAGTAGACTTTGTGCGATAGTCAAATCTTTTAAAGCTTTGAGATTCCGTTCTCTTTGTACACGTAACATATAAAAAAATTAACAACAATGACCCATTTCACGAAAGTTCCAAGTTTTCCGAAACTCACACACATAACAAGGTATATCTCCGAAATGGTTCACCCTACAAGAAAATTTATTGAGACATAAATTGTGTATTTTAGCAAGATCTACATTTTTTGTATAGTATAATTTGGTCTATCTCTAACGGTTTACCAGTTATGCAAAAGTCGTCCAGAGTAAATACGACTACAGGGGCTATAGCCAGAAAATTCAAGATATACATTTCAATTGTCATAAAAATATCTCAAACATATGACATTTTAATCAAAATCGTTAGAGCCATTTTCAAGAAAATCAAAATTTTCAAAAAATTTTCCATGTAAAGGGTAGTTTAGGGTGGGGCTATTTTCTTCAAAATCTTCGTGTCACATCCTTGAACGACATTAAACTTAAATACCAACTTTGGTTTTTAACAGACTTTTCGTTTTTGAGCTATGCTGTCCACAGACTGACAGACACACAGACGGACCTTTTTCTAAAAATGCTTTTTTTGGATTCAGGGGGCCTCAAAACATGTATTTCCAGTGAAATCTCGACTTCAAATTTTTGGGTGGAATACAATACTTCCCCTACTTACCAGTAGAGAAAGTAAAAAGGGTATGACATTGTATGTTTTAAGATCTACATTTTTTATTTAGTAAATTTTTGTCTTTCGCAGGTTATTACTTTACACTAAAAGTATAACAAATTGGTAATTATTCAGAATTTGGGTCGCTAATTTTTTCTGCTGCAACTTATACCAATTTTGCACTCTAATGAAACAAGCATGAGAATGAGGGTTTTGGGTGAGAACTGTCATAAAGAAAAGTGAATTCCCATCTTCCTGTGTTCACTCTTTTTTCCTCCCCTCTCATGCTCTTTCCTTCTCATGTCCTCTGCTTCTTGCCTCTTGTACATTATTGTTGTTAGCTAATGCTGGATTTCTGACAATGAAGTCATTAATCCTCTTGCTCTCCAATGTTTTTCAATAAATATTGAAGAGACTTAGCAATAAATGTAAGCGCTTTTTAGAGAGCACCATATTTTTATGTTTTGGCGGTCACAATCACATGTCATGTCATGTTTTGGCAGTCACATTTCTTTCACTAATCCCCTTGAGCGAACAATTAGAATAACTCATACAATTTTCTACATGATTGAAACAGAAATGCATAGTACATTCACATGACTTAATCAACCAGCTTTTCTTCCTGTAGCATTTGTTATTGTTCAACAGTGCCTTTGCTCTGGTGTTTTAATAAAACATAAAGAAATAGTTAAAAAAGTAAAGTAATCAAAATTGATGTCAGGAGTGCGCCAAAAAGCACGATATGGAACAGTTGAAATAAATGTTAGCCAAGATGGACATAATGGGAAATGAAATGAATTCCGGAATGTGGCAGAGGAAACAAATATGAAAACCGTATTGAAAAAATGTGAACTACGGAATAGAAAATATAGGAACAAAAATGGACAAAATGGAAACAAAAATGGAAGGCAAATTGAAAATGCAAACTCTGAAACAGAAAAGATGAAGATGGGAATGTCTAATATGAAGATAATTCTATCGGAGAATACTAACGAGCGACTGGCCAGGGTAAAGGAAGCCATGGAAGAACTTGACGGAAAGATGAAGGACCTTGGCCAATGTGCCCTAGAGTCAATCGTAGCAACGAAGAACTGAACTCCATAATGGAACAAATGCTCGAAGAACACGTCAAACTGGGTGGATATCTTTGGGGGAGGCCTGCATTCAGCATTAGACGTTTTACAGCTGAAATGATGGTGTTTATGAAATATTTGTATCTCTGAAATGGCTCTTCACAATTGCGACAAACATTTTTATTTAGTTAACGTTTTGACTTTTAGTTTATCTAAATAAGTATCTTCTTCCACAAAAAACAAGATTTCACAAAACCAGAGGCGAAAAACGCCGAGCGAAGCTCGGTCGCCCAGGTACTTTAAACTATATGAAGCTAAGCATGGGAATGAAGGAAAAATAAAATTAAAAAAAATTAATTCAAACATATAAACAAAAAAATATAGCAAGCACCCCCTAGAACCCAAGCGACTAATGGTGTTCTACCAGGGCATGCGCCTAACAGAGTTAAGGAACAGCTGGAATACAAGCTATATTTCTTCTCATTATGGAAGCAAAATTCTCTTTCAAAATCATTAAATATTATACAAATAACTTTTAATTACTAGCATTTATTGTGATTTAGCAACTTACTAGTGACTTTTAATTTAAGATCTGGCAACTTTTGGCTAATGCTACATAATTGGCAGCACTAGTAACTGAGTCACTAGAATGTATAAACATGACAGGGATGTTACGTAGTACATTCCTTCAGCTCACCTTCTGCTGGGCAGGCAATAGGGAATTTGCTCATAAAAAATTAAGTTTGCCTGTTCATATAAACATACTAACCTAACCTAACCTAAAATGGGTATCAAGAATAAAAGATTTATCAACTGCACTATATTTCATTTGTTTTTTTGAGTCGTCATTTTCTGCATAATAACAAAAATTAAATAAAAGCGAAGAGGACTTCACAGGATCCTTTTAGGGTAGCTTGTGGAGGGATTAAGTATATTGTGTAAGTTGAAGATAACAAATGAATAGCTCACTGTTACAGGTATACATACATACCTAAGGACCTCTGGATGCTTGAAGCATTCTTGGAGGGCAAAATTAGATGCCAAGTGTGCTACAGTCCAAGTTGGACATTCCTGCAATGCATCACATAATTTCTGGATTCCTTGCACATTGTACATCTGCAACAGTCATATACATTTACTTAACAGAATGCACAGGTTACATATTTTCCAGCAAATACATCTGACTTTCATGGTCAAACAACCCTTGCTGATTAATTACACTTTCAAAGTAAACAGATATTTGTTGTCTTGATGATCATTGCGGTAATGGAGACGAACTGGCATATACTCCTTACCTCCTTTGAAATTTGCACAATTACAGGTATATTGTCCTTCAACTGCAGGAACCTAATCTCAGCATCCTGCAGTTCACTAGAACGAAACAAGCTGTAACAAAAAGCATGTTTCTTAACAATGCACTATGAATTAAGAAACTAAGAGTTGTTTGCCATCTGTGTACAATTTTTCCACAAACATGTTCTCTAAGAGTCTATTTTTATTATAGGTGAAAATCAATATATAAAATTTTCAATTTTACAATCTACTTCACTGACCTGAAAGCCTGGTGTAATGTCTCTGAACATGGTCTCTGCAGAATAATTTCGTATTTATCCTTACCCTGATCTTTTGTAGGGCCATAAAGAACCACTGCATCTTCGCGACAGTGTATAAATCTGTCACTATAATCTTCAGGCCTTACGTTTAGAACTTTGTTCGGGTCTGGTTCACTGCTTAGAAAATTTCTTTTCACGAAGTCAGTTGCAAAGTTCCCAAACCAAGACATTTCCAATTTGAAATTTCTTCCCCCGATATCAAGTACGTGTCAGGTGCGCCAGCTTATTTATGTCAACACTAGATTAGAAATGCAACTATTACAGGTATTCCCCGTTTGTTTTGGTACATGAACACGATTCATTTCTGCAAAAAATTAACAGCATTGAGACATCGATCACAGGACAAGGTACAAGAAATGTCATTCTGCAGCTTCATCCAAAATCACGTGTTTTGCAGCACGGCAGCTTGCCAACTTGCTTATTCAAAGCAGTTTACCAACATCTATATTTGTGGTCTTAAAGTTTAACGTCAGCTGAGTCAGTCAGTATGGTATAATCTGTGGTTGAGTCACAGTTGAGTTCAATTTTACTGTTCGTAAAGTTTCTAAGTACGCTTGTGGGTCAACTTTTGTACATATGTGGTACACGGTAAGGTTCTTCTTTTCCAGTTCATTAATAGTATGGGAATTTTTCAAAGTACTTAAAAATCAGGGTGTCAAAATCAATTTTAGATCTGTATTTCAAACATCAAACGGGTACGTTATCATAATGGAGGTTATAAAGTACCAATCTGTGGCACCATCATACAAGATGTTGCGTAAACAAATATTTTATTGTTCTGTGGCGCAGTCTATTATTATTGTGAATCGTGGGTGGTTCACTGGTTTACATTTGTAAAGTGAATGTTAATAAGGCATCTCACAAAAAACAAAAGATACATGGACAGC
This sequence comes from Tenodera sinensis, assembly GCA_030765045.1. NCBI lineage: Eukaryota > Metazoa > Arthropoda > Insecta > Mantodea > Mantidae > Tenodera > Tenodera sinensis. The sequence continues at coordinate 12,798,400 of CM060970.1, forward strand.
TTACATGCTCAGATGTAGTCTCAGCAAATTCAAGTGTCCATTTATGCAGTAGGAGAGAAGTGTACGGCCGGTACGGCCCTTCGGCAGTAATAATTAGAACTAGAATAAAATTAATGAAAATGTGCGTTCTTCGAAATATTTGATAATTTATTAGAGCATCGAGTATAGATGTATTTGCGAAATAAAACATTCAAAACAAGCCCAGATAATTACATTATCTGGTTCCGAAAGCCACTCAGTTATTAAACAAACCAGGAACGATGGAAACTAAAGGTATAAGTTTTAGAACAGGTGGAATTAATTCTCTTGCATGTTTCCGCGTAATTTTACTATATGGTGCATTTGTTTTATTCGAGTACAGGTTGTGCAAGATTGATACGCATGTAAACGGAGCTGCAGGGTTTTGTTTGCATATTGTGATTAATTTTCAGATTTGTCGGCCGAGTTTTTGGTATGTATCACTACCTATGTACGTATTTCTCCCAAAAGTAATAGAAAAATAAAAACATAGATGTCATATAAGGTCATGTCATCTACACCATTTGCAATATCAGCAACAATGCATACTTTATTTTGTTTAAAATCAACTTGAAGGTGTGGACTATATCTTTTGGTTTTGTATTCAGATTAATGTAATATGCTGCAGATTTCCTTATGCAAATGTGCCAACAAAATATCTGGTGTGTTTAAAAGAGGTAACATAAGCTTCATAGCACCCTATCTGCATGGGAATAGAAAGCTATACCCTTTTTGGTTTTCATGTGCACATTTGAGGAAATTATGCCATGGTTTCTACATCTCAGTTTGCAGTGCATACAGGGAAAATCTCAGTAACCAGGTGAATATTAGGTTATTTCATGACCTAAACTGAACTAGATTTAACATTTTGAAACAGGTATATCCCAAAATCAAATGTAAAATTTTACAAAAGATGTCAAAAGCTAACCCTCCTACGGATGGAATAAAATAAGCAATTTTTAAAATATTGCAATATGTTATGCAATCATTCCCTTTTGCGCAAGAAATTCCCAGAAAAAATAGAACTCATTAATGTTAAGCCTCTGTACATAAAAGGAGACAAAGGCCTGACTTGCATCTCTCTTTTGATAGGCTTTTCTGAAGTAATGGAGAAAGCTGTACATTATCAAGTTATAAAATACCTATATAGAGTTAAACAGCCTTCTCTAAGTATTGCAGTTTAGATTTAGAAAAAAAATGTCAACAAAAAGTGCTTCAAGCATGCTCACTTCTGAAATAACAACAGCCCGGATAAACAGGAACTACATCTTCTGTATCTGATTATCCTCCCCTTATGCAGGACTTACACCCCCTAGGATTTACAAGCCAGTGCCTTGAGTCAGATGCCTGTTGGGAACCTGTCTTCACTCTGTCCGAACCTATGACCGGATGGAGTGAAAACCTGGAAGCAGGTGGTCAGCCAAGCACCAGATATGATAGTGAGGAAGAGGATGATATGAAACGCAGGTGAAATTGATGAATGGAAAGATGATCATAGAGCAGTTGGTGGAATGAGTGGTGGGGGAAACCAGAGGATTCGGAGAAAACCCACCCAGATGCCACTTCATCCATCACGAATACCACATGTGGGATATAACTTGGACTGCCTAGGTGGTAGGCAAGCAGTCTAACCACTCAGCCATGGCGCCACCAAACAGGAACTACCTTAGCAATATTTTGTGTCTTAGCTAAGGCATTTAAGAGTATAGTTCTTATGTCTCTCACTACAAATTCATAGCTTCAATGAGATATCTATAAATTGGTTCCTAAATGTTACATAACAAATGGAATGCAGAAAACCAGGATCAGCGGTTGCGATCCTCAACTAGGCGTTATTTCTAAAGGTTTTTCCATTAAGTTTTATATGCAGCCGTTTATTTTCAATATTTATAAATGTCTCATCATATAATCTCAGGATAGAGTCATAACTGTGCTCTTTGCAGATGATACCACTGCACATTATCTGAAAAGGAACATTGGTGATTAAGCGATTCAATCAATAAAGTGTTTATTTCTAAAGGTTTTTCCATTAAGTTTTATATGCAGCCTTTTATTTTCTGTATTTATAAATGTCTCGTCATATAATCTCAGGATAGAGTCATAACTGTGCTCTTTGCAGATGATACCACTGCACATTATCTGAAAAGGAACATTGGTGATTAAGTGATTCAATCAATAAAGTGTTCAATTCAACTTTTGATTCAAAGCTAATAAGCTTTCATTAAGCTATAACACAATTTTTATTCAATTCAAAGCAAAGCATAAGTGAATTAAAAATTGGGTACAAAATTACACCATAAGTGAAGTATGTGGTAAAATTTCTTTGGACTTCAAATAGATGAAAAGCTCAACTGGAGGAAAAGTTAATTATGCTGTGCTTGGTTTGCCTTACTAAAACTTAGAAAATCTCCTTAACCACAATGCCTTAAGAACAGTATGTTTTGTCCACTTGGACTCCCTGTTGTGAAATAAACTTCAGGAGTAATTTGGCTTACATGAAACAAGCAAGTGTTTAAGTTGGGGTAAAGCCACAATAATTCTGTTCAGAAAGAGCCAAACAACAAATTAATGAAAAATAACTGTGCTGTTCATTGTTGTAAAGATTATAGCACTTATGTGAAACATTTCTTATGTTATTAATGCTGTTATTCTGCATTGAATTTAACAATATTGTACTAATAATTGCCAAACATTTAGAAGAGAATAATTAATAATATGAATTTTCTGGGTTAAGCCGTTATAAAATTTTTTTCCTGTATGTAACAAATAATTACATATCTAGTGAAAGTTTACAAACTAACAGGCCTTTTTATTTATTTATTTATATGTTTATTTATTTATTTATTAATCTACTTTTTTAAAGTATGAAGAGTGGAGTTACTGAAAAAAATTTGAGATAAAACTAACAACTCTATATTAAGCATTAAGCTTTGTTTTATTTATTCATGTATACCCTCTGATGGAACTGTGGAAGAAAGATTGTTTAAACAAGGAAAATGTGTGTGTGTGTTTACATTGTTCAAAGGTAGATGTGAATAATTAAAGCACCTATAACCTGCCCATCATCCCTTTCTGAGACACTTTTTATATACAAAAGATTGCTAAATCTCAACAGAGTGCTTTATTTTTATGCTGCTCACGTGTGGTAGAAGTGCCAACTTGTGAGTATTAATGAAATGTACGAAAATAGCAGCATTCAACTTTCTGTAGCCCATGTCCTTGATTGGCCACAGTACGCTCATGAGCGCCAGTTCTTTGGCTTGGGTTCCACTCTGAAGTCAATCTTAGGTGACGACTGGTAGATCCTGTACATACAGTTCTGAGATTTGTTGCCGGTATTGGCTTCAATAAGCAAGTTTAACTTGTATAAGAGGTAGAACCGGAACTTAAAAATTCAATGCCACAACTGGGATTTGAACCACAGACCTTCCGCTTGCCGGGCGGACGCTCTACCACTGAGCTATTGTGACAAACTGCCAGAATGGCATTAAATTCTCAAGCCAGTTCGTATTTTTCCTGGTAAACCACAAAGGCAGTCTCACATCAGAGACAATTACCCCAATGGTGACTTACTATTGCAAGTACTTTATATCCCAGGATTAAATAACCTTCACATGGTTGTTGGCATAAATAAATAAGTTTAACTTGTATTTTATTCCATGGTTTTATTTTGGACTTTTCGGATGTTTATCTCATTTTAACGGCTTACTTTTTTAGTCCAATTTTAACTTCTTACCTTTTAGATGAGTTTTTATGTTTTAACTGTTTTAACTTTTATCTGCTTTTTTAACTGTAACATTTTAACCTGTGTTGAGTTTTCCTGTGTTTTTCTTTTTGACTTTGGGAATTTTTATCTTTTTTGACTTTAACCTAGCTGTCGATGGGCCCTTAAACCATACTCACTCACTCTACGAAAATAGCAGTGATATTTTTAGTTCTTCTGCCATACACAATTTCGATACCACAGAACCCGTCATCATGTTCACATACACACACTAACCTAGGTGTTGTAATCTGACACAGAATAAATTTTGAAACCACCACACCAATACTGCAATGCTCTATGCTCTCCCTCTCTAAGCTTTTTGTTCAGTTTTAGCAGCTCTTTCCTAGGAGCAGTACAGCCACAACGTGCCTGCTACCAGCCGAAGTGTGTACTAATTGTATAAGGAACATCTGAAACGTTATTTTAGAATTTCTTTCTTTTAGATTTATGTGACTGTATACGTATAAGGGAAATTCCATTTTCTGAATATATATTTTTTCCCTAAATTTTGAGATATTACCAAGTTAACAATGTTTTAGAGGAAGAAGCCATATGTATGGGCTTTGCCCTAAGAATTATCAGCTTATAATAGGTAAATTGCATTACCTATAGAAGATTTTGATACTTTAAATGAAGTTTTTTATCATTGAATTATTAATAAGGCTTTTGTTTTACTTAATTACTAGCATATGGTTATTTACATACAACAACACAGTTTTGAGGTTAAGAACAATAAATACTTAAAAAGTGTAATAGAAGTGTTATAAGGGTGTGTGGTGGTGTACATACTATTTCAGTGCCTTATTTTTCACTGGTGGTTAGTACTGCAGCAGAAGACACGCTGCTGCTGTGTTGAATATTTAAATTCTAGCTCTTAGGTTTATCATGCAAATTATAATTACAGTAATCACATACTTTTATCACAGAAGGTGTTGGAAATGATGTCCACCAGCCACCAGTGAAAAATAAGGCACTGTAGAAAGAGTAAGAAAAAATAGGAAAAACAAGAAAGGAAATACAGAGCTTTAGAAAGTTGAAAGAATAATGCTAATAATAATAATATTTTGTTTGTTAATGACACTCTCTGTAACAAGATATCAGAGTTGCCAGTATGCCTGAATGTCCTACAGTTCTTTTACATGCTAGTAAATCTACTGGTACGGGGCTGTGGCACTTAGGCCCACTTAAAAACCTTCGGTATGGGCCAGGTTTGAACCCACGACCTAGGAATCAGTAGGTTAGCACCTAACCAACCAAAAAGGGAAAGAAAAGGAGAGAGAACAAATTATTTTGTTGTTTAACGACACTGTCAATTGCCAGGATCACATCAGTGTCACTGATGTGCTGGAATTTCGTCCTGCAGGAGTTCTTTTACATGCCAGTAAATCTACTGGCATGGAGATGTCGTTTTTAAGCATACTTAAATCTTTCTGGACCAGATTTGAACCCACAACCTTGGGAACAGTAGACCAGCGTCTAACCAACTGAGCACCCATAATGACAAAAGGGAGAGATTGAAGGTATGTAGAAAACTGAAAGGAAGCAACAATGAAAATGAGATTGATGGAGTCAGAGTGTGGTAAAGGAGAGAAAGGGAGTTCAAAGAGAGAGAGGAAAAAAAGATGCAAGATGCTCAGTTGAAATACAAGAGGCATCAACTTACAAGATTACTTGCAAATATTAGGCAAGGTTGTCAAGCACGTTAAAGAGAATTTTCCAAAATCTATCAAAGTTACAGACAATTTTTGAACATCTTAAACTCAATTTGACAAACTATTTAAAGGAAAGAAGGAAACAGTGATGCAATACATGAAGAGAACAAGAAAGATAGGAAGAAAAAACAATTTAAAGTGATACTATTCTACAGAAGAGACGACATAAGCATAATAAGACAAGGAAAGAAGAACATTGCTGTGAAAGAACTTGAAACTGGAAAGTGAAATCAATACAGAAGTGTATTTTAATCATGAAAATTTAAGAGGGGTACAGTTATTTAAAATGGTACTCAATTTCAGAATGCAAATATCCATGTTCAAAACTTCAATACCACCAAACATATTTCCAATAATATGTAAAGATCACAATATGTGCCTGTTGTTGTAGTGTTTAACGCCCGCTTTCACTACTACGGCACCGCAGGCGGTGACACTGGTGATACATGGAATGAAGATGGAGCACCGGTGGAATGAGATGGCGGGGGAAACCGGAGCACCTGGAGAAAACCCGCCCTGACGCCGCTTCGTCCACCACGAATACCACATGCAGGTCCCTGGGACAATATGTGCCTGTGTTCTTAGCATGAAAATGGAATTTCTTATGAAAGGACTAAATAATTTTTATTTATTTATGCCAACAAACTTATTGTTGGTATTTTTAAACACACAAGCCATGTGTGGACAACGTTTGGGAGGTAGAATCAGAACTGAAAAATTCAGTGCCACAGCTGGGATTTGAACCACAGACCCTCCGCTTACCAAGCAGATGCTCTAACCATTAAGCTACTGAGACAACCTGCCAGAATGACATTGAATTCTCCAGCCAATTTGTGCTTTTCTCACGGTAAATCACAAAGGCAGTCTCACATCAGAGAATTACCCCAATGGCGACTTACTATCGTAAGTACTTTATGTCCCAAGATTAAATAACCTTCAGAAGGTAATTATTATTTATTTATGCCAACAAACTTACTGTTGGTGTTTTTAAACACACAAGTCATGCGTGGGCAATGTTTGAGAGGTAGAAGAGTATGAATCGGTTGGAGAATTCAATGTCATTCCGGCAGTTGTCACAGTAGCTTAATGGTTAGAGCATCTGCCTGGTAAGTGGAGGGTCTGTGGTTCAAATCCCAGCTGTGGCATTGAATTTTTCAATTCCAATTCTACCTCACAAAGGACTGAATAAGATTAATGAGGAGCAATTTTTCAGAACTATAGATGCACAAAATGTGTTTCTGAGAAAAATGGTTTCTTCTAATTGTGAAGAATACAGATTGGTTAGCACTGCAAATTTTTCAATGATTCATTCTGGTATCTAAAACTGTAGTGAAATTTCGAGGTTTGAAAACTGGATTTTTTCAAAACCTAATATGTAGGTGCTGATTGATGCCTTTTGTTGATTGTGAAAGTAGCATGCTGATTATGAGGTTTTGTTGTTTACTTGTTTGCTTCATAATGAAATAACTTTTTTACGGATATAGAATTATTAATGTTTGGCAGGCATGTTGATCAATGTTTATTTGATGTTTTAATGCTTTATTTATCATTTTAACTTCACTTTTATTTTGAATACATTTGATAGAATATTATGTCAGCCTTAGCATAAAGGCAATATTTGTAATTTCTGATTGCAAAATTCTTTGTTATTTATTACACTGTGACAAAAGAGAAGTCCAGTTAGTTTTTATTTCTTCTAAACCTGAATTACTATTCACAATTCGTGACCTTGTAACTCACTCTGGCCGTGTTAATGGGCCAGATAATCCAAGTGTATCACCATCATCTTTCCTTGGGGCAGTGTCTTTGAATGCGAGACTGCATCACCGATCCTCTTCTCCATGTGGTATGATCTGTGGCATGTTTGTTGAACAGTGCCCTTCAGCCCAGATAGGACAATGTATGCTGTCCTGCTTGAAATCTCTGCTGCTGGCTCGCCGGTTGTAATGGGTCTTCATCCAATTGTCCACCAGCCAGGTGTGTTAAGGGGCCATCTTGCACATGACGTGGATATGGCCCATGAGATCCATGACTGCTAACCTTCCTGATGCACCTTTGCAGCCATCTTGTTCTGAACAGGCCTAACCACAACCTCCACCAAGGCTACCCTGCAGGCCCCAAGATGTTTGCTGGGGCTTTGGAGCATTATCTTGTCTTGTACACTTGCAGGGCCCTCCTGCAGACATCAACCTGGCCTCATTGCTCCTGAAGATGTCCAGTCCCAGTATCACTTCCTCAGCCACCCTCACGACGAACATGCACAGACTTATAACACTCTGCCCCGAGGTCAACTCCAGCTAGACCTCCTTCACGTACAAGGTGTTGCCTAGTGTCATCACTATCTGGTAGGACCAATCTGGCTTCCTCCATGGCAGGTTGGAATACAATCACAGCTGCACTTGTGTCCACCACTACCCAGCACAGCTTCTGCTGTATCATACTATCTGCAATTTTGTTGTCGTCCACTCTTCTATTCAAGACACACAATGTCACCCAATGAATTGGCAATGACAGCCTAGACATGTCCCTCATCACGCGATGCTCAATTGTTTTTCAACTGCTCATGGCCAGGTATGGATAGTTCCTCACCAGATGTCCTGGCCAGCCACACTCCCAGCACATACCACTGGAAGATCTCTGTTGACGTCCTTGAGTTGTTTCTCTGTCCCCATCATATCCTGTACTTCTTTTCTTTTAGAAGACATAGTGGTTATCTTGGCCGCTACTACTCCCTCCTCAGGTCTGCGCTATCCTGTCCACTGCCTGCCCAAAGTGACCCGGGTTCGATCCCAGGCAACTGAATGTGAGATTCATGGTGGTGAAGTGGCACTGGGGCAGGTTTCCTCCAGGTTCTCTGGCATCTGCCACCATCTCATTCCACTGATGCTCCATCTACATTCCGTAGAGCTTAAAGTTATGTGACATTTCCAGTATCATGCAGTTCATTGTAACAGGGAGTAGGTCTCCTGTAGCTCTTTCAAGCATAACCTCACTCAAGTAGATGGATTTGCAAAATGTGCATTGCATCCTGTTGTGTGTTATAAAACATATTGGTTATGCTAATGTATATTTAAATGATAAGAGAACAAATGAAGATGTTAAAGAATGCCCACAAATGCATAGCAAATATGCAGGGGTGCAATTATAGATTATCTCTATTTCTCAGGTCGCAGATTCAAACCTGGCAGAGGGTGATGGATTTTTTTGGGCATAAAAATCCTTAGCATGGCTTCCTACAGAAGTGAAGTAAAGCCATTGGTCCTGCATCATAGATTTATGGCACGTAAAGGAACTTCAACCCTGACAAAGAGGCCTCTGAGCAAAATTAAGCAGTCTTTTTCACTCAGTATCGAACGGGACATTGAAAACCAAATCAGTTAAGGAGTGTCCATAAATAAAACTCAATTTCAGATTAGATTATATGGGGAGTCTGCTAAAAGTATATGATTTATAGGATTATTTCCTAAAATGTGTAATAAGTATGCGAACACAAGACACAAAATATTACAAATGTCCCAACAATGTGGCTGTGTGTGTATATTTATGATGTCATTTTTCATGTGCATATATATATATGTACATATCATGTTATTGTGTTGTTTCAGATCTGACAGAGATGGCGGAAGCAATTGTTGTTGGGGCAGGAACCCAGGAGCAGGATGTACATAGTGCAGTGGTATACAGCAGTGTAAGTGAAAATGAAGTTGTTAGTGCACATAAAAGGATTTGCGAAGGAGCAGCCAGTGTAGCTGGAGTTACACAGCATGATGTCACCACTGTAAAGATGTCCTCAGAAGAGGAAGAAAAAAAGGAAAATAGGAAGAGAAGAAACAAAAGGAGAACAAGAAAGAAAATTAAAACTCCTGAAGGGTGAGTGAGAAATTGATTTCTTAATTGATATGGAAAATTCTGTTACTTTGCCATTGTGGTTCTTGTTTAAATGAGAAATTGAATGGGAAAAAAAGTATGGAACGCAACTTTCTCTACCAATGACAAAGTAAAATATATCCACACGCTCTTTCACAAGTAAGGAATAATACAAATAATACTAAAATTATCTAGTTTTTAAAAAAATGCTCAGTTACGTCAAATGTTACATTTTGAAAGGAAAATTTTACAAAAAAGAAACAACATTTTTGATAATTATTTTTTTCTTTAAGGTAGTTCTTATGGTTCAAGCTTAACAGCTTACGAACAAGTAAATAATGAGCACTTGAAATAGCTGCATGTGACTGAATTATTATAAACATAAGTCGAATTGTTATTAACATTACAATAGGTAGATAAAAGCAGAACAAAGGTAAGGGAACATATTGTGAGTAGGTGCGAACTTCACTGCTCAAAATGGTGACTTCTAACATCAATGCATAGGTGACCTCAACGCAGAAATGATTTGCAAACCCTGTTAGGTATTTCTATTGCATTGCAAATCTCATCATCGGCTGCAATAATGCGGGCAACCAGGGTCTCTTCAGAATCAATTGATGAATACATCATGGTCTGAAGATTATCCCAGAAAAAGAAATTCATGAAATTGAGATCTGGCAAACGAGGTGGCCAGGGCATGGTAGGACTGCCTCATCCAATCCAATGGTTGAGCAGGAAGACTCAATTGAGATGCTGATGTACGTTTATAGCATAATGTGCAGGAGCTCCATCTTGTTGAAAATGCAGTTGAGGGCGAATATCAAGCAATACTTCTTCCAAAAGTGCTGGCAGTGCATTCTTCACAAATGTTTTATAAGTGTTGACACGCAGTCGAGGAGGAACGAGGTGTGGCCCAATGATGTGGTCAGAAACAATGTTAGCCCATATGTTCAACATAAACTGGTGTTGCTGGCTCTTTTAAACAGTAGCATGGGGTTTTTTGTGTGCCCATAAGTGACTATTCTTGTAGTTTAGAATAGGCCCTCCCTGGTAAAAGTGACTTCCTCAGTGAACAACTCCTCTGAAAACAGTTCTGATGACTACCTTAAGGCCCATTCGCGAAACTACAAGCATAAATCACAATCCTCCGGAGTTAAAGCTTGCACCTTTTGCAGATAGAAGAGGTAGAGCTGCTCCTCATGCAAGACTTGCCATGCACTTGTGCGGTTGATGCCCATTGTATGTGCAATAGCACAGGCGCTGGTTAACGGTTCCTCTTCCAGTAAACGCACTACGTTTTCTTCAAACTCTGAAATGCAATGGGTGTTAAACCACAATCTCCTTTATTTGGCACCACAGAACCATGTTTTCGCATGAGCCAATCTACAGATTCTAAAGTAGTCTTATGCGACTGCCGTCTATTGGGTTACCTTTCACTATAAATCTGTGCAGATGTTACAAAACAACCTCCTGCCTCGCTATACACTAGGTGCATGTCAGGTAATTGGCAAAACTGTAATTTTGCTCCGTGTTCCCAGAGTACCTGTTTAATTGTTTCAACGTAACGTTGGCCCACCTCGGCAGCGTGATGGTTAGTGTGTCTGCCTCACGTTCAAGAGGTCGTGTGTTCAAATCTTACTTAGGGTAAGTTAGAAAAAATGCATTATAGGACAGATGACAACAAAGCCCATAAGTTCATAAAAATATCAAGGACAGGAGAGAAAGCAACAGCACACCTATCATACACAACAATAAAATATTAACAAATGATGCAGCCATAGCCGAAACATTCAATAAATATTATGCTAATTCACATAAAGTAACAAGAAATTGAGACAGGATATTGTAAGACCCCAAAAGAAAATCGTTTATGTGAATATTTGTTAAGAGTTTAATTTGTTTTTGGTGTTGGTACGAGTTGGTTGAATGACAAAAATGTGTTACTATTGTTCATTGTTACAAACAATTAAGTTTGTTTAAAGACGTCATAAATATTCCCATATTTAATTTTAATATATATGTATAAATAAAAGAATTATATGTGTTCAATATTAAAAGTGAAGGGAGAATAGCTAAAGATCGCTTCCCTAACAATACGGGAACTATTTGATGAGCGCATACGCGGATGTACACAAAAAGAAGGTAGCATCATGTGAAGAGGCGCCAATTGTTTAGTGAATAGCGTCCGTGTTCTTGATGCGGGAGGACGTGTTTTTATAGTGCTCTTTGATGTGAGTAGAAAATTGACTAAACTTTCATGAAGCATTTGTTCTAAAGTTGTTAAAAAACTGGAAAGACTATATCAATATAACATAGATTGGTGCGACGAAAGGTTATTTGAGTGTAAAACCGAGAAAGTGTTAATAAAGTAATATAGTGAAATAAAAGTCGAGTGTTTGTTCATTCCATCTAGTACCACGACCCGAGATAACGCAAGAGTCAAAAGCTCATCACCATCACCTTCCTAATATTACAAAAACGGCACCAAATGGCTTGCCCAAATGTGGAGCACGAATTTCGGGTGGAATGAAAATCTACGGGAAATGAACTTACGCGAAATACTAAGTGACGTCAAATCTTCGCGCCAAAAAGGAAGAAGACGCCATTAGACAATCCTTTGAGATTTACGACTTCGGAGACGTCACCAAGTTGGAAATCAACGAGACAGTGCCTAAAAACGCCGATGTACGGATAATCAACGTGGGAAACATCAGAGATCGTCAAGCGAAGTCAACCGCCCAGGGGATGCACGTAACGAGATCAATCAACGAGAAAAAGTAGGACCTAAACTTTTTATTTTTACATTCACTTTATTTTTATGTTACTGCGAAGCAGCAAAATAGTGGGACTTTTAAGCCAAAGTGAACTGAATAAAAAAAACGAGAATGTCGCAAAAAGGAAACAGAGTAGGAATAGGGGAAGGGGCAGATAGGCCTAGTTATCAGATAGAAGCAGAAAGTGAGGGAGAGGCAGCAATAGCAAAAGATCAAAGGTTACTAATGATCATGTTTGAGAAATTAGAACAAAGTTTAGGTCAGAGAATGGAACAAAATGAGGTAGAATTAAAACAGGACATAGAACAAAGTTTAGGTCAGAAAATGGAGGAAGTGAGAAAGGACTTAGAATAGAAAATAGAATTAGGAAGACAGGAGTGTAAAGAAAATATGAAAGTAATGGAAACTAATTTAAAATTAGTACATAAAAACATAAATGAGACAAAGGAAGCTTTAGAAGCTAGGATAGAAATCATAGGAGATAGGATGGGAAAAATAGAATCGGAAATGAGAGAAAATAAGATTGTATTAGAAGGAGAAACTGGTAGATGTAGAGATGAAATAACAGAATGTAATGCAAGTGTAGACTGTAAGATTACAAATGTAAAAGTAGAAATAACTGAGGAATTAAGGAAAGAAATTGAGGTAGTGAAGAAAGGATTTATTAATGAAACTGTAGAACAAATTGTAATTCCTAAAATTAAGACTATGGCTGATGTAGTACAATCACAACAAGATGCTATGAATGATATGAAACAAAGTCACTTAGAAATAAAGAATGATTTAAAATCAATTTGTGAAGAAATGAGAAAAGGAAAAGAAAGTTTGGCTTATGTAAATGATGTTGTGAATGCACTACAAAGGCAAAATGATGATTTAGATGTAAATGATGTACAAGATTCAAGTTATTTGAATAATGTACAAAATGTTGACTCACCATATAGAGAAAGAGGTTCACAATCAAACAATGACACAACACACGCTACACCAACAGCATACTACATGAAATCACACTACCTACATTTGAAGAGGAGAAGGGAGACAATCCAAAACTCTTTGTTAAAGAGATGGAAGAGTATTTTAAAGTGAAAAGGATACCAAATGAGCTTAGGATGATGACAGTCAAGAAAAGCTTAAAAAACAAAGCATTAGAATGGCTAAGGTTAACACTAGCTGGTCATGAATCGTATAGCTCATTCAGAAATCTATTCCTATCAAGGTATTGGGGCCCAGCTAAGCAAAACCAGACAAGGGTAGAGCTAGCGACAGGAAGATATGATTCGACCAAAGGGTTATCGCTAGTCGATTATTTTATGAAAGTAGCCAACAAAGGGAAGCTATTAGACCCTAACCTGTCGGAAGCAGAGTTAATTACCAGAATAACAAGACATTTCCCAGACACAGTGAGAACAGGGTTAATTGTTGCGAGACCAGTAGATTTTGCAGACATGATAGAATTACTAACACCCTCGAAACGCAAAATGGTCGGCCTAATGAGCATAGACATAGAAACGGTCACCCAAACTCACCTATCTTAAACAGAAACATGACTACAAACAACCAGAATGAGAGAGAAGATAGAAATACTAGGAGCACCCATGACAGGGGGAGAGGGGCACACCAATTCCCACAACCACACAATCATGGCGAAAGGATGGAGAACACGAGACAGCGGTACCACGACGCAATACCAAGGGGTGAATCGAGACACCAAACATATACATATGATCGTGGGAGACCAGGAGACCGTACCCATCAAGTGAATCACATAAGATTCTGTAGGGAATACTTAAACAGCCAAAGGTCGTCATACAATAGGGGTTCACACCAAAGGGGCAGAAACCAATGGAACACCGGCAACATAAGACAACAGGAACAGGATGAAAATGTGCCGAATAGGGCAGATGTTGCACAGAATACAGAAATAACAACCACCACTAACACCCAGGGAAATTACCATGACAAAGTTCGCCCCAATCGAATTGATGACCAACACAAAACCTAAGCGATTGACAATTGACATCGACACATGATGGCCACACAGAGGGAAAATGGAACTACTGTATACTGGACCGCTGGTCATAACAAAGCAGCTGGGCGACCATACATATGAGCTACAGAATACAAATGGCAAGTTGGTAGGAAGATACCATAAAAACAAATTAAAACCATACAAAGAAAGGACCAAATAGTCTTTGCCAACAAACATGTAAGGCAGGAACAGTAGAGATGATGAAAAATAATAATTTTTATTGGGTTTCTTATAGAAAATTATATGCAGGTTGGAAAATACAACAAGAAAGGAAATCAACATAGTCATTGGCTATAATGACCACTGAGAGCATTGTCAACAAGGACAGATGAGAATACTGATTGTCATTAGAGAAGTGAATTATAACGACGTAAAAAAATGTGTTTTTACATTAGATTGTCAGGGACAAAAATAAAAAGGAATCGATTGTGGTGACAAAGAGAAAATATTTTTGACACAAGGGTGTCGAGGGTGAATTAAGAAGAAAAATAATATAGATGCAGAATGATTATAAATATAGAAGTTTTCTCTTATAAAGATAAGAGATAAAAGGTGACAATTAGTGAAGTAAGAAAAACCATAGTCAGAAAAGCAATGCCCATGAATTAAGATGAATATAGCCAATGTTAAGCTGGAAGAAATGTCTTTATCTGCTTAGGGACATCATAGAAAATCACGCGTGGATTAAACTTCTTAGGTCTGAGAGGTAGAACTGGAACTTAAAAATTCAATGCCACAGCTGGGACTTGAACCACAGGCCTTCCGCTTACCAGGCGGGTGCTCTAACTGGTAACTCTAACTCTAATAGGTAAACCAGTTCTACCTCTTAAACATTGCCCACACACGGCTTGTGTATTTAAAAACACCAACAGTAAGTTTGTTGGCATAAATAAATAATAATTACCATCTGAAGGTTATTTAATCCCGGGACATAAAGTACTTACAAAGTAAGTCACCATTGAGGTAATTGTCTCTGATGTGAGACTGCCTTTGTGGTTTACCAGGAGAAATACGAACTGGTTTGAGAATTCAATGCCATTCTGGCAGATTGTCACAGTAGCTCAATGGTTAGAGCAGCTGCCTGGTAAGCAGAAGTCCTGTGGTTCAAGTCCCAGCTGTGGCATTGAATTTTTAAGTTCCATTTCTACCTCTCAAACATTGCCCATACACGGCTTGTGTGTTTAAAAACACCAACAGTAAGTTTGTTGGCATAAATAAATAATAATTACCTTCTTAGGTTTATTAATTTCAACCTCCTTTTGTAATTTGAAGTGATTAATTAGTTTTTCCACGTCTTCTTTAGATTGTGTTTGAATAATTACCTTTTGACCAGCATCTCTCACATCAAGCACCCTAATGCCATCTTTTCTAGGGTTAATACACCTCATGATCTTTTTTCTTATTTGATTAGGAAATTTGCCTTCCTTTGAAAGAAAAACAATTGGGGTGGTTCTTTCTAGAGTACTCCGCACCATGAAATACCATGGAAACCCAGTTATTATCCGGTTGATAATGGAGGAAAGATAACCACTGAAACGTGTTCTGGAAAATTATAATGTAAGTGTTGTTTAGTGTTATTAATTGACTCACCTTTTAAATTAAATTGTTTGTATAGCTTTGAGAATGTGTTGGAGTCAACTCGAAACTTGTTAGCACTAAACAACTTGGAATATTACTAAGATGGGTGAAGGTTTTAGTTTCTAATTTGTTTTTACTTTAAACATTGAGATTGAGACAGGATATTGTAAGACCCCAAAAGAAAATCGTTTATGTGAATATTTGTTAAGAGTGTAATTTGTTTTTGGTGTTGGTATGAATTGGTTAAATGACGAAAACGTGTTACTAATGTTCATTGTTACAAACAATTAAGTTTGTTTAAAAACGTCATAAATATTTCCATATTTAATTTTAATATATATGTATAAATAAAAGAATTATATGTGTTCAATATTGAAAGCAAAGGGAGAATGGCTAAGGATCGCTTCCCTAACAATGCAGGAACTATTTGATGATCGCATATGCGGATATACACAAAAAGAAGTGTAATGCGGTGCCAATTGTCTAGTTATTAGCGTCTGTGTCTTTGGTGTAGATGGACGCATTTTTATGTGTGCGCATCATAAAATAGTGAAAGTAAATTGACTAAGTGTTTAAAGACCATTAATTTGTGTAAAATAAGTGAAACATTAGCTAACTTTAATAAGTTAGTTAATACAAAGTGTGCCATTAAATAAAAGGACGTAAAATAGACGAAGTGTAAAGTGATAGAAAACACATTTAGCGAAATATCGCTAAATTTTCAGACATAAAATCTCGGTGATGTTAGGGAAGTCGATCCACTGAAATAAAAGACTTACTACTGTAATACGATTTAAATACTGTGAACAAGAAGGTGCGAATAAAATATTTCACTAAAGTTAACCCCTAGTGCATGTTCATTCCATCCAGTACCACGACCTGAGATAACAAATGAGTCAAAAGCTCATCTACATCACCTTGTATATAATATAAAAACAGCACCAAATGGCTTGCCCAACATAGAGCACGAATTTCGGGTGGAATGAAAATCTACGGGAAATGAACTTACGTGAAATACCAAGTGACGCCAAATCTTCACGCCAAAAAGGAAGAAGACGCCATTAGACAATCCTTTGAGATTTACGACTTTGAGACCTCACCAAGTTGGAAATCAACGAGACAGTGGCTAAAAATGCCAATGTATGGATAATCAACATGGGAAACATCAGAGATCGTCTAGCGAAGTCAACCGCCCAGGGGATGCACGTAACGAGATCAATCAGCGAGAAAAAGTAGCACCTAAAATGTTTATTTTTACGTTACTGCGAAGCGGCAAATTAGTAAGACTTTTAAGCCCAAGTGAACTAAATCAAAAAACGAGAATGTCGCAAAAAGGAAACGGAGTAGGAATAGGGGAAGGGGCAGATAAGCCTAGTTATCAGATAGAACCAGAAAGTGAGGATGAGGTAGCAATAGGAAAAGACCAAAGGTTACTAATGATAATGTTTGAAAGACTAGAACAAAATAGAAAAGTTGTTGTTGTTGTTGTTGTTTTCTAGTGCCTTGCATCTGGCAATGAAGCCATTAGCATTCGTGCTTTCCAATACTTTTGAACTGTAGTTTCTTCTGATCTTAATGCTTCACAGGTCTTCAAGTGTTCTTCATTCATTTCTGCTGGATCGTTACACAGGACACATATCGGTGAGGCTGAGATACCTATTCTGTAGAGATGACTTGCCAAGCAGTCATGATTTGTCAATAGTCGGAAGGCTGCAACAGCTGTTTTCCTTGGTCTCTGGGGGATTATATCTGGATTGGAAAGTAGTGTAATCCATTTTTTTATCTCCGGGTGGGGACATCTTTAGGCAAATTTCATCATTGTTCCAATACTTTAAGAATTCTACAATGGAATGCAGGAGGCATGTCCCAGCCTAAAAAACAAGAGCTAATGAAAATATTAAAAGACCAAGATATAGATGTCTTCACAGTACAAAATAGAAAAGTAATAAGTCAGAAAATGGAACAGAATAGGGAAGAGATAGATCAGAGAGTGGAACAAAATAAGGTAGAATTAAAACAGGAAGTTGAACAAAGTTTAGGTCAGAAAATGGAGGGAGTGAGACAGGACATAGAAGTAATTTGTTCCAGGACACCTTACGAACATTGGGAATAAAGTTATATTACTCATCAGCGTATTATCCTCAAGGAAATCCAACAGAAAGGACGATGAGGAATATATGTATATATTTCCGCCTACTTTGCCACAGAGACCACACTTCCTGGACGGAAAAATGCAGCTACATAGAGGAGGTGATCAACAATTCAGTGAACCCCACGACCAAGTTCGCCCCAATCGAATTGATGACCAACACAAAACCTAAGCGATTGACAATTGACATTGACACTATGATGGCTGCCCAAAGGGAATTGACAGAAAAGGAAAAATGTCAATTGGCATTCAGGAGGTTGCAGCAAAAAGCAGAAAAAGGGAGAAATAAAGTAAAAAGGTTCATCAGGAAATGGTCCCCACAAATTGGAGAAAAGGTGCTCCTAAGAAGGCACAAAGCATCCAAGGCATCTGAAAAAAGATCTGGGAAAATGGAACTACTGTACACTGGACCGCTGGTCATAACAAAACAGCTGGGCAACCATACATAGAGCTACAGAATACAAATGGCAAGTTGGTAGGAAGATACCATAAAAACAAATTAAAACCATACAAAGAAAGGACCAAATAGTCTTTGCCAACAAACATGTAAGGCAGGAACAGTAAAGATGATGAAAAATAATAATTTTTAATGGGTTTCTTATAGAAAATTATATACAGGTTGGAAAATAGAACAAGAAAGGAAATCAACATAGTCATTGGCTATAATGACCACCAAGAGCATTGTCAACAAAAACAGATAAGAATACTGATTGTCATTAGAGAAGTGAATTATAACGACAAAAAAAAAATGTGTTTTTGACATAAGGATGTCGGGGACAAAAATAAAAAGGAATCAATTGTGATGACAAAGAGAAAATATTTTTGACACAAGGGTGTCGAGGGTGAATTAAGAAGAAAAATAATATAGATGCAGAATAATTATAAATATAGAAGTTTTCTCTTATAAAGATAAGAGATAAAGAGGTGACAATTAGTGAAGTAAGAAAAACCATAGTCAGAAAAGCAATGCCCATGAATTAAGATGAATATAGCCAATGTTAAGCTGGAAGAAATGTCGAACTAAACAATAGTGAATAAGAACCCAGTGTCACAATAGCATCATTACTAACATCAAAGTTTAAGGATTGACTCAACGACCTGCCTATACATAATAAGCTTGCAAGACAGAGGACAAAGGACTGAATAAAATTGCCATAAATATGATCATAATCATTAGCTCAAGATTTATATTTTCTCTCCTCATAACAAGGAACATAAGTCTAAAGGCACACAATAAACCTTAATACACTTAAAAAATATTTGTGTCAATGTCAAATGTAAAAACTTAGGAATATTCTTGGTGTTGTATTGTGTGGTTACTGAATATGTAAAATTGTAAAGACATGCTGTGTCATGCCAAAACAAAAGACAAAAGCTTACAGCAAAGAAGACTGTAAAGAAAAAAGGGTATTGTACAAAGTATTAAGTATTAGAGGAATAGGGAGAAGTGTTGTATTGTGTTTCAAGATTGTAAATGTGACAACTTGAAAAACAAAACAAGGGGCATGTGAGACAGGATATTGTAAGACCCCAAAAGAAAATCGTTTATGTGAATATTTGTTAAGAGTGTAATTTGTTTTTGGTGTTGGTATGAATTGGTTAAATGACGAAAACGTGTTACTAATGTTCATTGTTACAAACAATTAAGTTTGTTTAAAGACGTCATAAATATTTCCATATTCAATTTTAATATATATGTATAAATAAAAGAATTATATGTGTTCAATATTGAAAGCGAAGGGAGAATGGCTAAGGATCGCTTCCCTAACAATGCGGGAACTATTTGATGAACGCATACGCGGATGTACACATGGCAATCAGAATCCTAGACTTGCAACCAAAAGAATTCGTTCATTAGCATCTATGTGTTTGGTGTAGATGGACGTATTTTTATGTGTACCCATCATAAAATAGTGAAAGTAAATTTACTAAGTGTTTAAAGACCAATAATTTGTGTAAAATAAGGAAGACATTAGCTAACTTTAATAAGTTAGTTAATACGAAGTGCGCGAGTAAATAAAAGGACATAAAATAGACGAAGTGTAAAGTGATAGAAAACACATTTAGCGAAATATCGCTAAATTTTCAGACATTAAATCTCGGTGATGTTAGGGAAGTCGATCCACTGAAATAAAAGACTTACTACTGTAATACAATTTAAATACTGTGAACAAGAAGGTGCGAATAAAATATTTCACTAAAGTTAACCCCGAGTGTATGTTCATTCCATTCAGTACCACGACCCGAGATAATAAAAGAGTCAAAATCTCATCTACATCACCTTGTATATAATATAAAAGCAGCACCAAGATTTTAAAGTTTCGTATTTCACAATTTGTATTTATAGTTATATATTAATCACTGTGTAAAACACTGTGTGTATTATTACACACAATATTGTTAGTGGCCTATATCATACAATAGTTGGAAATTATTAGAATTCCACAAAATACGGGTTATACTATGCACAAAGTACCTTAGAGTACTTATTCCATACAAATATTAGCATGGCTATCCTACATTGGAACAAATGTGGAATTAGAACACAATGACCATTGCTAGAACTTTTGCTCAATAAGAATGAACCGGTGATTGCATGTTTGCAAGAGACTAAGCTGCGTCCACAAGATGCTTTCCAACTCAGACAATACAACCCAGTACAGTGTGATGTTACAGCAGAAGAGGGCCTTCCTGCACATGGCGGCGCTATGATGCTTGTCAGAGATTATGTATATATGGAATTTGTATCTTTACAGTCTGATGTACAGTCAGTCACCATAAGGATTCTGCTGCCAAACATACAGTTTACCATTCAAAATGTTTAGTTCTTCCGGACTAGTAGGCCATGGTCTAGACTTCTAGATCTGGTCATGCCTTCTAGACCACGGCCTACAAGCCCGGAAGAACTAAACATTTCGAACAGTCAAGACACTGGCCGTGAAAGCCTACATACATATACAGTTTACCATTTATAACATATATTTGCCTCTACCCCATGACTTCTCATGCATTGATTTAGAAGATCTAGTTTCCCAGTTACCAACACTGTTTCTGTTGGTGGGAGATTTCAATGCAACTACCCACTTTGGGTTCTTGCCCAGAATCCAAAAGTAGTACCATATCTGCCTAGGAAAACAGCAGTTACATCCTTTCGATTATTAACAGGACATGATTGTATGGCTAAACATTTACATAGAATCAAAATGTACGAATCTCCAGTTTGTCCACTATGCAAAATTAAAAATTTTAAATTATTTTGTTGTTTAACGACACTGTCAATTGCTAGGATCACATCAGCGTTGCCGGCGTGCTGGAATTTTGTCCCTCAGCAGTTCTTTTACATACCAGTAAATCTCTGACATGGAGCTGTCGTTTTTAAGCACACTTAAAAACCATTGGTCTGAGGCAGATTTGAACCCGGGACCTTGGAATCGGTAGGCCAGCGTCTAACCAACTGAGCCACCCAGACCGACATAGTCCAAATGAAGAAATGAACTACAATCATGTTAAAAAATGTCCATCAGTTCTCAGTATACAATATTATATGAAAAATATTGGAATGTAAGAAGACTAATGAGTTAGTTTTCAACTGTCGGGTATTAGAAAACAACAACTTGGTGTTCAAGTCGTGCTTGTGTGAGAGGCAACTTGATTGCTGAATTCATGGACAATTACAACCTAGCTCTCCTCAATTCAGGAGAGCCTACATTTCAATAGTTTCCCACTCCTTAATCTTGCAGTTTGTTCACCACAGTTGGCACTTTCCTTACAATGGAACATTATATCTGACTACCATTTTAGTGACCACTTTTCCATGTCCTATTTGTTAACGCAAGATACATGTTCCACACGTATGCCTAGATGGCACTCAGACCATGCCAACTGGAACCTTTACAGTCAGCTGGCTATATTTACATACAATGAGCACGACTCAGTCAAAGATTTGGCGCAGCATCTCACCGTGAGGATTCTTTCGGCTGTTGAGCAATCTATTCCACTGTTGACTTCCCACCTCCATCGATTTCTTGTCCCTTGGTGGACGGATGAATGTTGAAATGCCATTCGTACTTGAAGGCATGCTCTTAAGGCTTTTCAATGTCACCCTACATTGGATAACCTAATCCAATACAAGAACATGCATGCCAGGTTCAGACAAGTCATTAAGGATAGCAAAAAGACATCATGGAGCAGGTTTGTAGATTCATTTAACTGACATACATCTTCCTCGGTTGTATGGGATAAGTTAAGGTGCATAGCCAGTAAATCGACCCATATGCCAACTACGGGGCTACTGGAGCTGTTGTTCAATTTGATGTGTCCAACACCCTTGGCAGTGCTTTCACTGAAGTGTCTAGCTCGGATAACTCTCTCCTGAGTTTCTTCCAATGAAGACTCAAGTGGAGTCTCAAAGCTGCATGTTTCATTCTAGAAATGTAGAAGATTTTAGTTGCATTTTTAACCATGGCAGGGTTAGATCATTCTCTTTCACTTTTGTGACTATCAGCATCAGGACCAGATGGTATTCATGTACAAATCTTACAATGACTCTTTCCGGAAGGTAAGGCTTTCCTGCTTGAGATGTATAATCGTGTTTGGGTTGACAGTATTGTTCCAGAAAAATGGCAGGAGGCCACCATTGTACCCATTTTGAAAACTGTAAAGGATCATTATCTTCCCTCCAGGTACTGTCCAATTTCCCTGACCAGTTGCATTTGCAAGATGATGGAATGCATGATCGATGGATGGTTGGTATGATAGTTAGAATCATGCAACCTTCTGACAAACATCCATTGTGGTTTTCAATGACATCCATGAGCTGTGGACCATCTTGTGTCATTATCGACACGTATAATGAATGGATTTAAGAACTGTCTAACCATTTGCATATTTTTTGACTTTGAGAGGCTTATGATACATGTTGACATAACATGGACCCCTCCTACCATTCATTCAGGAGTTCATGAAGAACTGCATTTGCCAAGGAAGGGTCGGCTCAGTTTTTTCTAATCCTTTTGTTCAGGAGAACAGAGTACCTCAGGGTTCAGTATTAAGTGTCACACTGTTTGCTATAGCAATTAATTCTATCTGGAAATGTCAGTTTCACCATGCCTATTCGTAGACGACTTCACTGGCTATTGTACTTCTCAGCACTCTGTGTGTTTAGAACAGTGCCTACAACAATATTTAGACAATGTCCAAGAATGTAGCTCCAAAACCGCTTCCATTTCTCAACTGAGAAGCCAATCTGTGTTAATTTCTGGTGCCACAGGAGACAATTTTCACCTGTGCTCCATTTCAGTCCAGATTTACTTCCCTTTGCAGGTGAGACATGTTTCCTGTGGTTGATCTTGGATAGGAAGCATAGTTGGTCATCGCACAGCAAAAGGCACAATGTGAGCATTCCCTGAATATCTTGTGGGTACTAAATGGCAAATCATGGGGAGCAGATCAGACAATTTTGCTGCATTCCGTTCCATACTAGACTATGGGTGTATTGTTTATACTTCAGCAGGGCTGTCTGTGCTGAGAAGATTAGATACAGTCCATTAATAGGGGCATACACAGAAGCTTTTCCAACAAGCCCAGTTGTGAGCCTTTGTGCCAAATTGGTAGAACCTCCTCTGCAATATTGGTGTAAGATTCTCTTAGCAAATTATGGTTGAGTACTTAGATGTATGCCTAAGCACCCAATGTTCACTTCATTTTTTGCCACCATGCTAAGCAAACAATATAGGAGAAGCAAATTAGTCCTACGCCAGCAGGTTTTTGTTTTTGGGAGCATTTTAGGAAGCTTGCTATTCAACTGCCTAACATGTTTCCTGAGGGCAAGAAGCTATACCCTCCTTGGTTACCTGGCACGTATATCTTGGGATGACCATACACCGGAAGTCCATGAGGCCTATCTCTAGTATCCAAACTTCTTTTTTAGAATTTTTGTCAGGCTACACAGACACCAATGCATCCAAGAGCACCAGTGAAGTTGGATGTGCTTATGTTTATAGAACCAAACCACATACATTCAGTTTTCATTATAGCACTTCCATTTATACTGCAGGGCTGTGTGCAATATACCAAGTCATTTTATATCACCATAGATCCCATGACTGCCGGATTTCGAGTGACTCTTAGTGCACTTCAGAGCCTTTGTGAGCTGTGCAACTGTCATCCTATTGTGCAACATATCCAGGATGCCCTCCATGTTATATATGCTTCTGGCATTAACATAGTGTACATGGATTCCTGATCACGTAGGTTTGCCGGGAATGAAATGGTTGATTTGGCAGTAAAGGCGGCAACCACAGAACCCAGTTATACCATCTGTTGCATTACTTCGGAAGACTTAAGGCTTGAAGTGCAGAGAGTGGTGCTGCTGTGCTGGCACAGGGAGTGGTCGGCTCTCTGCAATAATAAGCTTAGAGCAGTAAAAGAACTTTTGATAAACTGGGTAACCTCCTCTCGAATATCTCGTCATGAGATGATTTTGGCTCGGTTGTGAATTGGCCACTGCAATTTTTCTCATGGTTACCTTTTTAAATGGGATCCTGCTCCTCTTTGTCTGCTGTGCGACAACCTTTTGTCTGTCTGTCAAATGCTGCTAGAGCATGTTTGTCTAACACACCTTCAAAACTCTCTGCAACTACCTGTCAGTCTTACAGAAGCTCTGGCGGATGATAAATAAGTGGTCGAAAGATTTTTTAACCTTTTAGCAGAGGTAAATATGAGCCTGAGAATTTAGAACTTTAGATATCAGAATTATATAATTTTTTCTACCTTTTTATAACTTTGTTGTAATTCTGGGTTTTCCCTCTTTGGTATATTTATGTATATTTCCGTTTTAGTATTACTTTTATTTTGTATTAACATTTGTCTCTGACTTTTGCCATGTTCCCATTTTTTAAGGGTGCTGATGACCAAGTAGTTGAATGACGTTAAACCAGAAATCACATCACATCAGCCATGGTTGAAGTGGAAGATTCGTAGTTCAAATCCCAGCTATGGCATTGCATTTTTCAGTGCTGATTCTACCTCTCAAATCACACTTTTTAAAAATTTTGTATGTAAATGAAAGTTTGGGGTGTGGGAATTTTCTTGAAAACTTTGTGTTAAGATGTTGAATTTAAATAAGAAGTTTGGCGTTTAAAAATTTTTTCATCATGAGTTATGCTGTTTACACGCCTAATAGAAACAGACTTACTTTTAAAAACGTGAAGATGCTTAATGTTTTGAAGTATAACAGCTTCATGTGTTTTCCTTCTTCTGATGAGTGATAATTTGATGTACTTGTTAGTAATTCAATAAATTAGAATAGAAGAAAGATAAATTGTTGAATTAGTTGAATAAACCAGCATCTTTTTGTCCCTTTTTTACCTTATTTGAGCAACTTTTCCCTTCCTTTTTTCATCCGAAATTTGCACCTATCCCTGGTTATCACTTAAATGTTGTATCACAACACAACTTGAAGATTGTCCAACTTTGCAGATTCACAAATTACTAACTGACTATATGGTTTAATAGCCACGTACAAGTATCAGCGTATAGACTAGTGGCCTGTGAAGCGATAACAGATGCTTACTCAAGCTCATGACAGTGGAGAAATTCCCCGTTCTTTTCTTGCGGTCTCATGTAGCTTGAGAAAGCAGGATGTTTATACTAAGGGGTCTTTTAGATGACATATCAGTTCTTCCAATAATGGATAACAAATTGCAACATCTGGCCTATGTAATTGAGCATGAAATAAGTTGGACAGTGGTTGTTAAAAATAGTTCTGCTCCTGTTTTTATGTGATTTTATCTAAATAAGTGAAAATTATTTAAAAAGAGGTTTCCTTTATATGATTTTTGTGTAATTTAAGTGAATACCCAAAAATATTTATTTACATAAAAAATCAGAAAATATTGAGTTGTTGTTGTAGT
Organism: Tenodera sinensis; assembly: GCA_030765045.1. Classification (NCBI taxonomy): domain Eukaryota; kingdom Metazoa; phylum Arthropoda; class Insecta; order Mantodea; family Mantidae; genus Tenodera; species Tenodera sinensis. Next base: position 12,824,209 of record CM060970.1, read on the forward strand.
AGTGTTTAACGCCCACTTTTACTACTACGGCACCGCAGGCGGTGACACTGATGATACATGGAATGAAGATGGAGCACCGGTGGAATGAGATGGCGGGGGAAACTGGAGCACCCGGAGAAAACCCGCCCTGACGCCGCTTCGTCCACCACGAATACCACATGCGGGTCCCATCCCTGGGATCGAACCCGGGCCGCCTAGGTGGTAGAAAATATTAAGAGGTAGAACTGGAACTTAAAAATTCAGTGTCACAACTGGGATTTGAACTACAGACCTTCCGCTTACCAGGCGACTCCTCTAACCATTGAGCTATTGTGACAAAGTGCCAGAATGGCATTAAATTCTCAAACCAGTTCATATTTCTCCTGGTAAACCACAAAGGTAGTCTCACATCAGAGACACATTACCCCAATGGTGACTTACTATTGTAAGTACTTTATGTCCCAGGATTAAATAACCTTCAGATGGTAATTATTATTTTATTTATGCCAACAAACTTACTGTTGGTGTTGGTTATTCTTGGCTTCTGGTGAAGGCCGCGTCCTCTTGTGGTTTGTTGCCGACATTTCTCCCATCTTAGCGTGGGCTCAAGTGCGCTAACTGTCTGTTTTCTGTTGCTTATATACCATGTTGAGAGGGTGACTCCGCCCCTCCTCTCTGTTTGGCTGATCATCGACCATTGGTTGTGGGTGTTGTCTGGGGCTTGCTCGACCAATTGTAGATCTTTCTTTCAGTAGGCTCTTCCAGGTGTCGTGGAGCTGTTTCCCATCGTCTCTGTTCATGTTGTTCTTTACTTTAAAAATTTCAATGCTTTCCGTTATCAATCTATGGGTAAATTTGTTGCAACTTGCTATGAGTTCGCTGTTATCAAAATCTACGTGGTGACGGGTTGTGATGGCGTGTTCAGCTATGGCGGATTTTTCTGGTTGGTTTAACTTGAAGCTTCGGATGTGTTCTTTCTTGCGTGTTAATACTGATCTGCCGGTTTGGCCAACATATGTCTTACCACATTCACATGTGATTCTGTAAATTCCATGGTTAAGGAGATGGTCACTGGTGTCTTTAACTGGATGGAGGAATGATCTGATCTTCTTATTGGACGTGAATCTTGTTCTGATGTTGTAGTCTCTCAGGATACTGGATATTCTGTCTGTTAAGCCTCGTATATAAGGTATACTAGTCCATTTTGTGTCTGATTTTTTGAGATCATCTTTGTCATTGTTGTTGTTGGTGTTATTTTGTATCCTTCTGATTTCTTTATGGGAATAACCATTAGCCCTAAGAGTGCGGTGTAGATGTTTCAGTTCGTCACCAATTAGCAATGGATCGCATATGCGTTTCGCTCGTTGGAATAGTCCACTTATCATTCCTCTTTTTACGGAAGGTGGATGATGAGACATTGCATCCAGATGTCTGTCTGTGTGGGAGAAACGTCGGCAACAAACCACAAGAGGACGTGGTCTTCACCGGAAGCCAAGAATAACCACGACACAGACCGCGGAAGTCTACGCATTCACTTACTGTTGGTGTTGTTAATACACAAGCCGTGTGTGGGCAAAGTTTGAGAGGTAGAACTGGAACTTAAAAATTCAATGCCACAACTGGGATTTGAACCACAGACCTTCTGCTTACCTGGCGGCTGCTCTAACCATTGAGCTATTCTGACAAACTGCCAGAATGGCATTAAATTCTCAAACAAATTCGTATTTCTCCTGGTAAACCACAAAGGCAGTCTCACATCAGAGACAAATTACCCCAATGGTGACTTACTATTGTAAGTACTTTATGTCCCAGGATTAAATAACCTTCAGATTGTAATTATTATTTTATTTATGTCAACAAACTTACCCCTTGTGTGTTTAAAAACACCAACAGTAAGTTTGTTGGCATAAATAAAATAATTACCATCAGAAAATATTGTTTTTACGTGCAGTAAAACTTAAAATATTTACTCTGGTGTGAATATCCAGAACATCAAACTCACTTCACTTCTCACCAAAGCTGCCTGGTTTTGATCCCGGGCAACCACATGTGGGATTTGTGGTGGACAAAGCGGCGCTGAGGGGGTTTTCCTCCGGGTTCTCCGGTTTCCCCTGCCATCTCATTCCACTAGTGCTCCATCTTCATTCCATGTATCATCAGTGTCACTGCCTGCGGTGCCGCAATAGTAAAAGCGGGCGTTAAACACTACAAAAAAGAAATCAAACTCAGTTTCAAGTTTGTATTAGGATGCAAACAAAATATGTATTTATCTAACTATCTAGGCCTTAGCCATTACCAACATATAACAAATTTATATACTTGAATATTGAAACATTGCTTCTTTTTCTTTTCAGCAGCAACTGTGCTTGTGAACAGGCTCTTAGTGAACAACTTTTATCGCAACTAGATATTTTAAACTTAAATGAAGCAACGGGTGGTTCAACATCATCTGGTGTTGAAGATGTTGTACCTCTCCAGACTCTGAACCACTTAGCAAATGTACAGACCAAGTGTCCGAGTTGTGAAGCCGAAGAGACCAAAAGTAAACATTGTGTACAATGTGCAGCCCTCTCAGGGAAGAAGGTGAAAAAGATGAAGAAGAGCTCCAAAAAGGTTGTACCTCCTCCACCTCTAAGGAGACCTATGCCACGTCAACAAGAACAGGGAAGTGAAGCCTCAAGAGCTGCCAGTGATAAGAAGAAGCCAAGAACGTATGTATACTTAATTGTTTAATTGTGATCTTTTTTATTTAATTAAAGCACTCTTTTATGTTTCACTTATGTTAGTGTATTTGTTACTTGTGGAGTTGCACCTCCTCCTCCATTAAGGAGACCTATGCCACGTCAACAAGAACAGGAAAGTGAAGCCCCAAGAGTTGCCAGTGATAAAAAAAAACCAACAACGTATGTATACTTAATTGTTTAATTGTGATCTTTTTTACTTAATTAAAGCGCTCTTTTATGTTTCACTTACGTTAGTTTATTTCTTACTTCCGGGGTTGTACCTCCTCCCCCATTAAGGAGACCTATGCCACGTCAGCAAGAACAGGAAAGTGAAGCCCCAAGAGCTGCCAGTGATAAAAAGAAGCCAAGAACGTATGTATACTTATTTGTTTAATTGTGATCTGTTTAACTGAATTGAAGGACTCTGTTATGTTTCACTTAAACGTTAGTTTATTTATTACTTCCTTAGTCCTAATAGCAGAGAACTTAGGCGAGTGGAGATACTGGTCCAATGAACCCAAGGACCAAGATGAGAGTACTTAAACATTATACAGGTCAAACTTTGCTGTATAATTTACACAGGATATGTTTCAGAAGCATTTGTTTCCATCATCAGCTATAGGTCAACTAATGGCATTGGCATTATCTTCATTCTGTTCTCTGGTAGATGACATATGAATTTGGTATAGATATCCGTAAGTGGGATTTTGAAGTTCATAGTTTAGTGTTTGTGTTTTTGGATGAAAATCTTCTCCCATTCAGCGAGCTCGAGAGGATGGTTTATTTCTTTTATAGTTCAGAGTTAGTGTCTATTTTGTAGTTGATTTGGACTTTCAAGTATACTGCTACAAAGATGCAGCAGAATCAAATCCTATTAAAGAAACGATAGATTTTGCTATCACAGTTCTCTTCGTGACACATCCCAATATGGAGGTAGAAAGATTTGTAGCCCATTGAACAATTAGAGCTATTCTGTATTGTTTGCTTCATCAAAATCAAATTTTTTCATTGATTCACAACTAAAAAGATCACTGCAAGTCAACTGTTAATATTTCCCTTAGTTGCTCCCCTATTTGCTGTCCCTGTGCATCAGTAAAGTTTTAGAAGCTCCTAATACCACCAAGCTTGGGAGAGACTTTCCAAACCCACAGCTACCATACCTGAACCAAACCAGGCCTATCAATCTAAATCCCCATGTGCTTGTCGCAATATGTGTCTGATCCAGGATTTCAGTTTGGTACAATTGTCTTTTTTGTATCCGAAAAAATTATTGACTCAGATTCATTTTCCACTGATGTGTCAGGATATGTTGTTGTAGCTAATGCTGGATTTTTAACAATGAAGTCATTAATCCTCTTGCTCTCCAATATTTTTCACTGATGGATGGGGCGCTAGAAGTGGCCAGACGTATTTGAAGGTGGTCTTGATCCATTTCCTCTTGCAGATCGCATAGAGCACAGAGTGGTGAAGAATATATTCCAATTATGTTTAAATGTTTTGCCAGACAATCATGTCCCGTAATCAATCTGAAGGTTGCAACTGCCGTTTATCGAGGATATTGCAGATGTAAAAACTGAATCGCTGGAAAAATCGAAGTTGTGTTATCAGTGTCTTGGGTTACAATCCCAAACCTGCAAGACACAGAGATGAGTACAGTGACAGAAAATGCTACACCATTATCAATGTCCAAGCTACCTGTAATGCAAAGGAGTCTTGACCAGTGCAGTAGCAAGTTCATGACTCCAGAATATGGAAGACCTCTGGTGTTCATGAAGTGCTACATGAAATGCAAAACATTGCACTTTTGGATGATGAAGGCTAAAGCTGAGAACCTTGGTTAATGGCCTGTTACAGCAATCCAATCCAAGAGAAGAAAATTGCAAGAGTTTCAACAGACTGTTCAGAGCAGAAATGGTTATTGGAATGTTTCTTGAATGACTAAAGAGATTTACAATTCTACAATATGTTGTTATTGCAAATGTTTAAACCATCATCATATCTGCGTTGTTGCACAATATAGCAAAATATCTGCAGGATGGCTTTGATTTTACTACAGAAAACCGATCAACATGGCGATCTGGGAGAAGAATATGCAGATGAAAAATGACAAGGAGACTTCCTGATAAAAGGATACAAAAAGAGGGAAGAACTTGTAACTATTATACAAACTTACAAACTCTAAAATACATTACATGTTCATTTTATTTGTTTCTTTATGTAAGTAACAATTCACTGCCATTTTATGATTTAATTTTATCATAATATATTGGACATCGTAAACAACAGCTGAAGTGTTTGAAAGCATACAGAAACTCATTTCTATTCAAACACTGAACAGTTCAAATGAAAATATCATTCATGTGATAACACTGAAAGACAGGAATCGGAAAACAGTGCTCATATAATATTTGTCATATTCATTGAATTCTTTCTATACATTTGCTCAAGGCATTTAATGATATTTTTTTTTTCTTTATTTGCAATCTTGTTAAACTTAACTGTTCCAATAAAACAAACCATAATAAAAGCGTGTTCTTTAATTTCTTTGTTTCTTCTGTTTCTGGCAGCTCCAGCTTAGGCTTTTTTGTGGGTGCTGGCTTTATCATTATTGGGGAGGGTGATAAAGGGATCCACGAGACAATGGCTCCACATTGGTAGCTCTTAACAAGGAACATCATAACTTAAATATCTAATTATTTAAATCCATTTTTATATTGTGACAACTGAAGGTGATGAATGCAGCTTTCTAACAATTTAAATTAATTCAGAATGTTAACTACAGTAGAATCCTGATTACTCAAACTAATGTGGACTGAGAGTGTGTCGCGTTATTAAACTGTCTAGTTTTATGGAATAAGGGTTCTGTTATTCACAACTCATAGCATAATACTGCAAATTACATTAATACACAATATAGGAAACACAAAACATTAACATATCCTAAAATTAAGTATTAATATATATGTTCCCTCTTGTCCAGTCTCTTTAACATATGCAATTTAACTTCCATTGTCATGTTAACTTGTCAGCTTTTCTTTTTGTTTGACATTTTCACTGGCACAAACGCAACTCAGTGCAACACTAACAATAAGCCTGAAATCTGAGAAATGGCACTATAACCAAACACATGTAACTGAAAGTTCAGCTTTCAGCTTTACTGGGTAAAGCAGTAAACCTTCATACCTTGCATGCAAGTGTTTGTGCTATGTATCCACATTATTAGTGGCAAGCTTTTGGTCTTGTGACAATGGTCTGCCAGCTGCATAGTTCTGACTAGATGTCGAAGGTCAATATGGGTCAATCCACGTCAAATCGTACACCCGTAAAACACAACTTTTTCGTAGGAGGTTCAAATTTTTTTTATGAATAATAGGCATCAAATTAGGAGGCCCGTATTTTTTATTTCCAAATTTTTAAATTACTTGCTTAGTTATGGCTATTAGAAACTAAGCAATCTCTGCGCGCACTGTAATATGAAATCACTTGTTACTCTAAGGCCATATAGAGCTGAGAGTTGGGGTTTTGCACACTGGACAGGTTAAATACAACACTTTTAACAACTTTCGACCAATTATTATTACACACAAATTTTGGACTGTTTTTTTGATGGTATATTTTGTAAAACCAAAAATAGAATTTAAATCAATGTGTTAAAAATCTAAAAAAAATACACACATATTCCCTGACATTTTATCAATAAAATAAGATGTTGAAAACTATGGAGCTTGCATTAGTGCATTTGCTACAATTTTTTTTCTGGAGGCCTGCAAGCACTCACGAATGACATGAAGTAGAGATCCGTTTGTACAGCTGGATTCGCTGTTCTTGGCCCCTTGAAAGCAAGTAACAAGCCAGGTGACTGCAGACAGGATGCGAATTGGTGCGTCAGCTATGCTACTCAGATAACTTCCTCTTACTAAGGCAGTACAGTCCATGCAGAAAAATGTCTCCACAATGTACCTTCTTTCTGATACTCCAGTGACATCTGATACGTGCTTTTGAACTTTTGAATTTTTTTGAAAAAATCTTCTGGTGTAAGCAGTTCTTTGCTTTTAGCTTCTTCCTTCGTGTACGTCCATACATTTAAAATAATTTCTCTACTCTGACTGTGTAATGTTTTGGCCCCTAATTTAGAACATACAGGTGGCATAATTGATTTATGCTATGATCAATGTCTCACAAATTCACTATATTCACTCTTTATTGCAAAGATCTATGTCTTCAATTGCACGCTGCACTAAAGAGCACCTGTGAATTAGCAAGGACTGTCTCAGATCATGCAGACATCACTACCTTCCCCCTCCCTCCCCATGTGCATGGTTTCATTTGCAGAATTATACAATATGAGATGATGAAAGAGGCAAAATCTATGGATTCACCAAGTCAAGGCCAGAGGCCAAGAACGATGGGTCCAGCTGTGTTTTAAAATTAAACTTCTTCATTCCTTTGTCAAAAACTGAAGCTTTAGTGAAACAATTTTCTTTCGAAGAGGGAGGTAAAGTTGTGTGTTGTATGGAAACATTAGTTTAAAATGCATATTTTAAAAACATTTTGAAGATGCTAATAGTGTACGTATAAGAGTGTCAGCTAGCAGTGTTCTCCTTATTGTACTGTTGTAACATTCATGGAACCTCAAGCAGTGGACAGTTGCCGTAATGGAAGGTGGCAATTGTGCGAGGTTACGGTAGCCGTCACCGCTGCCACGCGAGTCCACTGCACTGATTTGCAAGTAAGTTAATTACAACTGAACTATTAGAGACTCCATTCTGATTTTTTCTGAGAATATTGAATAAACTTCACTGTATTTTTAGTTTTTTTTCCAGATTTTTAAATGGTATAAAATATAATATTAATAATAATTAATAAAATTTTCTAATAAATACCTCATGAAATACAGCGATTTTTCTTTAATTTGAGCCAAAGATCAAGTAATTTTCTTCATTACAATCGGAGGTATGATTGATCAAAGAGTGAGGAGCACATGATTTTTGGGACATTTCAAAAATTAATATCTGCCAAAATAATTTTTTTTTTAATAAAACGAAGAAACTCGGGTCAAATATATTTTGTTCCAAAACACCAAAAAAAGAAAAAAAAATTCAAGAAAATCTGAGAGATCAAGGTCATTTTTTGCCATATTTTGTGCGATTTGACGTGGAATGACTCATATGCGGTCAGTCTTTTTGTTACTGTGAGGGAGAACATGATAGTTTGTATACGTACACTAATTAAAATTTATCCATGCTGTTTAAACCACACAGTGGATTATAGAAGTTATTAGTCAAGTTTAATGATAAAAGATTTAAAAAAAAAGTCTGATGTGTTGCACTCATATGACTTTCTCTACTCTTGTACTAACCATTCTTACAAACTCGTCTACTTAAATCTTCTTTGTGTTAGTTGAGATAAACATTTGTACAAATTATCTTATTGCTTATTTCCTTGTAGGTACAAGGGGAATATTAGAATACAGCAGACTTTAAGCAATAGTCAAATCTTTTTGACCTTTGAGATCCCATTCTCTTTGCAAGCTTAACATATAAAAAATGAACAATGATGTTCCATTTCACGAAAATTTTAAGTTTTCAGAAGCTGACACAAATAACAAGGAATATCTCCAAAATGGTTCACTCTACAAAAAAGTTTATTTAGACACAAAGTGTGTTTTAGCGAAATCTACAGTTTTTGTATTTTGTCTATCCCTTATGGTTTATGAGTTATTCAAAAGTCATCCAGAGTAAACAGGACTACATAGGCTATAGCCAGAAAATTCAAAATATACATTCATTCATTCATTCATTCATTCATTCATTCATTCATTCATTCATTCATTCATTCATTCATTCATTCATTCATTCATTCATTTGTCATACAAATATCTTAAACTTACGACATTTTAATCAAAATCGTTAGAGCCATTTTCAAGAAAATCAAAATTTTAAAAAAAATTTCAGTGTAAAGGATAGTTTAGTGTGAAGCTATTTTCCAATTTATTACACACATCAATATATTAAGGTACCCAAGCTGAGCAGAACATTACTTCCACTTACTGGTGTTTTGCTCCTCACTGTAACTTTTCTATCTGACCTTACCTCGGTCATCTCTTGTTCTCTTCCGACCCCGATGCTATTAGGGTTCCCGAGGGCTAGGAAGTCTTTATTTTTCCAACCTCTCCATTTCTCTATAAAATCTTAACCCCTAACATGCTGACCTGTCATGGCATGTAATACGTCCTCTGACTGGTGATCAGAGGATATGGTCGGTGAATTTATTTTGATAACTCTCCCGGTCAGGTCGGTGAGACCCGTAAACCAACGACAGGTGTGGTCCTCCAGACATTCTGGGGGTTGTGAGAGAGCGATGTGACCGCCAAAACATAAAAATATGGTGCTCTCTAAAAAGCCTCTTCAATATCATCAGTGAAAGATATTGGAGAGCAAGAGGATTAATGACTTCATTGTCAGAAATCCAGCATTAGCTAACAACAACATTTTCTTCAAAATCTTTGTGTCACATCCATGAAAGACTTTAGACTTAAATACCAACTTTGGTTTTTAACCGACTTTTCGTTGGTGAGTTATACTGTCCACAGACTCACGCACGTGCACACACACCTTCCGGTGAAATCTCAACATCAAATTTTTGGGTGGAATACAATAGTTCCTTCTACTTATCAGTAGAGAAAGTATTAAAAAGAGTCAAGTTATACAGAATGTTGAGTTATGAGGGTTCTAGTGTACCAGGAGTTTTATGAATCATGGGACTTGTGCCACTCTGCAAAAGTTCATATAGCTCATTTTCCGAAGGGCTGAGAATTATTGGTTCTGTTTCTATATGTTTTCTTATTTAATCTTATCTTCATATTAATCTTTTTCAACAGCTGTTACTCCTATCAGCATACCGAAGTTCATAATGTACAGTTATTTATTTTTGCAATTGCTGCATCTTATTTTTGACCTCCAGTATTTGTGACTTTTCCAAAAGTTGTAATATTTCAATGATTAAGATGCATATTATTTGGTTGAATTAACAATACTAAACAAATAATATCATGGTCCATGACCGGTGTTGGAATCAGATGATGTAAAGGTACATTAATTCAGCAACAGACTGGCTCATTGCTTGACAATATCATGCTGACTCAAGTCTCTCTCAGGATATGAACAATGCTGCACTATCAGGCATACATAACCGTACAGTGAAACATTAGAAGCATACGGTTGAGATTATTCCTGCCCGTTATAGTGGACACAGTTCAATGGCAGTTCCAAAGAGTTCAACATGGCCGACATTACACTAAGCAGCAGATGAAAGTATCCCAAAAGTATCCCAAAAAGCAGTTCTGTCAACATACATAATAAAGGCATTTCTAACCTTAAATATCACAGAGTTAGAGTATCACGCTTTCAAACGATAATAATGATTGAACACTGTTATCACACAACAAAGAATGTATCCACCTTCAGCAAATCTTGTTCTGCAATAACACTTTTGCATTAAATCACTTCCGAACACTAAATATTGTGATATATTTAATATACTACTGTGTTGCAAACACAAAAATAACATTAACTATAACTGCATATACTGCTCTAAAAGAATTCAAGATAAAATCACACAAACACAAGCAGTACGTCCACAGATTAATTAGTTAATACAGCATCTAAACAGAATCTTGTTTTAAAATCTATCGGTTGGCCTCTCTGCTATGTGTTCATAAACAAGGGCTTCTGTGGCAGCATAACGGATGCATGCAATAACACTAGCTACGGCTGTAGCTTTACCTTGGTTATATTTTAAGAACAGTTGGCAGTACTAATGCAACCTAATGGATGGAATATCACCAGATATAACTAGACTGCACCATAATGGGGGAAAACTGTCAAGGTTGTTTTTTGTGGTATCTCAATAAGCTGTGCCTACTATACCTCTTAATTCCTTATTTTGCTCCAAAACACATCCTCTAATTTTATTCATGTGGCCCATGCTGCTGCCGAGATTTTACTGGCAGTAGCTCTAATTCAATATTTCTGGCTTGGATCGAAATTTCCTTATGACTTTCACCCATATTTTCATTCACAAGCTTGTTTAGAAACAAACATTCAGAATAAGCTCTGCCATCTACATCCACATCTTGTAATGTTATGGTCAGTGTTTCTTAGGAGCTGTTGTTACAGTTCATAATGTAGGATTCAGGCAGCTTGGAGAGTATGTTAACAAATGACTGACTATGCTTTTATATTTATACAGTACTTGTATTACTTTATTTATTTCAGTTAATATAATTTAGTGAGCTTTTACTAAAAACTTTGTATGCACTATGTGTGCAAAAGCTTTAGCGTACTTGATACATAAATAGCTATTCTATGATGATGGGTATGTATTAATTGTTGTTGCAGGCCTAAGACAGCAACTCCAAAAAAGGAGGCCACTTTTGATAAGTACATGTTACCCAGCTTGGTAGCCGCAGGACTTGCAGCTAAGACGCTGATTCAAGCTCCTATAAGAATAAACCAGAAGAATTATAAGGAAGCATATGTTACTGCACCAGTAAGTTGAAATTATATATGTATATTGTGGCTTTTGTTTACTTTCTGTTTATAAAATCTGGCTACTACAATAATGATAATGGTACAGAAAGTGAATTTAGTAAAATGCAAAGGTATCATGATTAGTTAACAAGGCCTTCGTAGCTTCCTCTTCTTTCCCTCTCTTTACCTCTTGCCAATGACACCAGTATTCAAACTATTGGCTGGTTATAGTTATAACCAATGACACATTGGCATGAAAGGAAAGTATTGATTATTTCTGGTGGTTCATTAAATTGTTACTCAACTGTTGCTTGATTGACATCATGCCATACACATCAGAAACTATACCCTGGGAGAATTAATAAGTGCAGAGTGAAAGAAGGTGACTCATGGACAAAGTACATACAACAGTGTATCTGGAGGGATTGTAGATCTATGTTTTATATGCCTTACATAGTTTACCGCTGCATATTTCAGTGTTTTGTGGCATTCGTGACAGATTTCAGTGGTCTTGGTTACACTCCGTTTTGTTTAAAAATGGCTTATAGTTCTGGTAAAGCCAAGAAGCGTGTGTTGGGTACAGGAATAACCCAAAGAAGTCAGACCCGGGAGATGGTATGTGCAGTAAGAGAATACTTTGAAAAAGAAAAGGAAACTGGTGGACCTCTTATTCCTGTGCAAAAGATAGTAGAGAGAACTGCAGCAGCTTTAAAAATATCCAAAAGAACGGTGTTACGGGCTGGCAAAGAAAAGTTGGACATTCTGGGAAAATGCGACCCATCAGCAGTACTTACAACCCCTGAGGAAAAAAAAAAGAAAAATATGCAGGTGCGTAACAATATTAGATTCATTTCATAAGGAAGCTGTTCAACGTCACGTCAAACCAATGGCCATGGACAGCGAGTGAAAAGCAGCAACACTGCGACAGCAGCTGGCAGACAGCTAAAATGTCAAGTGCCAGGTTATTTCTCCCATGTTATACACCTGGCCAGATTATTGGTCTATGGCAAGCTGGTAGCATAGTTTGACAAATTTCACAAACTGTGCAAATTCACAGAAATATGATTAAATTTTAATGCACCCAAAACAGGTAGTTTATTAGAAGAAAACCTTTCATTCGAAAGTAGAAACTATTATAGTATAATGTAATAGAAAAACATGTTTAAAGCTATTTTTATACAGATTTTAATTCCAGTATATAGAGAAAATTTGTAGAAGGCTTAAACATATATTTTTGAACATAGTATTGCATTATATTTACTGCAAAGCTTTACTGTGGCTAGAGGCTTATTTCAAGCAACATTTGCAACCTTTTCCATAACAGCATCTAAGAATTTGGAGATAAATTTAAAGAAAATTAAAACGTGGCTTTTCTACAAGGCCCTCCCCACACCTTTCCTTGTCCTCTTTACAGTGCCATGCCTCTAGCCACATATTGTGAACTGTCAGCAGTTCATTGGTCAATAGTTATGCCCCATCCATTGCAAGACCCTATAAGATGATATGAAACTGAGATATAGTCCCAAACAATACATTTTACTAAATTCATATCCTCGAAAAATGCAATTGCAACCTTCAGGTTGATTATGGGACATAGTTATCTGGCAAAACAATTAAGCAGAATTGGGATATGTTCTTCACCACTGTGCTCTATGTGATCTGCAAGAGGAAATGGACCAAGACCAACTTAAAATATGCCCAGCCACTTCTAATGCCCCACCCATCAGTAAAAAATATTGGAGAGCAAGAGGATTAATGACTTCATTGTCAGAAATCCAGCATTAGCTAACAAGTAAATTTGTTTTGTGTACCACAGTAAAACATAATGTGTCCTCTATCTTTCTTTTGCAGTGAAATCACTAAGTATACTCATAACTCACATATCCAAGTACAGTAAAATATCTCTCTCTTATTGGCCAGAAAGGCAAAATACAATTGGATCTAATTCTACAATGTTGGAGGATGTTTTCTAGAAAATGTTATAAATGTAATACCCCCTTCCACACCGAGGAAGTTAGTTAGGCTGTAATATGTGTGAGCCTGTCAAATTCGAGAGGTCTCGGGTTAATTCCCATTGGCTGCCTGCTCTGACCTTAGGTTTGTCATGGTTTTCCCTGATCAGTAAGTGAATGTTGGAGTAGTTTCTCCTCTACCAAGATTTCCTTTCCTCCTTTCCCTTGGATTCTGTTTCCTTATCATATTTCAGGTGTGCTTTTAGGTTTTGTTGCTGGCATTGCAGATGGATGGCGTAGATGTTTGCTCCAAGGAAAGAGTATTCTCTGTGAACTCTAGAGAGCTGCTTGGTTGCTCTTTCTAGGCAGCTCCAATAGTGGGACGGGAGTTAAAGGGACTTCTGCATGTTTCTGTGGCCTGTAGCCTCCTGTGGTTCCTTCACTTCATCCCTTCCTCCTGAAGGTGGTAGCCCATCCAACCTCCATCTCCCCGAAGTTAGAGCATCTGTTATGATGTCAAAGGAACATTATGTAAAATTGTGAGAATGCTTTTAGTTATTTGCTATCTTTTGTCATTACTTGGAGATTGTTGTTGTTAGCTAATGCTGGATTTCTGACAATGAAGTCATTAATCCTCTTGCTCTCCAATATTTTTCACTGATGGATGGGGCATTAGAAGTGGCCGGGCATATTTGAAGGTGTCTCGGTCCATTTCCTCTTGCAGATCACATAGAGGACAGAGTGGTGATTATTGCTGGCCTTGCCATCAGCAGCTCTCAGTACACCAGCGAGCAAGATATCGCTGACATCCTTGCTACTATGTTCACTGTTACTAGCCAAACGGATAGTTACGATAGAGCATTTATACCTATCAGGAATCTGCGGAGTGGCCAGTTCTCAGTTTTACCAGTAACTGTAATCAACTGTACAACAATCCTTTTACCATAGCAGAGCTAGTGCACTCTTTGTCTCTCGCTAAGGATTCCTCTCCTGGTCCCAATGACATCCACCGAAAAATGCTGCTTCAGTTTCCACTTGCAGCTTTATCCTTCCTGCTGGACATTTACAACTGCATCTGGCATGAGCAGGTTTTTCCCATCTTTCTGGTGCGAGGGTATTGTCATCCCCATCCCTCGACCCAAAAGAGACTGGACAGTTCCCTCTAGCTGCTACCCTATTTGCTTAATGAGTGTCATTTGTAAGACCTTCAAATGGATGATCAGCACTCGCTTAGTGTGGTGGCTAGAGACGAATAACCTGCTGAGCAATGTTCAGTGCGGTTTTCGTCACCATCGCTCCAGTGTCGACAATCTGACATGCATGGAGGTCTACATACAGAATGCATTTCTCTTGAAGCAGCATGTGGTGCGTGTCTTCTTTGACTTGGAGAAGGCCTACGACACTGCCTGGTGCTATGGAATTCTCCATACTCTGCACAGCTACGGTTTGCATGGTCATTTAGCGTCCTTCCTTTTTAATTTTTCACAACTTCATCGCTTTCATGTGTGTGTTGGAAACACTATTACACAAGAGGGTACAGGAGAATGTGTGTCCCAGGGGTCGATTGTCAGTGTAGCACATTTTGCCATTGCCATTAACAGCATTGGTAGTATTGTTCGTAACAGAATACTCATGTCACTGTATGTTGACAACTTTGTCATTTTTTTACTGCTCTTATGACCTTGAGCATCAACTACAGATGACCATAACATCCAGCGATGGATGAGCACTTTGCACTGGCTTTCAGTTTTCCCCTACGAAAACACATTGTATTCACTTTCGTTGACTTCATGGTGTACATCTTCCTCCTGTTCTTTATTTGCGTGGCCCAACTCTGCCATTTGTTTTGCACCTCAAATTCTTGGGCCTTCACCTCAATGGCAAACTCACCTGGGAGCACCATATTCGTCACCTTTGTGCATTCTGCGATCTTCACTTCGAGTGCTCCAAGTTTTATGTGGAGTATCTTGGGGCAGTGCTTGTATGGTGATGTTGAGGTTGTATTGCTCACTAGTCCGGTCCAAAGTTGACTATGGCTCAGCGTCTGCCTATAAACTTCAGCTTCCAGACACTGTCCATCACACTACTGGAGCTTTCCACACCAGCAGAGTCGATTGCCTGTATGCCAAATATGGTGAACCTCCACTGTCTATTCAGTGCTGGTTTTTATTATGTTGTTACATGGCCAGGTTGGCAGCCCACCCAGGCACCCTTTTAATCTTGTATTGTGCCTGGAACTTGCTCACCATTATCTTCAGAATACCATCTCTCACCCAAGCAGTATTAGGTTTCATGAGCTGCTCACCACATATGTGATCCAAATGCCTGCTGTTAAATGGTGTACTCTCGGCTGCCATCCTCTTTGGCAACTCCAGCTTGCCAGTTCGACCTGAAGCTTTCGAGCTTCCTCAATTGATGTATTGTCAACTTTTCATCAAGCTCATGGGATGCTACCAGAATTAGTCCAGTTTTTACCGATGGTTTCCAGATGGGTGATGCTACAGAGCGTAGTTTTGTGTACAGCAGTAAGGCTCAGGGTACTGTCTTCCAGACAACAGTTCTACTTTTACCGCTGAGCTGTTTGCAATATTTTATTTCGTACTTTTTATCTCCAGTTTCATTTACAGAAGTTTTATGTTCTACTGCTACTCTCTGAGCACTATGTAGGCATTGCAACAGTTTGCCAGCACATAAGTACTCATTGTAAAGATTCAGACAGTAGTGTCACAGGTGCTCTCACACGGATACCAGTTTTTATTTGGACCGCAGGTCATGTGAGTATTCCCGGAAATGAAGCAGCGGATCAGGCTGCTAAGTCTACCTGTTGTTTGCCAGAGGTTTCTAGCACTACTCTGCCTTATACAGATGTGCAGCGATACCTTTGTTGCCATCTGTTTGCTGTCTGGCAGCAGTCCTAGAAAACATTAGCTGGTGCTTAACTGCGGACAGTCAAGGACACTGTACAACCCTGGCAGACTTCTTGCGGCGATTCCTGGTGGGAAGTGGTGTCTTAACCTTCTTGAGAATAGGCCACACAAGAGCCACTCTGGCGGCGCCGTGGCCGAGCGGTTAGCGCGCTCGCCTACCACCTAGGCGGCCCGGGTTCGATCCCAGGGACCCGCATGTGGTATTCGTGGTGGACGAAGCGGCGTCAGGGCGGGTTTTCTCCGGGTACTCCGGTTTCCCCCGCCATTTCATTCCACCGGTGCTCCATCTTCATGTATCATCAGTGTCACCGCCTGCGGTGCCGTAGTAGTAAAAGCGGGCGTTAAACACTACAACAACAAGAGCCACTCATGGGCACCTGTTACATGGTGACCTGGTGGCTATCTGTGCTACATGCTTTGTTCCAATCTCTGTAGTACATGTCCTTTTAGAACATATACATGTTGTTGGATATATCAGGTTACATAAAATGCCTACATACTGGTACTGATTTTATAAAATCAGTCTTTACCTAGCAGCGGGAATATAGCAGCAGGAATAATGTTTTTACTGAATGATGTAATAGTTTGATATCGGACGCGGTTATCTACAGGGTCGAGGTCACAGAATGGAATGCATAAATCAACGTTCCTTTATCACAATATATTTATTCGTTAATTTACACTTTTAGCACCATATTAATTAATCAACAATCTTCACAATTAGGTAGAATCTACACTGTATAAAAGTTTGGGTGAAAGTTACATGTTCACGCACTACCAAAAAAATACATCCTTCCAACTTGAGCATACAGACGCTAATGAATATAGTCCCGGGCATCTGTATGACACAACACTGCCATTCTTTTGTATTCATCCGTGCAACAGTTCTCATTGGTTGAACTCAAAGTGACGAGAAAACATTGGCTATCTTGAATATTAAAAAAAATAAGTCCCTGATACACTCAAATTAAAAGAATTAGAAATTTACACACTCTTACAAAAATATTTACATGAACGACCCTCCATTGGTTAATATTCTGTCTCAATACGTACATAAAATACATACATTCTGGTCCATATAATAATACTGGTTGAATGAGATTAATAATTAAAGTAACTGTCTTAATGGTAAAAAATCTTCAAAATCGCAATTGCAGATATTCATCTATGTCATAAAAAGCTCTCTCAATTAAGTAATTTTTTAAGCATTTATTAAACTTGGAACCAGTTGATTGTTTAATTGTGGTTGGCAGCTTATTGTATAAAGTTTTCCCAATTACAAATGGATTTTTATCAAAGAATTTCTTACTCTTCGCTTCCCTATACATATTCTCTTTAGTTTGTGTGTCATATTTATGTAAATTGTTGTTACTCCTTATATTTGTGTTTCTCCTAACTAGTAAAATAACTCTAAAAATATATAATGCAATCACTGTAAGAGTTCTTTCTTTTTTAAAAATTTCTCTACATGAATCCCTTGATTTTAATGAACAAACAATCCTTACACACCTCTTCTGTAATACCAATAATCGTTTTAAATTCTCTTTAGACGTTGTACCCCATAATTCAATACCATAATTCAAATGAGAATGAATAATTCCTTAATAAATCAATCTTAAATTAGGTTTATCCAAATAGTGTGCCACGTAATTTAATAGATAGATACCCTTACTCATTTTCTTACATATATAATTTACATGTTTTGTCCATGATAAGTTTTTGTCAATATGCAATCCTAGAAATAAGTGATCATCTGTTGTATCTATTTCTTCATTTCCAATTTTAATTTTCATATTGTTGTACATGCAATTACTAATTTTAAAATATATTATGCTTGTCTTGTTTAAATTATTAACTAGGTTGTTATTCTTGATTGTCCACAATACGCATGTGAGCGCCAGTCCCATGCCCTGGGTCATACTGTGCAGTCAGTTTCAGGCAATGACCCAGTAGCTGTCAGTATAGTGCTGCAGTTTGTCGCTCAAATTGACTTTGCTAAGCAAGTTTAAATTTGTGTAAGGAGTTTTAACGTTTTTCAATTTTTCAATTTTTAAAGTATGATTATGTGCACTATTTTAAACACTACTGTTTTAATTTTTTAGCACTACCAGTTTTATGGATTGATTTTTCAGTTTTAACCTTTAGCTCTTTTTTTGGCCATCATATTTTAACGTTTTAACTGCAAGGCTACCTGGGTGGTGAGTTTTTGTATTTTTATCCTTTGACTTCGGGCCCTAATGATCTAGCTGTCGATGAGCCCGTAAGCCCAACTCACTCAGTTTTTTTTGGAGGGGGTGTGTTTTTAACATCCCTTTTTACTGTGTACTCAACAAAGGGGTGGTGAATACTGGTTATAAATGAAATGAATTATATGATAATTGGGAAAGGAAATTTAGAAGGAAAGGTTCCAGGTCCAGTTTAGGGTGCCTCTCCAGCTTTTGCTATATGTTCCCCGGCCTTACTTTAGGTTGCAATATTAACAAAGTGCAAAATTTTAGTCCTCAGTAGACCCCTATGATTGGCAGAAATATGGCACTACTTAACCTCTGTATTGCATAGGAGTGCACTGCCATCTTGCAGCTCTTGCTTATTTGCTTATTCTACACTCTTATGTAAAACAAGAAATAACACAATTGTGGTGTTGGATATTTCTCATAACACTATGTAAACACATTTAAAACATCATAAAAATTATTATAAAAATTGAATCTGTGTTGAAATACTTAACATCACTTACATGTAAATATTGATCGATTTCAAGACCCTAAATTGCTCCCATCAGAAATTATACAATTGATTCTTGTGGATGTTGATGTTCCTGGTGTACTGTGAAACAAAATGTATTTGGTTTTGGTGTTTGTTGTTGAGTTTTTGTGAACAAGCATTGGTGCAATACAATCACTGTGAAAGCAGTGAAGAATGTAAGTTGATATCTTGTTGCAGGATAAAGGCCAGGATATAGTAATAGAAAGCATGAAGAATAGAAATAGAGCATTGGAAGGTGATGTAGTTGTGGTACAAGTAAATCCTGAGGAAGAATGGAAGGTAAGAAGTACATCTGTTAAACATATCTTTATATTTATCTTTGCATAACACAAGCTTTTAATAACTTGTTTTATTTTTCTCTTTTGTAAATACAGAAAACAGGTTCAAGAAAGCAGAAGTCTGGCATTGTAAGTATCCCATTTCATCATTTATTGATAAATTTGCTAAAATAAACGTAAGAAAGAATTAATGTAACCAATATTTTGGTACAGTTCTGCAGCAGTTGTAATGATTTAAGGGTAGATGTAGGCATAAATTTAATTGTGTAATAATCTTACTCTTTTTGAGCATTTAACAAGCAGTGGTAAAAATGGTGGGAAAATGTGAGGGCAAATTTTGAGGCTCAGAATTACCCTTGTGTGGTAATATTTTGCTTCCAGGTAGTGCATATAAGTGAGAAAGTACATCCAAGGTTAGCTGTTGGCATGCTGAAACTAATGCCAGATAAAAACAAACATTTTGCTCTGTTTTCTCCAAGAGATTCACGTGTTCCTCGTATGAAAATACCCATGGAAAAGTGTCCAAAGAATTTCTTTGAAAAAGCTGATAAATACAAGAACACACTGTTCCTTGCAAAACTAGTAGCCTGGAAAGAAGTTGGATTTGCCTTTGGGTATGTTTACTAACACTTTTATCATTATAATTACACAAGTCATATTTCCTTAAAGGAGTGCAACTGTCTGAAATAATTTAATGGTGTGATTATTAACAAAATTGTGGAAAATATTGTCATTGCAGCCATGAAGTTAATTATCTGCTGTGGAGAAATTAGTGCATAACTATCTGACCAGCTACCTGCTGCTAATGGGCTGTCCTTTTGCCTAAACAATAGCTATTGTGTGATGTCTTTATGCTCCTGAAGATTCACTAGGGCCATTTCTACAGTATGTGTGCTACAAAACTTGGCTGGCAGGCCCATGGCCCATCTCCCGAACAAATACTGCATGACACGGCCCATCTCCCGGTCACACATATATAGACATTGGTGCGGTTTTATGTATTACGAATGTGATGGTGATGAGCTTTTGACTCTTTCGTTGTCTCGGGTCGTGGTACTGGATGGAATGAACATACACTCGGGTTTAACTTTAGTGAAACATTTTATTTGCGCCTTCTTGTTCACTGTATTTAAATCGTATCACAGTAGAAAGTCTTTTATTTCAGTGGATCGACTTCCCTAGCATCGCCGAAATTTAATGTCTGAAAATTTAGCGATATTTCGCTAAAAGTGTTTTCTATCACTTTACACTTTGTCTATTTTACGTCCTTTTATTTACTTGCGCACTTCGTATTAACTAACTTATTAAAGTTAGCTAATGTCTTACTTATTTTACACAAATTAACAGTCTTGAACGAATTCTTTTGGTTGCGAGTCTAGGATTCCGACTGCCATGTGTACATCCGCGTATGCGTTTATCAAATAGTTCCCGCATTGTTAGGGAAGCGATCCTTAGCCATTCTCCCTTCGCTTTCAATATTTAACACATATAATTCTTTTATTTATACATTTATATTAAAATTAAATATGGAAATATTTATGACATCTTTAAACAAACTTAATTGTTTGTAACAATGAACATTAGTAACACGTTTTCGTCTTTTAACCAACTCATACCAACATCAAAAACAAATTACACTCTTAACAAATATTCACATAAACGGTTTTCTTTTGGGGTCTTTTAATATTCTGTCTCAACGTCAAATCAAATCTCAAATCACATTAACAATTATCAGAATAAACACAAAACATACCTTATCACAGCAGATGTTGGAAATGCCATCCATCTGCATCAATACATCTATGGCATCTTCTGAGGAAATTTTCCTTAACACACATTAATGCAGCTTCCGAAATAGCGTTAATTTCTCTCCTGATATTTTGTTTTAATTTTGTTTTGTGCAAGATGCTTAAGAGATTTTTGAGGTAACCGTTCTAACTTTTCTCCAATTTTGTCTACTTTGTATTCCTAAGCACTCACTGTTTTGTCTTTTGTTTTCTATCACGAATTGAACCTGTCTCCCTGAATTTAATTCCAAACAAAACAGTGGGATTAGAGTGGGTCATGGAATTGAGAAATGTACCATGAAAATTATGTGCGTTTCATTTGCAGTTTTTAAGTTAATTTGAGTTTAGTAAACAATCTTTCTGAATACACAGTGCAGTGATACAATTGTGCATGTTTTGTGATAGTAAAATCTGTGTAAACATAACGTTCAGTGACATAATTAAGCCATTGGCAGGGAACTTTCCCTAACCTATATAGGTTACCGTTTCTGTTGCTTTTTCTTTCCGTGAAACAAAATCAGCATTAAATATGGCACAACAAAGCTCATCCAGCTTCTCTAATAGTAATGAAAGCTGTTTAAAGAGAATAAGAATGGATAATGAAATCACTATACCAACATCAAATGCTTTTGCACCTCTAGCCAGCCTTGATGAACAACATGTACAAGAATCAGCGGTACAGCCAGTGATGGAAAATTCACAGATAAGTAAACCTCCACCAATTTATATTCACAATATACAGACATGAATGCTATGATTAAAGAACTAAATTCCCTTAATTGTGAAGAATTTAGATACAAGACAGTGGAGAATAATGTAGTTAAGCTAAATATGGATCTAATAGAAGGATATAGAAAAGTAACTGCGTTCTTAGAAATGCACAAGGCAGAATATCACACCTATCAATTAAAATCTGATAGGGCTTTCAGAGTAGTTATAAGAGGACTACATTACTCCTGCAGCACAGAATTAATGATGGCTGAGTTAAAAGAGCTGGGATATGAACCATTACAAATGTTACCAGTCAGACACCCAGTCACAAAATTACCCATACCACTGTTTTTTCTGGACCTAAAACCAAATTCAAAAAAATCCAGAAATCTATAACCTAACTCGGCTTTACAATGCTGTTATTAAAGTAGAGCCACCCAAACCAAAGCGAGAAATTGTACAATGCCATAGATGTCAACAATATGGGCATACCAAAAACTTTTGTAATCAAACAGCAAGATGCATAAAATGTGAAGGACTTCATCTTTCGGAAAATTGCAACAAACCCAAGGACACGCTGCCGATATGCACAAACTGCAAAGGATGTCATCCAGCCAACTACAGGGGTTCTCCCGAGTACCAAAGAATCCAGAGAAGATCTCCTAAATTCCAGCAAACCACAGACAGAAAGCATCCATTAATTGTTGCCACATCTCAGAACGCAACAACAGTAACAGCACAAAGTGCAACTACAAACCATGGAGGATCAGCTCTACCCAACTACATGGACGCTACCAATTGACCTACTTATGCTTATGTTGCAGGTAACTCCAGAAACAAACAAGATAACACTGGTAACACAATAAATAGCACAGTAATGACTGATATGATCAAAAAGATTGACGTGCTTTTATCACTACTTCAAACTACCATTAACACATTAAATATCCTGATTCCAAAAATACTGCACAATGAATAATACAGCATACAGAGTATTCAAAATTAGCCCATGGAATTGTCAAAGTCTAAATAATAAATATCACGAGTTGAACTTTTTTCTAAAAAATTACAATATAGACTTATTGATGGTGACAGAAACAAAACTCACTCCATCTTTAAATTTTTTCATGCCTGATTATAAAATATATAGGGCAGATCATCCTTCTCACAGCAGGAAAGGTGGGGCTGCAATAATCATTAGAGCTAATATTAACCACAATCAGCTCCCTCCTATCTCAGAAAATGAAGTGCAAGTTGCAAGAGTAGAAGTAAAGATCGATAATGTAAACTACCAACTAGGAGCTTTCTATTCAGCTCCTGACCAACATGTAACTCCTAGCATAATATGGGGAATAATGCATGAAATGGGGGATAAATTCATATTGGGAGGAGATTACAACAGTAAGCATCCAAGGTGGGGATCTGATGTAATTAATCCACGAGGAAGAATGCTGTATGAACAAATACATAACTTTAGACTACAAATATCACATCCATTAGAACCTACGCACTTTCCAGATACAGGAAATAGACCTGATGTTCTTGATTTCTTTGTTGGAAAACAATTTTCTCACTTATGCAGCTTCCCAAGAGTTATTCATGACCTAAGCTCCGACCACTATCCTGTTCTACTTGAAATATCTGCAACTGTCCCAAATAACACAAAGAAATACTCCCTCATAAACCATCCATTTAACTGGTCAATGTACAGATCATATCTGAATAGCACCACAATTACAAAAATCCCTTTAAAAACCAAGAGAGATGTTGATATAGCAGTCAGTACAATAACCAAGAATATTCAGACAGCAGCTAATCTTGCATCCTCCATGTATTCAGATAAATACTTTAGAAACAGAAGAGTTATTTTTCCACCGCACATATTACAACTTCAATATGTGAGAAATTCAGCTAGGAAACTATGGGAAAGAACTAAGTACCCTCCACATAAGAGAAATTATAACAATGCCACCAATGAGTTAAAACTGGCATTAAAGGAACTCAACAGAGAAACCACAGTAAAACATTTACAGTCTTTAGAAGCCAAAGATGGCAGCCTTTGGAGAAAAACAAAAATTTTGACCAAGGTCGTTGACAAAATCCCTACACTTAGAGTTGGTAATCAATGGCTTACAACCTCACAAGAAAAGGTAAACAAATTTTCTGAAATTCTACTGCATCAGTTTAAACCCAACATCTCAGAAGACCCTACCATGAATGAGAAAGTATATAACACTCTAGTGCAGCCACTACAACTGTCACCAATGTGTAAACTATTTACTCCAGGAATAATACAAAATACCATTAATAGATTACTATCTAATAAAGCTCCTGGATTTGACCATATTGTGCAACCTTTGCTTAAAAATTTACCACGCAAAACCATAGTGTTGCTGACACAAATCTACAATGCAATGCTTCGTTTAACATACTTTCCAACAGCATGGAAGCATGCCAATATTATAATGATACAGAGGCCCAATAAAATTCGCAATGATCCATCAAGCTACAGGCCAATTAGCCTTCTACCACTGTTCTCCAAAATAATATTTGAGCGCTTGTCATTGTCCAGACTTTTGACACTTCTTGGGCCATTACTGCCCATTACACAATTTGGATTTAGAAAACTCCACTCCTGCCCACAACTTCACAGAATTATCGATGAAATAATGGACACCTATGAAAACTAGCAACTGTTTAGGCGTATTTTTAGACACTGAGAAGGCGTTTGATAAAGTATGGCATGATGGTCTTCTATCAAAAATTAAGTATCATCTCCCGGATACATATTACCGAATAATTCAATCATATCTCTACAAACGCACTTATTCTGTAGTTTATGAAGATGCACAGTCCCACGTCAGACCTATTAATGCAGGAGTTCCTCAGGGAAGCATCCTGGAACCCTTTCAATATATAGTCTGTACACATGATTTGCCCAAATCTGACGATCTACATATTGCCCAATTTGCAGATGATATAGCTATTATGTGCAGAGGAGACACTGGTGAAGAAGTTACAGCACATATACAAGACTACCTATATAAAATAGAATCATGGAATAAACAATGGAAAACTGTAATAAATCCAAGAAAATCGTATGCCGTCACCTTCACCTATCTCAGAAAAGAACATACTTATCCTTTATTCCTAAACAACACTGCCATACCACAAGCAAACGAAGTAAGATACCGTGGTCTTATCCTTGACACATGTTTAACATGGAAGAAACACATTGATCACATTCTACAAAAAACTAAGAGACAGACTTCGACAGTTAAAACCGTTGCTGCATCAAAACTCAACCCTTTCCATTTCTAACAAGAGACTCATATACAATATGATTATCAAACCAATTTGGCAATATGCATGCTCATTATGGGGTTCTGCCTCTAATACCCAAATTAAGCGTATCCAGACATTCCAGAACCGGGTGTTAAGGATAACCACCAGCGCACCCTGGTACATAAGAAATGAAAATCTCCACTAAGATCTAAATTTACCTAAAGTAACCACAGTTCTCCACTCTTCCTATAGAAATCTGTATACAATGTTAGCAAATCACCCGAATGTCTTGATGAAACAAATACCACAAAACATGCCACCAGAACAACCACAGCGCCATCTCAAGAGGAAAAGACACACAAATCTATTGATTGATTGAGGAACATCAATGGATGTAACCCTCAGAACACGCTTCATGACAATACTAGATTAACCTATGTAGCACAATTGTAGTACTATGTACAAAAATTATGCATTAATTAAAAAAAGAAAAACAAAGTCTCTATTCGGAACATGCACACCAGGGAATTTAGTTTAAATTGCCTAACAACTTCCCTACAAAATATGTAGCACATGTGTATCATACATAAGCACTCTTTGTTATACTGTAAACTGCAATTTATTTATTTTGAAAACATTTGAAGCAAAACTAAACACTTCTAAACACTCCTAACATTATTATTTATTTATGCCGACAAACTTACTGTTGGTGTTTTTAACACACAAGTCGTGTGTGGGCAAAGTTTGAGAGGTAGAACTGGAACTTAAAAATTCAATGCCACAACTGGGATTTGAACTGGACCTTTCGCTTACCAGGGGGCTGCTCTAACCATTGAGCTATTGTGACAAACTGCCAGAATGGCATTAAATTCTCAAACCAGTTTGTATTTCTCCTGGTAAACCACAAAGGCAGTATCACATCAGAGACAAATAACCCCAATGGTGACTTACTATTGTAAGTACTTTATGTCCCAGGATTAAATAACCTTCAGATGATAATTATTATTTATTTATGCCAACAAACTTACTGTTGGTGTTTTTAAACACACAAGCCGTGTGTGGGCAAAGTTTGAGAGGTAGAACTGGAACTTAAAAATTCAATGCCACAACTGGGATTTGAACCACAGACTTTCCGCTTACCAGGCGGCTGCTCTAACCATTGAGCTATTGTGACAAACTGCCAGAATGGCATTAAATTCTCAAACCAGTTTGTATTTCTCCTGGTAAACCACAAAGGCAGTATCACATCAGAGACAAATAACCCCAATGGTGACTTACTATTGTAAGTACTTTATGTCCCAGGATTAAATAACCTTCAGATGATAATTATTATTTATTTATGCCAACAAACTTACTGTTGGTGTTTTTAAACACACAAGCCGTGTGTGGGCAAAGTTTGAGAGGTAGAACTGGAACTTAAAAATTCAATGCCACAACTGGGATTTGAACCACAGACTTTCCGCTTACCAGGCGGCTGCTCTAACCATTGAGCTATTGTGACAAACTGCCAGAATGGCATTAAATTCTCAAACCAGTTCGTATTTCTCCTGGTAAACCACAAAGGGAGTCTCACATCAGAGACAAATTACCCCAATGGTAACTTACTATTGTAAGTACTTTATGTCCCAGGATTAAATAACCTTCAGATGATAATTATTATTTATTTATGCCAACAAACTTACTGTTGGTGTTCTTAAACACACAAGCCGTGTGTGGGCAAAGTTTGAGAGGTAGAACTGGAACTTACCAGGTTGTGTGTTTAAAAACACCAACAGTAAGTTTGTTGGCATAAATAAATAATAATTACCATGTGAAGGTTATTTAATCCCGGAACATAAAGTACTTACAATAATAAGTCACCATTGGGGTAATTTGTCTCTGATGTGAGACTGCCTTTGTGGTTTACCAGGAGAAATACGAACTGGTTTGAGAATTTAATGCCATTCTGGCAGTTTGTCACAATAGCTCAATGGTTAGAGCATCCGCCTGGTAAGCGGAAGGTCTGTGGTTCAAATCCCAGTTGTGGCATTGAATTTTTAAGTTCGAGTTCTACCTCTCAAACTCCTAACATTATTTAGGTGTGAACTGGACTAGTGAAGTAAGACTGACGACATGTGACGATGAGCACTCACATGCATGGAAATGTAGTGAAGGTGACATGTACTGTACATCTGTTGGAATAGTTTTGTAGTAAACATACTGTAGATGGACTCAAAAATATTGAACTTAAACATGAAGAATCCTTCACTGTTAATTGTACTCCTGTTTTTGTATTTAGTCACATCTTTAATTAAAAGTTAGTAGCTCTGAATTAGAGTATTTTTAACATTGTTTGGTGAAACCGATCCAACATGGTTTGAGATTTTCTTGATGTCTTGATGTGGCATTCCTGAAAGATGCTGAACTTCAATAGTAAATGTCCTTTAATTATCAGTATGCAGGTTTTGAAGGTTGATGAAGTTTAGAGTATTTGCAAGTATAATTTTGGATTTAGGCTTTTAATAATTTAATACATGATTGTTGCTTTACATACTTTGTTACTGTTCTCCAGGAAAAGTTTCAGGGTTACATAAAATTTAATCTTTGGTTGTAAAAAACTATGTAATAATACGGAACATTTAAAACATGAAATTTTGTCTAATTTACATTATCTGAGGCATTTCAGATGAGACTTAATTTTTGTTTTTCGGAAAGTCAGATTAATGTTATGGTGTAATTGTACTGAACAAACCTTAAAATTTAAGCTAAATTCGTTGAAAATTGCAATACCCAGTACTCTTAAATAAGATCTTTATTATACTTGTTTCTAGTGAGATTAAGGAAGAAATTGGCTCTCTCGGAGATGCCAAAGTGGAGACAGCGGCTCTTCTGTTAGAGAATGAAATTGACACTACTCCTTTTGACGTAAACCTCTACCGGTACTTTCCTAGTTCTCCATATGTGATACCAGAGGAAGAAATGAAGAGCAGAGCTGACCTCAGGTAGGACTTATAAGTACATCTACACTACCCAATTGTTATTTTGTATGTCATTGCATACTTGATAACATTAATGGTTTGCCATAAAATGTACAGGAGCAGAAATCTTCATAAGACCTTCTCACAAAGCACACATTTTTATAGCTATGAGGAGAAAATCAAAGTGTTGCATTATTTTACCTTGGATATGACAAAACAAAATTATTCTGCATTTCTTCTTCTTCTTCTTCTTCTTCTTCTTCTTCTTCTTCTTCTTCTTCTTATTATTATTATTATTATTATTATTATTATTATTATTATTATTATTATTATTATTATTATTATTATTATTATTATTATTAATTGTCATTATTGTATTAATATAAATTTTAACTATTTAGGGACATTTTCTGTGGTTTGCATGTTGGACATTTTTGTTGTCCTTTTTCTTAGTTGTGTGTCTACTGCCAATAATGTGGCTGTTGATTATGTATTGGTATGATCTTGAGTTGCAATTGTTTTTAATGTAATTGTTGATGTAGAGTGCTAAAACATGCAAAAAAATTCACAGAATTAATAATATGGAAGAACATATACATGGTGTCTAGCACCTTGAAAATCCTGGAAATCACCTGGAATTTAAAATTCCACCTTGAAAACCCTGAGTTTGCCTTGATTTTCAAAAATTATCCTTGAATTTTTCCTAAAGCACTTTTGTGTTACATTCTGAGGTCATACTTGTGCACTTGTGATACACGTTGCTCAGGGTAAGACAGTGATATCATTGACACACTCGGGCGTGACTTATGCTGGTCTTCCAATTGCACTCTTTCTGAATAAGATCGAAACAATAATGTCATTAAAGAGAACATATTCTGGTGTTCCTTCTAAATTTTAGCTCCATGTGTTTATACCATGGAACTTAAATTACTTTCATTTACCATGTTTAGCTCTGGCCCAGTATTGTGTATAAGTTTGTGTGTCCTTGAAAGGAACATTTTTATCTTGAGAAAACGGAATTACCTTGAATTTGGTTTACAGATTTTGCTAGACACCATGCATATAAGAAGAAGAGTAAAACTGTTCAGATGCTGATGAACATGATTTTACCAATTCTGTGGTTAAATGGCTTACATCTCCTAAAAACAATGCAGTTTTTGAATATCTTTAGCATTTACTGTTTTGTAAGTGTCATCAGTGATGGCATAGAATAGAAATTATTAAAAGTATTTACATTTTATCCAATCTTTTGCTTGAAATCCCCAATTTTTGGGGGACATGCATCTGGTTTTTAGGCCAGTGTATGATTTCTAGATGTAACGATGCATTTGTTTGTGTTGTTAATAGAACTGAATGCATTTTCACTATTGACCCGCTGACAGCTCGAGATCTGGATGATGCTGTATCATGTAAGGAATTGGAGAATGGGAACTTCTTGGTAGGAGTTCACATTTCTGATGTATCATTCTTCTTGCATCGTAACACACCATTGGATATAGCAGTCTCCGACCGTGCCACCAGCGTGTATTTGGTGGAGAATGTAAGTACACCATGTGCAGGCTAAAGAATTCATTGTTATGCCAAAATATGGATATTTAGCTTACTGGACTGATGGCCTGTGATTGGCTATACTCAGAAATACGTATTGAACTTACCTGGCAACATGTCACTTCTTCAAGTGGTTGAGACTAAAGATCTAGGGCAAAATTTTAAAAGCTCTCAGATTCAACAGACCTGGAGGATTCACTAAAGATTGGAAGTTTTTTGAACAGTGAGGTTAATCACATTAATTGAGGGTCAGTTACATTTACACTATACCTACAACAACCTAGTTTTAAACACTGCCTTTGATAAATTTAAAAAAGTGTTCAAGGAATACAACATTCAGCTAGCACCAGTAAACCATTACTCCGTAAAAAACCTGTTACTTTCAAACATCAAAGATGCTATTCCACCTAACAAAAAATCTGGCATATACCAAATTGAATGCAGTGATTGTAATGAAGTATACATAGGAAAAACCAAAAGAAATTTAGAAATTAGATCCAAGGTACACATTAGGAACATCAAGAGTAAACAATTAGAAAAATCAGCAGTTGCATTTCACTTTTGGACAAAAAATCATGACATAAAGCCAGAACCGAAACTTCTCAAACACATAACCGGAAAACCAGAACTGTCCACATGGGAACAAATCTTCATTTTAAAAAATAGAAACCGAGTATTTGTTTTCGACATTCCTCAGAAAGATATTTTCAGCAAGTTCCTTGAGCTGTTACCAGAAGAAACATCAGAAGAAGCATTGCCATTCGCACCATGAAACACCATTGAAACCCAGTTATTGTCCGGTTGATAATGGAGGAAAGTTAACCTCCGAAACGCGTTCTGGAAAATTATAATGTAAGTGTTGTTTAGTGTTATTAATTGACTCACCTTTTAAATTAAATTGATTATAACAACACTGTTTTCAAACTTATATGAAAGGAAGATAGAGGATCTGTTGTTCAAATCCCAGCTGTGGCATTGAGTTTTTAAGTTCCAGTTCTACCTCTCACTGTCTTAAATTTCATATTACTGACACTGCAAACCATGATAATAATATCCCTGAAGTAAACTCATATAATAAACTGATCTCATACAAAAATGAAACAAACTTTTTAGGCTTGTGGATGCAGAATAACTTAAAATGGAAAACTCATATAAAACATTTAACCTCTTGAGCGATGGCCATTTAAAACGTCCGCAAGCCGAGAACTGCTACCCAATATCCAGCGCAGGGCATTTAAGGTGCGTCGTATATACACAGCTGTATTTTGTGTAAATATTAAGTTATTTTAATGAAGCAAAAACTGGTATAAAACTCATTATTTGCAGTATAAATGTACGTCATCAGCAAAGTTGAGTTGTATTTACAAAACGTTGAAATGGCACTATTTTCTTTCACTGTGGTGAAAAGTCAACTTTGCTCTGTCGAACGCATCTAATATAAGTTCTTGGAAAGATACAGTAAAGGAACACCCATTGTATGTGTGGCTTATGCGTCAGCATACTGTGTAATAAAGCACTTTTGCATGTGTGGTCTCTTGAGTCATCAGAATAGATCACCATTACAACTTTTGCTTACGCGAGTTTCATAACTTAGTAGAGTCCGTGTCTTTCTTTGTTGAAATACATACATATACTTTCCTGCTTGTAGCTGAAGGGAGAAGTGGTATAAAAAGGTGTTTTTGCACCAACTAGATATAACCATATACAATTGTTTGGTGATTTGGACAGCTCTCTAAACCCACACAGCACAATGACCGACCTTGACTTCTGACTATAAATAGCTCGCAGCCTAATTGAACAATACCACGTTTGGGGTTGAAAATCCAAAACCCCTGCACCCCTCAGACTTCAAGGAAAACATTATCCTAAAAGGATACCACCAACAGCAAAGAAGTCCCGCCCATCTCGAAAGTGTTTCGTGTGCCGCAAGAAGGGAATTCGCGAATGTGGAGATGTACCTACCCTTATGTGTTTATCCCTGTTTTGAGGTAAATCACTGCAGAAAGAACATATTAAGGTAAGCCAATAAAGTATTGTAACAAATTTAAATGTAACAAATTTAGCAAATCTTTTTATTTTCTCAGCTTCAAGTACAGCCACACTACTAGTTTCTGTCTCTTAATCTTTCCAAACTCTCACACCATACTCGTTTCTGTCTCTTAATCTTCAACAACTCAAAACTGTCTCCATAGCAACCTCTTGAAAATCAAAGAGTCTTAATGACATGGAGAAGCCATGTCACACTGCTCCCTCCTCAGAGCTGGTCGTCCCGACCAGCACTATCACTGCGGCATCTCCCTTGCGCCCCGGTGGATTAACCCATCGAACCTCTTCTCCTGGTGGTCCACGAGGGCCTGGTGGTCCTGGTATACCTTGAGGTCCTGGGTTTCCATCTCTTCCAGGCATACCTTTAGTTCCAGGTTCACCATCTTTTCCCGACAATCCTGGAGGTCCAGTCATGCCTTTGTCTCCTGGAGGTCCCTGAGGTCCAGGTAACCCTTGTAGACCAATGAGACCACGGTGTCCTTTTGCACCCTTTGGACCTTCTTCTCCTCTATCACCCTTACCTCCCTCTGGCCCTGGAGGTCCTGGCTTTCCTCTAGCTCCCTGTGGCCCTTCTACACCCTGTGGTCCAGTTTCTCCTCGAAGACCCCGTTCTCCTGCTGGTCCTGGAGGTCCATTTGGACCAGGTGGCCCTGGAAGACCTGGTGCCCCTGGAGTTCCCGGAGGTCCATGTTGTCCTTGAGAGCCTGAGTCACCCTTAGGTCCTTCAGGTCCTGGTGCACCAGCTTGTCCTGGAGGTCCTGGATTGCCCTGTTCACCTTTCATTCCTGGGAATCCACGTTCACCCTTCATTCCAGGCAAGCCTACCAGACCCTGAGGGCCAGGGAATCCTTGTAAACCTTGAGGGCCAGTAGGACCTCGCTCTCCAGGGGGCACGATCCTAGGTATCGCTGTTGGATAGTGTCCCTTGGTCCAGGTAGGACGATGTATGCCATCCTGCTTCGAAATTCTGCAACAGTACCGCCGGTCTTGACGGTCCCTCGTCCAGTTGCCCTTCTTCCTGGTGTGTTGACGGGCCATCCTGCGCACTTTGAAACGGCTCACTAGGTACCATGTCCGCCGACCTCTCTGGCGCACCTTCGCAGCCACCTTGCTTCCGATGGGTCCGGCAACAAACCCCACCACATCCGCGCGAGTCGCGTCCACCGCTGCACTCATGTTCACTCGTGCTCGGCACGGCCTCTCCTGTATCCTGCCGTCCACGATGATGTCCACCATTCTTCCGTTCACGGCACTATGCGTCAGGTGATTGGATGGCCCCGACGGTCCCCCCATGTCACACGCCAAGTCGGTTCTCGCGTGTTGCTCGTTTGCTTGTGCGCTTCCCTGCTGATCGTCCGAAACGGGCGCAACTGTCGCCTCGGCCACTAGGTGCTCCCTCCCCGGCTCCGCGCTATTCCGTCTGCCCCTGGCATCCAGTACTTTGACGCTCTCGTCAACTCTTACTACCAGGGCGCCAAGACGTTCCCCGTCGTCCTCCACGACGTCCACGTGCTGGCAGAGGTCTTCCACCTTTTCGCCGAGTTGTTCCACTTCTTCCGTCACGCCAATCCGTTCGCCGAGTTGTTCTACGTCTTCCGTCACGCCAATCCGTTCGCCGTCAATTTTTGCCGATAGCTCCGTCTTCATCTCTTTCAGCTCGGCAGCGAGGTTGTCGTTTCTCGTTTCCATTTTGGCAAATAATTCTTTCATCATTGCCATCATCCTGGTTTCCGAATATCCCTCCATCCCACTTCTGACACCAAATGTAACAAATTTAAATGTAACAAATTTAGCAAATCTTTTTATTTTCTCAGCTTCAAGTACAGCCACACTACTAGTTTCTGTCTCTTAATCTTTCCAAACTCTCACACCATACTCGTTTCTGTCTCTTAATCTTCAACAACTCAAAACTGTCTCCATAGCAACCTCTTGAAAATCAAAGAGTCTTAATGACATGGAGAAGCCATGTCACAGTATATAGACTTTACTAAAATGTTTCATAAAGGTAAAATTAAAATAAGTTGAGTTGGATAAGGGATAAATAAGGGTTAAATGCTTAAATGCACAGGACGTGTATACACGCCCATATCGCTCATCCACCATTTTAAATGGACGTGATTTCACGTCCGTATCCCTCAAGAGGTTAATAACCAAATTAAGCAGGAATATATATGCCTTAAGAATTTTAAGACATAATGTCAGCCTTCATATACTATTAATAGCTTATTATGCACACATACACTCAATAATTAAGTATGAAATCATATTTTGGGGAAATTCTCCAGAAGCTAAGGATATATTTATCAAACAAAAACAAGCCATTCAAATTATATGTGGTGAAAAAATGTTATGGTCTTGTAAGCCATTATTCAGAAAGCTTGGCATACTTACTTTGGCATGTATTTATATATTAGAGACGGTCCTCCAGACATTCTGGGGGTTGTGAGAGAGCGATGTGACCGCCAAAACATAAAAATATGGTGCTCTCTTAAAAGCGGTTACTATACTGCTATTGCTCTATGAGTGAAAAATATTTTAGAGCAAGAGGATTAATGACTTCATTGTCAGAAATCCAGCATTAGCTAACAACATATATTAGAGACAGTTTTATTTGTAAAATAGAATAGATTTAATTTTCAAAACAATGAAAATTCCATAATCATTACACTAGGCATAATAAGGATATACACTTAACCTCAATCAGAACTATGATGCGTAAAAATGGAATACTGTGCTCCAGCACAATGATTTATAATTATCTTCTTAATGACATCAAAAGTATAAATAACTATGTGTTTAAGGCTAGGACAAAGGCTTTCTTGCAGTAACACTGCTTCTACACACTAAAGCAATATCTGCAACTTAATAAACCTAAGTCATTACACTAACTTATCTAGTCATCTAACTTATCTATGAAGGACCCATCCCGTTTGAGCAAGATTTGGTCATTTTGTTGCAATTTTCCTCCTTAATGGGCCCCTTCAGTACCTCACAATAGTAATTCGCAGTAACAGTACATTGCTTATCCACCACATGATCATAAACAATGCCTTGCTTATCGAAAAAGATAAGATGCATCACTTTTCCTGCTCTTGGTTGAACTTTAGCCTTTTTGAGTCTTGGATTTGAAGGATGTTTCCATTGGGCACTTTCCTACTTTGTCTCTGGGTCAAAATGATGAAACCAGGATTCGTCACATGTGATAACTTTGTCCAAAAAATCTGGTTCTCGCTGAAGCCTTCCCTGCCATTGTTGACGTGCCATCATGCGGTGAGCCTTCTGTTCGTCACTGATCACATGAGGTACCCACTTTGCTGCAACTTTTCTATACCCCAGAACATTTCGTACAATGTCTTCATCTGATCTGTAGGATATATTCATTATCTCGGCAATCTTTGTCAACGATAAACGACGGTCTTCCCGCAACATGACATCAATTGTGTTAACATTGATGTCTGTTTTCGAAGTTGACGGACTTCCGGGACGTGAAGCATCCTCAAGGTCACTTTTACCCCCCCTGAAATCATTTATACCATTCAAACACTTGAGTTTTCCCCATTGCTTGCTCTTTGTGGGCTTGCTGCAACAGTTCCAATGTTTGTGATGCAGTTTTGTCAAAAACACAAAATCTAATTGATGCATGCTGCTGCAACTTGAGATCCATGTTGGGTACAGTAAACACGGCCTCGCACTTCTTCTGGTATCCTCCAACTGAGCACCTCCAGGCCAATGACATGTATGCCATTTTGTCACTCAGGGTCAGACCTCTCAGGTACTACCAACACCCATTTCATGCGCGGGTACCTTCAAATGCAAAAAAATAATTCCGGTTATTTTTAGACACTCCCTCGTATATCTAACTTTATTGTAATGTTGTTGGCTAATGCTGGATTTCTGACAATGAAGTCATTAATCCTCTTGCTCTCCAATATTTTTCACTGATATTGAAGAGAGCAATAGCAGTAATAGTAACCGCTTTTTAGAGAGCACCATATTTTTATGTTTTGGCGGTCACATCGCTCTCTCACAACCCCCAGAATGTCTGGAGGACCACACCTGTCGTTGGTTTACGGGTCTCACCGACCTGACCGGGAGAATTATCAAAATAAATTCACCGACCACATCCTCTGATCACCAATCACAGGACGTATTACATGCCATGACAGGTCAGCATGTTGGGGTTAAGATTTTATAGAGAAATGGAGAGGTTGGAAAAATAAAGACTCCCTAGCCCTCTGGAACCCTAATAGCATCGGGGTCAGAAGAGAACAAGAGATGACCAAGGTAAGGTCAGATAGAAAAGTTACAGTGAGGAGCAAAACACCAGTAAGTGGAAGTAATGTTCTACTCAGCTTGGGTACCTTGTGGTCGCTATTCACATATCCCCTAGACGGAGACCCCTGAGTCAAGATCGTATCACAGTAGAAAGTCTTATTTTAGCGGATCAACTTCCCTAGCATCGCCGAAATTTAATTAAAGGTCTCTAAACACTTAGTAAATTCACTTTTACTATTTCATGACTCGTACACATAAAAATACGTCCATCCACACCAATGACATAGATGCTAATGTCCAGTTTTTTGGCGTCGTTTTGATGCGACACCGCCTTTTTCATATTCATCCGCGCTATTCATCCGCGCAAATAGTTCTTTCTCGTTAGGGAAGCGATCCCATTCATCGTCCCCTACTTTTATTATGGAACACAAATAATTCTAATATTTATACACGTATATTAAAATCAAATATGGAAAGATTTATGACGTCTTTGTGCAAACTTAGTTGTTCGTAACAATGAACCTTATCAACATGTTTTCGTCATTTAATTATCTCATACCAACATCAAAAAACGAGTTACACTTTTAACAAACATTTACATGAACGATTTTCTTTTGGGGTCTTCTAATATTCTGTCTCAATGGTATAGGATGACTGTCAACTAAAAGTGTGTGAGCTAACAGACATTGCAGGCATTTCAAAAAGTGCTGTACATTGCAACTGACTGAAAATTTGGATATGAGAAAGCTGTACACAAGATGGGTGCCGGGTTTGCAGTGGAGTCTGCAGTTGATAGCTAATTTGCAGATCTCAATGATTCTCACCATAAACATGGTATCAAACCTATTGAACATCACTGGGAAAAGTGTATTGAGCTGAAAGGAGACTATGTAGAGAAATAAAGATGCTTTTTCCCAAAGTGTTTGCACTTTCTTTGTAAGCTCGGGTATTTCTGGGATAGCCCTCAAACGGCAAAATCAATTTGAGAATGCCCGGCGGCCCGCCAGGAAAAACATGAGTTGCATGGGGAGTCCAATGGTAGTTCAGATAAAATGGCATGGAAAACTGAAGCTCTGTGTTTCAAATCCTAGCTATTTTTCAGTCTTTCCAACTTTAATCTACACATGACACATGTGGAAGAACACTTAATTAAAGTAATTATTATTTTATTTATGCCAACAAACTTACTGTTGGTGTTTTTAAACACACAAGCAGTGTGTGGGCAAAGTTTGAGAGGTAGAACTGGAACTTAAAAATTTAATGCCACAACTGGGATTTGAACCACAGACCTTCCGCTTACCAGGTGGCTGCTCTTTATTGTAATGTAAATATATAAATTTAATTATTGATATATCCTATATCAAAGTACTATGTACAGAATTGATTTAAAGGATTAAATAAATACTTTTCAAAATTAGGATATAGTTCCCATCCTCAGCTTTCAACTGACTAAATGGTGTAGCTGTTGTGTCATGTTGTAGTAGTAGTAGTAGTAGTAGTAGTTTTATTCACCGTAGGAATACAGAATATTCATGGCTTCGTCAAACTTATTTCTAACATAGTGATACAATTGTTACATAATTATGTACAAATATAAACAATTATATAAAAAATTTATGTTTACAAGTTGTGTCTACTGTAGTCTATCATGTTTACAAGTAGTGTCTACTGTGATCTATCAGATATATCTTTACAAATATTTCACAATTTCATTAACATTGCTGCCTAAAAACTCTTCTGTTGTTACTGGCATTGTTTTTAATAGTATATTCCTTATAGTTGATTTAAATTTACTGTTGGATAATCCTTTTACCTTATCTGGCAATTTATTATATAAGATAACACCCTTATGTGATATAAAATTTAAACTTTGAATAAGTCGATGATGGTTTACGTGTATATTTTTGCTATTCCTGGTATTGTAAGCATGGTAATCTGAATTACTTGCAAATAGTGACTTATTCCTATGTATAAAGAGTACTATTTCATAAATGTAGATACTGGGTATAGGTAATATATTGAGTTCCTGAAATATTGGTTTGCTATTTGTTCTTAAGGGAACCTTTTTAATTATTTTTAATATTCTTTTTTGCATTTTATGTATCGATAAGGATTTAGATGTTGAGCCCCAAAGAATAATTCCATAACTGATTATTTGTACATATCCAAAGTATATTATTTTTAACATCTCCATGGGTAATGCATTGGTTAGTATTCTGAATGCGTAACAAAGTCTGCTCAACTTTTCTTCTAACTTCTTTGTATGTTGTTCCCATGTGAGATTAGCATCGATCCATATTCCTAAAAATTTAGTATTGAGAGCTTCCGTTACAAGAGAGCTGTTGATTGAAAATTGAATGGGGTTATGCTGAGCTTTTTTACTAAAATTCATGGAGACAGTTTTCTCTGTATTAGCTATTAATTTGTTATTTAGAAGCCACGACTGTATTTTTGTCATTGTTTCATTTACCATGGCTTGTAGTTGTATAGAATTTTTGTTACCAATTATCATGTTGATGTCATCTGCAAATAGTACTGTACTGGCATGCCTTAAATTCAGGGGAAGATCTTTTATATAAATTAAAAACAATACTGGGCCCAAAATAGAGCCTTGAGGTACTCCCTTTTCAACTGTTTTCAATGTTGATTTTGCGCTTCCTAATGTGGTAGTGATATGAGCTTGCTAAGCTGGTACTTTGGTGGGAAATCAAATTTCATAATTTGGTCCTTGGTTTTTGTGATTGTTTGTTCTCCCAAGCTGACAACTACATCAACTAGTCGGTTGAATGCTGAGGATGAGAATGAAGGTTCCTGAAACATGTCCTAATTTTCAA
The DNA here is from genome assembly GCA_030765045.1 of Tenodera sinensis. NCBI lineage: Eukaryota > Metazoa > Arthropoda > Insecta > Mantodea > Mantidae > Tenodera > Tenodera sinensis. The sequence goes on from CM060970.1 coordinate 12,862,808, forward strand.
AACTAAGTGAAGTGTAGTGTAAACGTAACTGGCCCTCAATTAGACATGGAGGTAGCTATTACAATAACAAAGCTTTATTAACAGAATATGCAAATTACATAAATTACTTATTTAGAGATTTTCTTTTTTCATGAACTTACAACTATAATGCCATGCTAGGAAGTTAAGTTGCTGCATTCATTTACAACCAACCTAATCTACACATCTCTTTTGCTGATTTTGTGGCCTAGAGGTGCTACTCATATCCCAGCTATTAGCTTTTAAAAAACTTGGTCAACCTTTAAAACATATTTGCTCCAAGTTGTTAAAATTATGGCAGAACATGTTTCAAATGTCCTAATCATCAGCTGTTTGGGCAACTGGCTCTCGTCTGGTATCTGCTATCCCCTTCCCCAGTTATCTGGGGGAAAGCCAGGTGTCCATGTTCGACTATTTCTGGCAGCATTTGTAACTTGTTGTCTAGTACATTTATTTGCTCATGGAAATGTCAGTGGAACTTTTGCCCTGAAGCCATGAATTTCAAGAATAAATGCATTTAAAATAAAGATATATAAATGAATAAAAAAAACATGTGAACATGTTTTTGTAATTTAAAGCAGAATTTGCAAACTTTTTTGTAAACATACAAATTTGTGATTTATTATTAACTCAAAAATCACTTATTAAGGTGAAATACTACAGATTGCCTCTAGAATTTCATTCAAATGGTTTTGAAGTTTGCAAAATTTGTGGCCATGATTATTACCAGCCCTAAGTGTATTTGCAAATTTAAACCAATAAGAGGGAATAAATATCACTGAAATGTTAACTTCACTTCGTGCACATGTGCACATGTGTGTGTGACCTAATGCATGCAGGTAGTGTTACATACAACCTTATTAATGGAGCATGTAATCAATCAAATTCTTTTGAAAGAAATCTACACACACACACACTTTTACACCCAACACCCACTCATATCCACTCCCTTTCTCTGTAAATGCTTTTTTTTAGGATCTAGGGAGTCACAAAACATGTAAATGGCAAAATCTCTGTATTGATTCTAAAGTAAGAACAAATTAGAAACTAAAAACTTCACTTATCTTAGTAATGTTGCAAGTTGTTTTTTCAACCACTGACTCGAGTTTCAAGTTGTCTCCAACTCATTCTCAAAGCTATACAAACAAATTTGTTACCAAAGCTACAATCTTTCATTTTTTTGTGTAAACAAAAAAACAAATACTGATATTCATTTTTAATTACCAATCTCTGAAAACAAAAATGTATAAATACAATCTATAGAAGGTAATTCAAAGTTCATAAGACGGTTCCTGTTTTTTAAAATAATAACTTTTTCCCAAACCATTGAGACAGAATATTAAAAGACCCCAAAAGAAAATCGTTTATGTGAATATTTGTTAAGAGTGTAATTTGTTTTTGATGTTGGTATGAGATGGTTAAATGATGAAAACGTGTTACTAATGTTCATTGTTTACGAACAACTAAGTTTGTTTAAACACGTCATAAATATTTCCATATTTAATTTTAATATATAAGTATAAATAAAAGAATTATATGTGTTCAATATTAAAAGCAAAATCAGGATAGCTAAAGATCGCTTCCCTAACAATGCGGGAACTATTTGATGAACGCATGCGTGGATGTACACGTGGCAGTCGGAATGATAAACTCGCAACTAAAAGAATCGGGACTGGCGTCTATATGCTCAAGGTGATAAGACGTATTTTGGTAGCATGTGTAGAACATGTACCAGACTTTCATCAAGCTTTTGTTCCACTTTTTGAAAAAGGGGAAAGACTTAAATAATCTAAAATGGTGCTAAGAGGATTTATTTAAATGTAAAATAGAGAAAAAGTGTTAATAAAATAATACATTGTGGTGAAGAAACATCGTGTGATTTTTCATTCCATCCGTTACCACGCCCTGAGGGAAATAAGAGCCACATCGCTCAAAATTGAAGCGACACTTCAATAAAAACAGCACCACCATTAAATCTATAGGTCCACTTAATTGTTTTAATAATTTAACTCCTGGATTAATTTCATGATTAAATGACCAAAAATGATCTGCCACAGCTGATTTATCAGTTTGTTTATATTTAATATTTCTAAAATGCTCTTTTATTCTGGTTTTTAAATGACGTTTAGTTTTACTGATATAAACCTTATCACAATCTAAACAGCTAAATTGATAAAGACCAGATTTTTTATAATTTGGTATTTTATCTTTTTTAGAAAAATTAAGTAAATTTTGTATATTAAATTTATTTTGAGGGACGAAATTTATTCTGTATTCTTTAAAAATCTTTGTAAATTTTTTATTGGCCCATGGATGGTAAGTAAAGTTTTTAAAAATACAGTTATCTTTTATTTTTTTGAGGGTAGAAACTTCTTTAACAGCTTTTTGATACTTAAATTTTTCTATAAAATGTATAAAATCTGTATTAAAACCATTAATTACTGCAGTGTTAATGTGTTTATATTCTGTGTCAAATTCTTCTTTATTAAGGGGTATATTTATTAACCTATAAATTAAACTATTGAAAACAGTAAATTTATGTGCAAAAGGATTAAAACTTTTATATTTTATGTAATTATCAGTGTGAGTAGATTTTCTGTAAATACCAAAATTCAATTTATTGTTATGTCTTTTAATTTTTAAGTCCAGAAATGAAAGGCATCCATTATTTTCAGTTTCCAAAGGGAATTGTATAAATTTATCTTGTAAATTTAAAAGTTTTAAAGCATCATTTATCTGTTTTTTAGGGACAACAGCAAAAGTGTCATCCACATATCTATACCATATTTTAAAAATTAGAGGGAATGATTTTATGATTTGAGTTTCAAAAAAGCTCATGAAAAGATTAGCAAGAAATGGCGAAAGTGGACTACCTATTGCCAAGCCAGAAGTTTGTTGAAAAAAATTACCATTAAAACTAAAGAAATTTTGATCTAAACAAAGATTTGTAATTATTATTTATTTATGCCAACAAACTTACTGTTGGTGTTTTTAATCACACAAGCCGTGGTCTGTGGTTCAAATCCCAGTTGTGGCATTGAATTTTTAAGTTCCAGTTCTACCTCTTAAAGATTTGTAAGTTTTGCAAAATGGGGGTTTAAGTCGGGTGATGTAACTGCCACATTGTAAAACTGGTGCCCGTTAAGAAAACAGTTACATGAAAGCCACATACATGAAGATCCAGCAGAAATGAATGAAGAACACTTGAAGACCTGTGAAGCATTAAGATCAGAAGAAACTACAGTTCAAAAGTATTGGAAAGCACGAATGCTAATGGCTTCATTGCCAGATGCAAGGCACTAGAAAACAACAACAACAACAAAATCATCTATTAAATCTTTGTTTGATTCTAAAGAATTTAACCATTTTTTTAAAAAAATAAAAGCTTTTTTTTTCTAGGAATGCTGGGAAATAAAGCAGTTATATCAAAAGAAATGAGTTTATCATTATCAAACAATACTATGTTGCTAATCTTTTCTACTAATTCAAAAGAATTTTTAATACTTAAACTTTCAAACTGATCAAAAGTACTAAATTTTTTAGTTAACCATTTAGCTAAATTATACGTAGGTGAATTAATACAATTTATAATAGGTCTCATTTTATTTCCTGGTTTATGAATTTTTGGAAGTGCATACAATCTAGGTAAAACTGGATTATTAACTTTTAAAATACTTTTTTTCTTTTTTAGATATCATTTTCACTTTGTTGAGAGTTTTATTAAAAGTTGACATACATGATTTTAAAGGATCATTATCAATTTTTAAGTAATCTTTAATTTCAAGCAAAAGTTCTACTCTATTAATATAATCAGATTGATCTAAAATTGTTGCTTTTTTTTTTTTTTTTGAATTAACGTCCTCCAACATTGTGTCATATCGGATGAATGGATGAAATGAAATGGGTGAAATGATGCTCAAACGAGCCCGAGGTCCATGGAGCTTTAAGTTACCCGACATTTGTCTTTTCAGGGTAGGGAAAACCTCGGAAAAAACCTTACCCGGATAACTTACCCTAAGTGAGATTCGAACTCGCGACCTCTTGAACGTGAGGCAGACACGCTAACCATCACGCTACAGAGGTGGGCATTGTTGCCTTTGTCAGCTTTAGTATAAATTACATCCTTTTCGTTCAATGATTTAATAATCTGATTATTATAATTACTTTTAGGATGATTTTTATTTATATCTTTCAAAATTTTAGTGCACTTCATTTTAATCAAAGATTTATTAATGTCATTTAAATTTTGACTGGCAATTTCAATATCTGGAACAAAATCATGTGTGTTTTTTTAAACACTTACACAAGTTTTCATACCTTTATTTAGAAAATTTATTTATTTCTCGTTAAAGTTACAAGTTGATAAATTAATTACATTATTTGTTTGATTATTTGGTTTCTTTATATTCAATTTCTGTTGCTTTTGGCATAATCTATTTAACTTCTTTTTTAACCTCTTAGTTTTTCTTTTCATGCTAAAATTTAGATACTCAAACAATTTTGATTCAAAATTAACCCAAATTAAGTTACCTAAAATACGTGTTAATTTTAAATGTAAGTCATATAACCTAAGTTCAATATTATTTAATTTTTTTAAATATAAGCTTCTTTCAACTTCAATAATTTTTTTTTTTTTTTCTAAAAAAGATAAAATACCAAATTATAAAAAATCTGGCATTTATCAATTTAATTGTTTAGATTGTGATAAGGTTTATATTGGTAAAACTAAACATCATTTAGAAACCAGAATGAAAGAGCATTTTAGAAATATTAAATGTAAATAAACTGATAAATCAGCTGTGGCAGATCATTTTTGGTCATTTAATCATGAAATTAATTCAGAAGTTAAATTATTAAAACAATTAAGTGGACCTATAGATTTAATGGTTTGGGAAAAAAATTATTATTTTAAAAAACAGGAACCGTGTTATGAACTTTGAATTACCTTCTATAGATTGTATTTATAAATTGTTGTTTTCAGAGATTGGTAATTAAAAATGAATATCAGTATTTGTTTTTGTTTTCACAAAAAAAAATGAAAGATTGTAGCTTTGGTAACGAATTTGTTTGTATAGCTTTGAGAATGAGTTGGAGACAACTTGAAACTCGAGTCAGTGGTTGAAAAAATAACTTGCAACATTACTAAGATAAGTAAAGTTTTTAGTTTCTAATTTGTTCTTACTTTAGAATCTTGTTGCTTCACTGTTAATAGCTTCAATTTCCTTAATTATCTCTGTATTGAACGTTTGAGTGGAATACAGTTCTTCCTCTATTTACTATACTTATAGTAGAGAAAGGAATAAGCATTTTCAAGGACAGCTTGAAGAAGTATTAGTTAAGAAATGATGTGAATATAATACGTGAGATGTTTTCCACATAACTTGAGTTACATGTGTATGCCATTTGTATTGCAGGTGTACCATATGTTGCCAAGGGAGCTGTGTCTCATGTGCTCTTTGTTACCCGGCGAGGACAAGTTGGCCTTCTCGGTTTTCTGGGAGATGACCCCAGATGCAGAAGTTGTAAGGCATTACTTTGCACGCTCTGTGATAAACTCATGCATTCAGATGGCTTATGAACATGCACAGGTGAGTCAGTTAATGACAGAAATGTGTCTAACATTCTATTTATTTGTAGTTATCCTTGACAAGAAATACATTTTTGAACAAATGTAAGAATACTTTTTGTATTATTTTGTAAGTAAAAGGACCGCTTCCGTAGTGCAGTTGGTAGCGAGCTTGTCTCTTGGCACGGAGGACCTGGGTTTGATCCCCGGTACTAGCATGGGGACTTTTACCCCACTGGGAGGTCTGGCACAGGGTGCACTCAGCCTCGTTAGGTCCTGGGGAGACCAACTGAGGAGCTACTTGATGGAGAAGTAGCGGCTCCAGGTCAAGAAGGCTGCGTAATTGGCCAGGAGGGATTGGGACGCTAACCATGTACCACCCTCCATACTGCACTCCACTAATGACACCTATAGTGGGCAGAGGCGTGGGATGCAGCGGCTGGGCGGCAAGCCTTGGCCCTTCATGCGCTGTTGCGCTGGGGTTTAATTAATTGTGAGTAAAAGGAAGTGGTTTCCTTGTCATTAATGATGATATGCTAAAGTAATACATACAGTTTTGTTCTGTTTGTAACAAAATATTTAAGTGTATGCAAATGTTTTTAACTCACATGGACAAACTTTGCAAAGTTTAATATAATATACTTTTTTCTGTACCTACTTATTTGCAAAAAGAATCTTGGTGAATTTTGGGGGCTCTTGTCAGAGAAGTTGAATAAATTTTAAGCAGTAGTAGTTGCAGCAGATGAAATTTTAAATCTTCTGTTTGATTCTGTAGTTGTTTAATAATGTAAAGGTTACACAGTTTTCTCATAATACACATACCCTGACATCAATATACAGCAAAGTTGGGTGGAATGGTGAATATGAAGATTCCTTATTCACAGGCCATCAACATTTTCCAACATTTTGGAAAATTGCATGTAGTCTTTTGGCAGAAATTTTGTGTCCAAATGAATTAATGAGAAAATTTACATCAATATTTAATATGTCAACTTGTATCCTGAAAATATCTGTTAACTTCCTATATAATGTAAATATCAGGGTTATATTTCTCAACCTGTACCCCAATGCTATTCAAATCATGGAAAATATGCCCAAGGTCAATTGTAACCCCTTACGATCGACACGTTACGATTGATAACAGTAGGTAATCAATAAGTGGTGGTTGCTAGACATGTATCTAAGAAGTATAAACAAGTACCCTTATAAGGATTATTCACCAAGACGTCGTATGATACGGACATATATTTGTATGAAGAGACTTAGCAGTAATAGTAACCGTTTTTTAGAGAGCACCATATTTTTAAGTTTTGGCGGTTACATCCCTCTCTCATAACCCCCAGAATATCTGGAGGACTACACCTGTTGTTGGTTTACGGGTCTCACCGACCTGACCAGTAGAATTTTCAAAATAAATTCACCAACCATATCCTCTGATTACCAATCAGAGGACGTATTACATGCCATGACAGGTCAGCATGTTAGGGGCTAAGATTTTATAGAGAAATGGAGAGGTTGGAAAAATAAAGACTCCCTAGCCCTCGGGAACCCTAATAGCATCGGGGTTGGAAGAGAACAAGAGATGACCAAGGTAAGGTCAGATAGAAAAGCTACAGTGAGGAGCAAAACACCAGTAAGTGGAAGTAATGTTCTGCTCAGCTTGGGTACCTTGTGGTCGCCATTCACATATCCCCTAAACGGAGCCCTGAGACACCCAATATTATCCCTTCTATTTTAACTGTATAACAGAAACCTGAAACTGAAAATGATAATTTTGACTTCTATTGCTTTCTATAAGCCCAGTAATCTTGGAAAGTGGATTTATAATTGTTATATATATTCTGTTAACTGTAACAACTGTATATTCGAATATTCACTCAATTATAAGCAAAATAAATATTGGGACGGCTCTTTCTGTACACCCTATTATACGTTTCACATAGTCATTGTGGCGAAGCACATCTAGCTATGGGTAATAAACCGTGATACCTATAATCGCTTACCCCGAGATCTGCACTTGATGTAAACACAAGCCATCAGTATAGAATTTAAAATTTTCATCAAGCAGTTATTCTCTCAGATTCCAGGGCGGCAATTATAGCAATTACTTCCAAGTTGTCACCAAAAAACCAAACAATAATAGAATGTTGGAAAATCCTTACCCGTCTAACCGCACTTCAAAAACACCTAGTCTTCCAATGGATACCAGCTCACTGTGGACTGTGTGGTAATGAGAAAGCTGATTTTCTTGGAAAAAATGGTACTGGCAATGTGCAGAAATCTATAGTTAACCTCTTGAGCGATGGCCATTTAAAACGTCTGCGAGCCGAGAACTGCTACCCAATATCCAGCGCAGGGCATTTAAAGTGCGTCGTATATACACAGCTATATTTTGTGTAAATATTAAGTTATTTTAATGAAACAAAAACTGGTATAAAACTCGTTATATGCAGTATAAATGTACGTCATCAGCAAAGTTGAGTTGTATTTACAAAACGTTGAAATGGCACTATTTTGTTTCACTGTGGTGAAAAGTCAACTTTGCTCTGTCGAACGCATCTAATATAAGTTCTCGGAAAGAAACAGTAAAGAAACACCCATTGTATGTGTGGCTTATGTGTCAGCATACTGTGTAATAAAGCACTACGTATGCGTGGTCTCTTGAGTCATCAGAATAGCGGCACATTGCAACTTTTGCTTACGCAAGTTTCGTAACTTAGTAGTCCGTTTCTTTCTTTGTTGAAATACATACGTATACTTTCCTGCTTGCAGCTGAAGGGAGAAGTGGTGTAAAAGGGTATTTTTGCACCAACTAGATATAACCATATACAATTGTTTGGTAATTTGGAAAGCTCTCTAAATCCACACAGGACAATGACCTACCTTGACTTCCGACTATAAATAGCTCGCAGCCTAATTGAACAATATCACGTTGGTGGTTGAAAATCCAAAACCCCTGCACCCCTCAGACTTCAAGGAAAACATTATCCTAAAAGGATACCACCAAAAGCAAAAAAGTCCCACCCATCTCGAAAGTGTTTTGTGTGCCGCAAGAAGGGAATTTGCAAATGTTGAGATGTACCTACCCTTATGTGTTTATCCCTGTTTTGAGGTAAATCACTGCAGAAAGAACATATTAAGGTAAGCCAGTAAAGTATATAGACTTTACTAAAATGTTTCATAAAGGGAAAATTAAAATAAGTTGAGTTGGATAAGGGATAAATAAGGGTTAAATGCTTAAACGTACAGGACGTGTATACACGCCCATATCGCTCATCCGTCATTTTAAATGGACGTGATTTCACGTCCATATCCCTGAAGAGGTTAATCTTCCATTTTATGCAGATAAAAGATTAGTCAACTCTGAATTAAAAAAAAATTATTGCAAAATATTACTATGAAAAATCAAAGAATAAAAGATGGGAACTACCAAACATTCACACAGTAATTCCTGAGTATCCTCGAAAAACAGCAGTTGCAACCTTCATGGTGATTACAGGACATGATTGTCTGGCAAAACATTTAAACAGAATTGGGATATATTCTTCACCTCTCTGTCCTCTATGTGATCTGCAAGAGGAAATGGATCGAGACCACCTTCAAATATGCCCGGCCACTTCTAGCACCCCATCCATCAGTGAAAAATATTGGAGAGCAAGAGGATTAATGACTTCATTGTCAGAAATCCATCATTAGCTAACAACAACATATTTGGGTGATGTAAAGTAGCTGACTACAAATTGGCAATCACTAATATTAGATTGTTGTTGTTGTTGTAGTGTTTAACGCCCGCTTTTACTACTACGGCACCGCAGGCGGTGACACTGATGATACATGGAATGAAGATGGAGCACCGGTGGAATGAGATGGCGGGGGAAACTGGAGCACCCGGAGAAAATCCGCCCTGACGCCGCTTCGTCCACCACGAATACCACATGCAGGTCCCTGGGATCGAATATATTAGATTGTGTTGCCGATAAATATCCAAATAAGGATCGTGGGATATTTTTTGGTACGCGCGATCTTATTTAAAATAATAAGTAATATTCACAGAATATGATATCTTGGACTCACTATATCCAAGAAACATGGAGATATTGAATCAAATAACTCCAGAAATCCACTACAGTTGAACCTGTGAAAATTGAAGCTATTTATTGTAGTATTGTTGCTGCATTTATAAAGATAATTTTATTTGTAGAAATTTGGATACTTATTGAGATAACCTCATTCATCACCCTCACGTTTCCGCTAACCCGCCCTGAAGATAAGACACACTCAATGCTAGACCCCCTTAAAATAAAAAGTAAGTGCCACAGTCTGTAGCCATTGAGACTTAAGGTAGGCCTTGGCCCTTCATGGGCTGTCGCGCCGGGGTTTAGTTTTAGAAGTTGTATTGTTGCAAATGAGCATAACTGTTTTACATTTTTAAAATTTTTTAATGTTTTTTTTATTTTTTTTATTAAATTAACATCCTCCAACGTAATGTCAACATCGGACAGTGAATGAATGAAACGGTTGAAATGATGCTCAAATAAGCCCAAGGTCTATGGAGCAATAAGTTGCCCGATATTCTTCTTCTCAGGATAGGGGAAAACCTCGGAAAAAAACCTTACCCGGATAACGTACTCTAAGTGAGATTCAAGCTTGCAACCTCTTGAACATGAGACAGACATGCTAATCATCACGCTGTCGAGGTGGACAACATTTTCACAAAAAGGGTATGTAAAATAACATGGTAACAAGTATAAGCTGCACCCTAACTTTTTGAGGGTGAAATTCAGGTTAAAATTGTAATTTATTTTCGATACCAATGTGGTTGCAGGTAAACTTTCACTAAAAATAAATAAACTCAAAATTGCATTTATTTTCGCATCACTTTCTGAAACATTATAATAGCTTTCTACTTCTCTTTCGTTGTTATTTCCCTAAATATCACTTCAGTTAATTTAATTAAAATAATCCCTAGGGCATCTCTATAAGGACCAGCCCAGACCAGTGATTTTTAAGTTGCTTAAAAACAACTACTCCATGTCAGTATATTTACTTCTTCTTCTTCTTCTTCTTCTTCTTCTTCTTCTTCTTCTTCCTCTTCTTCTTCTTCTTCTTCCTCTTCCTCTTCTTCTTCCTCCTCCTCTTTTTCATCTTCTTCTTCTTGTGCTCCTGCAACTTCCCTGTTCTACCACAGTTGTGGTGTCGGGTTTACCTTGTATCCATTTTCTAAACTCAATCCCTTGCTCTGAACTGGTCCCAAGTCTTTTCCTTAATAGTCACCATGTTTTACACGTATGTAGTGTTAATGTGGTGTGTGCATGGCTTCCTGGTCATGTAGGTTTACTGGGGAATGAAATGGCAGATTTGGCAGCAAAGGCAGCAACCACAGAACCCAGTATTACCATTTCTCATATTATTTCAGAAGACTTTAGGCTTGAAGTGCTGTCGTGTTGGCACGAAGAGTGGTCAGCTCTGCATGGTAACAAGCTTAGAGCAGTGAAAGAACTTCCGATAATTGGGTAACTTCCTCTCGTACATCTCATCACAAGATGATGACTTTGGCTTGGTTACAGATTGGCTACTGCAATTTTACACATAGTTAGCTTTTTAAACGGGACCCTGCTCCTCTTTGTCTGCTGTGCAATAACCTTTCACCAGTCTGTCATGTGCTACTAGAGTGTTTCCCTAGCACGCATTTAAGACTGGGCAACTGCCTGTCAGACTTGCAGGGGTTCTGTCGAACGATAAACAAGCATCGAAATAGTTTCGAAGTTTTTATTGATGGTAAACATGAAACTAAAAATTTTGAACTTTAGATATCCAAATTGTTTAGCTTTTGAATCTTTTTTTTTTTTAATTTTGTTTTTCATTCTGGCTTTTGCCTCTTTGGTATATGTTTGTGTATTTATTTTTTATAACTGTTTTATTTTATATAGAATCTAGTGGACCTGACGTACATTGTCCTGTTCAAACATTGTATATCCAAAAATTGTACAATTGTGTGAATAAACGTGTCACTGTGAAAGAAACAAAAATCAAAACATTGTTAATCCCATGAATTTTGCTTCTCCTGTGGGTTAGAAGTCGCCATTGTGCATTCTGTGCAGCAGGAAGATGGCCATATTTGTTGCAGTTACGTAATTATATTACTGTATAAGAAAACGTACTAAACAGGGTCGACAGGTGGGTGGGTTCCAGGCTCTATCTACAATGGGCAACATCACAACACCGCTAACTAATTATTTCATTCTCTTTAATCTGAACAATGTACTTTAGCTTATGTTATAAACAGTGAATCATAAGCATCTTAAGAAAGCACGCTCGCGTCGCTCAAGTGATTTTTCATGATCAGTGTGTGCTAATTAAACTCAGGGACCATGTCCAGAGGTGGTTGTGCTTTACTTGGATGGGAAATGCTGCATTATGCAGGAAAACCACTTATTTATCTACTTTTTCATCTCCTTTGCTTTTATAATAGTTACTATCATTTCTTATATAATGTCCCAATGCTTGTTGACTCTCTAGCGCAATTTGCACAATGTATATTGTTTAATTACACTTTAAAAGCGTACTTCAATAAATAATTATTATAGAATTACTTGTATACATCATTGGAATTCATGACAAATCATGTCAAATACTCACTTCAATGCTGCACCTTACACATTTGCACAATGTATATTTGTTAATTACACTTTTAAATACTTTTTCTCAATAAGTGCACACTTTTAATGTACTATTAACGCTAAGCTACAACAAAAACGTCCTATAATCTGATTGCAGCACTAACTACCAGAAATTCTGAAGAGAAATATACAGGTGTTAATGAACTACACCGAAATAATTTCAGCGATTGTAGAAGTGTCTGATATAAGCAAGTTGAGACAGGCAATGCATGGTCTGTGGCTTGACATAACATAGTTAATTGTGTTAAACCTAATTGGCCTCAGATGCTGGTGTTTAAACAAGGTGGGTGAGATTATTGGATTAGAATGCCTTTAAAACTGCTTCCCGAGTATCAAAACTTAATAGCTCGTTATTGGCGTTTTCAAGATTTAATGCCTCAAAGATACCTCAAATCTCGAACTAATCACCTGCCAGTGCAACACTGAACAGCAATTAATTGCCTTCTTGCATCAATAGCCTACTCTAGTAGTATTTGCGTAACTGTTCTGGTGGCCCAATCCATAATGCCAAAAACTGTTGTTCCAGAGGTCATTGGTTCAGTTACTGTCATGTGGTTAATTTTTTTTTTCTTCGTCATAAATTACAATAGGAAGAAATGTCATGAATCGTAATTATGAACGTGAATCTGATTGGCCAGTACAATAACACTAGTATGATTTCCGTTCTTTGGGACACTGCAGTTAGTGTGCTGAGGATTGCTTGTTGGACAACATGGAGAATGTGTACAGCATTTCTGAACTAACAGATATGCACCTTATTTACGGTGAATCACGATGTAATGGGTTAGCTGCTGCAGCGCTGTACAGGGAACAGTATCCCAATAGGTGCCAACCACATCACTCAACCTTCCAGTCCATCAATAGACGTTTGCAACAGGAACGATACGGGCGTTGCACGAACTCGACGCATAGTGCAATTTGAGGAGAATGTACTGCGAGGCATTGCAGAAGAGCCAAAGAGCCATCTACCAGCATACGTGCTATTGCACTTGCAGTAGGCACTAACCATGTTAGCATATGGCAAGTCATACATGAAGGCCAACCTCACCCATTTCACCCACAGAAGGTGCAAGCACTAAAGCCGGAAGACTATGGCCATCGGCTACAATTTTTCAACTGGGCTTTACTCCAGCAGCCTAAATTCTTTTCATCAGTATTGTTCACTGATGAGGCCTTGTTCACCAGGGATGGCCTAGTTCTTAATTCAAGAAACAGCCATGTGTGGGACTATGTGAGTCCACATGCTGTCACGGAGAAGAGTCACCAGCAGACTTTTTCAGTCAACATATGGGTTGGAATAATTTCAGACCATGTCATTGGCCCACACTTGCTCCCCCCTCAGTTAAATGGACATGCTTATCTTCATGTGTTACAGAACATATTATCTGTATTTTTAGAAGATGTGCCCCTTCATATTCGTTGTTGAATGTGGCTACTACATGATGGAGCTCTGCCCCATTTCACCCTTGCTGTACGAGAGCATTTAAACCATGTTTATGCTGCCTAATGGATCGGAAGGGGAAGTCCAACTGTAGCTTGGCCAGCACGCTCTCCCGACCTCAACCCAATTGATTTCTTTTTCTGGCATCACCTTAGGTCTCTGGTGTATGAAACACTATTACATCAGAAGAGGACTTAACTGCCCGAATAATAGCAGCATGTGAAGTTATTCGACACACACAAGGAATTTTGGATAGAGTACGACAGTCGTTCCGTTGCCACTGTAAACTTTGCATTGCAAACGCAGATAAATGATGCTTTAAAACTTTTAAATTTACAAGATAAAGCTATACAATTCACTTTGGAAACTGAGAATAATGGATTCCTTTCATTTCTGGACTTAAAAATTAAAAGACATAACAATAAATTGAAATTTGGTATTTACAGAAAATCTACTCACACTGATAATTACATAAAATATAAAAGTTTTAATCCTTTTGCACGTAAATTTGCTGTTTTTAATAGTTTAATTTATAGGTTAATATACCCCTTAATAAAGATGAATTTGACATAGAATATAAACACATTATTAACACTGCAGTAATTAATGGTTTTAATACAGATTTTGTACATAAAAGGATAGAGGAATTTAAGTATCAAAAAGCTGTCAAAGAAGTTTCAACCCTTAAAAAAATAAAAGATAATTGTATTTTTAAAAAGTTTACTTACCATCCATGGGCTAATAAAAAATTTACAAGGATTTTTAAAGAATATGGAATAAATTTGGTCCCTCAAAATAAATTTAATATACAAAATTTACTTAATTTTTCAAAAAAAGATAAAATATCAAATTATAAAAAATCTGGCATTTATCAATTTAGCTGTTTAGATTGTGATAAAGTTTATATTGGTAAAACTAAACGTCATCTAGAAACCAGAATAATAGAACATTTTAGAAATATTAAATATAAACAAACTGATAAATCAGCTGTGGCAGATCATTTTTGGTCATTTAATCATGAAATTAATCCAGAAGTTAAATTATTAAAGCAATTAAGTAATCCTATAGATTTAATGGTTTGGGAAAAAATTTTTATTTTGAAAAACAGGAACCGTGTTATGAACTTCGAATTACCATCTATAGATTGTATTTATAAATTTTTGTTTTCAGAGATTGGTAAATAAAAATTGAAGAAGAGTATTTGTTTTTCAGGAAAAAATAAAAGATTGTAGCTTGGTAACGAATTCGTTTATATGGCTTTGAGAATGAGCTGGACACAGCTTGAAACCCAGGGTCAGCAAATAATACTAAGATAAGTGAAGTTTTTAGTTTCTAATTTGTTCTTACTTTAGAATCTTGTTGCTTCACTGTTAATAGCTTCAATTTTCCTTATTTAACTGATGTAAAGAGCTGTGGCGGCTCGCAGTCAAAATTTTAGGGTAGGCAAAGTGTAACAGCAGCAGCAGCAACAACGACGACGATAATAACAACAATAATAATAATAATAATAATTAATAAACCCCGTTTATCCGAAATATAGGGGGCGAAGTCACTGCGGATAACGCAAACAATATATTGTTTGGTTGTTTAATAAGAGCAGAGTGAATGAGTGTGACTTACGGACAAATTACCGCCCAAACTAAAATCACGAGTGTCGGCAGACGTTTTTCCAGGGGGGGGGGGGGGGGGGGGGGTACATGTTGGAAATTTGCAATCATATAATATTAAATCATTATTTTACTGTCAAAATTTATAGTATTTGTTGCAGATAACCGTATTAATTTGTGCTAAACAAAAATTGTTCTTTACATAAAAATTAAAATAATAGTTTAATAGTTAGTAACTGACTGCACATTAAGTTCACCAATTTCCAAGGAGTGGCCGTGGCCCCCGTTTCGCGACGCCCATGACTAAAATGGATTAAGAAATTGAAAAATTGTCTGACTGCAGCTTTGTGTTAAATAGCTAAAACACTCCTCTTTTCATTGTCAGTGTGCCGCGAAAGTGGAATTTGTAATAGTTCACTAATTAAGTCAGTCATACTGGTATTGCAGAGTGATAACGACACGTTCGGGATCGGGTCTCAGATCTTCGTTCGTGGAGTATGGCTGTTCGGAAAATGTCGCATAAATTCGGATTTGGGCAGGCAAGTGTTCGGAGTGTGTATACAGACGGAATGTTTCCTTATCCCTGTTCAAGGGCCTCGTACTGAGGAAATGGGGCCGGGCCGGCAGAGGTTATGCTAGCCTGCTCTCCACTACCCAGGTTCCATGCGTATCATTTCTGTCGCGCGTTTCAAACACGCAGTGCAGTTTTGATGAATCGGAATTGAGATTAAAGGATTTGACCATGCACTGGTCATTATAACCGAGAAAACTTTTCTTGAACTGCAATTTAGGGGAAAATGACGGTTCAAATGATAAAATGCAAAATCATAGTTAAACATTATTTGTTGATGTATTACGATAGGGTAGGCAATGCCTACCCTGAGGAGCCGCGCCTGGTAAAGAGTTGCATTTACTTTTCATTTTATGTAAGTTCATTCATCCTTTAAACCTCCTCCCATTTAGACGTACAGCATGTGAGAGTATTAAGCAGGATTCAACCTTTGTTAGAAGGAATTGTAATTAATTGCACTCACAAGGTGATATTACTGTGCAAAATGCATTGTACAAGAATTAAAAGCTTAGACAAAATATTAAAACAAAAACAACCAAACAAAAAAAAAAAAAAAAAAAAAAAAAAAAAAAAAAAAAAAAAAAAGACAAAGTGAAAGAGACGTGAACTCGTTTATCTTTCACTTGAAAGCAAATGTCATAACCATTGCACCAGAGGGAGTGCTCCAACCGTTTCTTCATTTTCGTGTGTTGTGCACTCAAGTGGTATCACCATTAGCAGTGGCGAACTGGCACTTATAGCCGTAACTTCCACATTTGAACCAACAGGCTATAAGGCTCCTATCCCAAATTACTTGTTTCAGAGATCTCCACTTGCTCTGAAAATATTTCAGTGTAGTTCATTAACACCCTGTATATTAAATTTTTATGTTAAGATGATTGTTATAGAAGTATGTGTATACATAATTGGAATTCATGACAAATCATGTGAAATACTCGCTTCAATACTGGACAGTGTGCACAGTGTGTAATGTTTAAGTACACGTTTAATTAGTTTTGCTCAATAAGTGTACTTTTTTAATGTAATATTAATGCTAAGCTGCGACAAAAACATCCTAGAATCCTATCGGGAAACAAAACGCCAGAAAGTCTAAAAGCACGATGGCAGTGCTGCTCAATAGATCCAATTGTGAACCGAGCCTAAACCATCCAAAGATCAACAACACAAATTAATTAATTAATTAATTAAAAAGAACACGCTCTATCTGGTCAAGTTATGAATCTAAACCATTCTCAGATCACCTTGATCACACACACAAAATGTCATTAACATCAGTCCAGCCGTTTAAGAGAGTTCAGTCATATACATGCAGACAGAAGAAATATATGTATACGTAAAGATTTATCTGGATCTTTTGCCATGATCTGTTCTGTAAAGACGCTGATGACCTAGCATTTGAGCACCCTAAAACCTAAACTAACAACAATAACTGTACTTTCATAGTTTTCCATGAAGTTGTTTAGCAGATCAACAATGAATGTTATCTTTTTCAGGAAATGCTTGAGAACCCAGACAAGGAATGGTCTACAAATGAACTGCCACCAATTAAAGGAAACTTTTCACCAAAAGATCTGAGTAGAGTAGTAAATCAACTCCACAAGTTTGCCTTGATAATGAGAAAGAAGCGTTTCAAGGATGGAGCACTCCGAATAGATCAACCAAAATTGATATTCTCTCTGGCATCAGAGACTGGACTTCCAATTACCTACAGCCTGTATGTTAACAAGGAGTGCCACAGGTATGTATGCTTAGCTCTCAAAGCGAGATTGTGATAACATATGTGAGTTGGTTTACTGACATTGTCACTTATACATTTGCATATTTAAAACAGGACATGTTTCTAGAGCTGTTGTTCCATCATCAACCAATTACCAAACTTAGTATTTAGGTTCAGCATTTTCCATAAATGTGACACAAAGATTTTCAAGAAAAATCCCTCCACCCTAAACTACCCTTTGCATTGAACATTTTTCAAAGTTTTAAGGTTTCTTACAAATGGTACAACCATGGAAAAAATCGACGTGTAATGCATTAGGAGAGCGGAATATTTCTAAGTCTCACATTGTGTTGCAGCACAGTTTACACATCGATATTTCTAACATGCAGTTGATTTTATTGCTAGTTCTGTTCGATATGTTGTCTTTTGGACACACAAACAGGCTATGTTCAATAGACTATAACATGTGGAACAGAGACTACTCAGCTACATGTTGGAAATATCCACTTGTGTAAACTGTGCTGCAACACAACGTGCGGCTTAGAAATATTCTGCTCTCCTAATGTGCTCAATATTTTTTCCATGGCTGTACAAGCAAACCATGAGAGAGAAAAACTTCATATCCCTTTAAAATATGCAGTTTATTCAAATATCTTTTTTGTGGCATCAACTAATTCCAAGCTATGTGTTATTATTTGCTTGAGTTTCCTATACTTTTTCAATTTTTAAACTTCTGTGACTCTTCACTTGTTTGTTACAATGTCATGGAAAGAGTATGGAATTTGAAGGCCACCACTATTAAACTTCTGACTATAGACTTAGTCTCCTGTATTTCTCTTGTACCCACAATGAAATGTGAAATGAAGCAAATGCAAAAGTTTATCTTGTTCAAAATATACTAGGTATAAGAATAAGGTTTCATAAGAATGATTAGTTGTTATTACCTAATACTGGATTTCTGACAATAAACTCATTAATCCTCTTGCTCTCCAATATTTTTCATTGATGAATGGTCATCTCTTGTTCTCTTCCGACCCCGATGCTATTAGGTTCCCGAGGACTAGGGAGTCTTTATTTTTCCAACCTTTCCATTTCTCAAATTTTTCTATAAACTCTTAACCCCTAACATGCTGACCTGTCATGGCATGTAATACATCCTCTGATTGGTAATCAGAGGACATGCTCGATGAATTTATTTTGATAACTCTCCCAGTCAGGTTAGTGAAACGACTGGTGTGGTCCTCCAGACATTCTGGGGGTTGTGAGAGAGCGACGTGACCACCAAAACATAAAAATATGGTGCTCTCTAAAAAGCAGTTACTATTACTGGTATTGTTCTCTTCAATAAGAATGATTTGTAAAAGCTATATAAAAAAAATCTGATGTGTTGCACTCACATGACTTTCTCTACTCTTGTACTAACCATTCTTACAAACTCTTACTGCTATATACATGCGAGGCTTTCATGACCGGCGTTGATCCAATAGATGTTAGATTTCGGGCTTGTAGGCCATGGTCCAGTCGAATGTTCTGACATTTCGCCCAAGACTGTGTTGGGCATCTTCAGAGAATGTCTCATAGCTAGTTGACAACTAGAGAGCGATTGATGGAGCACCCGGCTTATATATAGGTGTTCTCTATATATACGGGTGCTTTAACCGGCCTGGTAAGCAGAGGGTCTGTGGTCCAAATCCCAGCTGTGGCATTGAAGTTTTAATTTCCAGTTCTACCTCTCAAACATTACCCACACATGACTTGTGTGTTTAAAAACACCAACAGTAACTTTGTTGGCATAAATAAATAATAATTACCATCTGAAGGTTATTTAATCCCGGGACATAAAGTACTTGCAATAGTAAGTCATCATTGGGGTAATTGTCTCTGATGTGAGACTGCCTTTGTGGTTTACTGGCAAAAATACGAATTGGTTTGAGAATTTAATGTCATTCGGGCAGGTTGTCACAGTAGCTTAATGGTTAGAGCACTGGCCTGGTAAGCCGAGGGTCTGTGGCATTGAATTTTTAAGTTCCAGTTCTACCCCTTAAATACCAAGTTTAGCTTTTAACCGACTTTTCATTTTTGAGTTATGTTGTCCACAGACACACACACACACACACACACACACACACACACACACAAATGCGCATGTGCACACACACGCACACACAGACCTTTTTCTAAAAAATTTTTTTTGATTCAGGGATCTCATAACATATCTTTCCGGTGAAATTCGACATAATGTAGTACATCAGATTTTTAAAAATCGCAATAAAGTTTGTTATATCCATAATAAATTATATATGTTAATTGTAGGCTGATTGAGGAGTTCATGTTGCTTGCAAACATGACAGTGGCCAGGCGACTTAAGAAAGACTATCCCAACATAGCATTTCTCAGGAGTCATCCCGCACCTCATGAGTACTGCATGAGTGAGCTGCAGAAAGCTATGGAGCAGCGTGGCATTTTTCTGGATGTGTCATCTGCGGGTAGTCTTCAGGAGTCAATGTGGCGATATGCAGGAGACGACTTCTTCAGCAAGGCTAGGATGCTGGTCCTTAACACATTATGTGCAAAACCAATGGCCGTAAGTATTGTCATTCTCCAGCTAACAGTAAACATATACGTAGTACTGTTACACTGAGTCCAATTTAAATAAACAAACTTCATCAAAAAGTACACATTTACCTTGTGTAAGCAGTGCATTTTTTCAGGGTAGTTACTCCAGCTAGGTTTTGACTCTAAAATTATAACAAATATCTTAGAGACTATAAGCTTCACTTCTTGAAATCAAACACAGACTATGTACTTTCACAGTATATTAACTGTATCATAAGTGCAACTCTTATTTATACTGGTTGCCGTTGTAACAACCTAAATTACTTCATATTTCTTTGTTACCAACCTGTGAAAACAAAACAAACATTAACAGAATCAATCAACGGTATTTCAAAATTCATTACGCGATCCTTATTTTTCAAAATAAATATTTTTTCCCAGACCATTAAATCTATGAGTCCATTTAATTATTTTAATAATTTAACTTCTGGATTTGTTTCATGTTGATTTATTTGTCATTGAGCTGTATACAGCAATAGACAACGTCACAAGAAACATCTTATTGTAACAAATTTAAACGTAACAAATTTAGCAAATCTTTTTTATTTTCTCAAGCTTCAAGTACAGCCACACTACTAGTTTCTGTCTCTTAATCTTTCCAAACTCTCACACCATACTAGTTTCTGTCTCTTAATCTTCAACAACTCTAACACCATACTAGTTTCTGTCTCTTGATCTTCAACAACTCAAACTGTCTCTATGGCAACCTCCTTGAAAATCAAAGAGTCTTAATGACATGGAGAAGCCATGTCACACTGCTCCCTCCTCAGAGCTGGTCGTCCCGACCAGCACTATCACTGCGGCATCTCCCTTGCGCCACGGTGGATTAACCCATCGAACCTCTTCTCCTGGTGGTCCACGAGGGCCTGGTGGTCCTGGTATACCTTGAGGTCCTGGGTTTCCATCTCTTCCAGGCATACCTTTAGTTCCAGGTTCACCATCTTTTCCCGACAATCCTGGAGGTCCAGTCATGCCTTTGTCTCCTGGAGGTCCCTGAGGTCCAGGTAACCCTTGTAGACCAATGAGACCACGGTGTCCTTTTGCACCCTTTGGACCTTCTTCTCCTCTATCACCCTTACCTCCCTCTGGCCCTGGAGGTCCTGGCTTTCCTCTAGCTCCCTGTGGCCCTTCTACACCCTGTGGTCCAGTTTCTCCTCGAAGACCCCGTTCTCCTGCTGGTCCTGGAGGTCCATTTGGACCAGGTGGCCCTGGAAGACCTGGTGCCCCTGGAGTTCCCGGAGGTCCTGAAGGTCCTACAGGTCCCTTATCTCCCGGTCTTCCTGCAATACCAGGTGTTCCTGCTTTACCTGGTGCTCCCTCTGGTCCCTGTTCTCCAATTGGTCCCGGTGGTCCTAGAGGTCCTGCAATACCTTGTGGTCCTGGAGGTCCTTCACTGCCTGGCTTCCCTGGTGGACCTGTCTCACCTTGTGCACCTCTCTGACCTCTGAGGCCAGCAGGTCCTGTTGGGCCGGGTAATCCTGGAAGTCCTCTGTCTCCTGGAGGGCCCTGTGGACCAGGTTGTCCTGGAGCTCCATGTTGTCCTTGAGAGCCTGAGTCACCCTTAGGTCCTTCAGGTCCTGGTGCACCAGCTTGTCCTGGAGGTCCTGGATTGCCCTGTTCACCTTTCATTCCTGGGAATCCACGTTCACCCTTCATTCCAGGCAAGCCTACCAGACCCTGAGGGCCAGGGAATCCTTGTAAACCTTGAGGGCCAGTAGGACCTCGCTCTCCAGGGGGCACGATCCTAGGTATCGCTGTTGGATAGTGTCCCTTGGTCCAGCCAGGTAGGACGATGTATGCCATCCTGCTTCGAAATTCTGCAACAGTACCGCCGGTCTTGACGGTCCCTCGTCCAGTTGCCCTTCTTCCTGGTGTGTTGACGGGCCATCCTGCGCACTTTGAAACGGCTCACTGGGTACCATGTCCGCCGACCTCTCTGGCGCACCTTCGCAGCCACCTTGCTTCCGATGGGTCCGGCAACAAACCCCACCACATCCGCGCGAGTCGCGTCCACCGCTGCACTCGTGTTCACTCGTGCTCGGCACGGCCTCTCCTGTATCCTGCCGTCCACGATGATGTCCACCATTCTTCCGTTCACGGCACTATGCGTCAGGTGATTGGATGGCCCCGACGGTCCCCCCATGTCACACGCCAAGTCGGTTCTCGCGTGTTGCTCGTTTGCTTGTGCGCTTCCCTGCTGATCGTCCGAAATGGGCGCAACTGTCGCCTCGGCCACTAGGTGCTCCCTCCCCGGCTCCGCGCTATTCCGTCTGCCCCTGGCATCCAGTACTTTGACGCTCTCGTCAACTCTTACTACCAGGGCGCCAAGACGTTCCCCGTCGTCCTCCACGACGTCCACGTGCTGGCAGAGGTCTTCCACCTTTTCGCCGAGTTGTTCCACGTCTTCCGTCACGCCAATCCGTTCGCCGAGTTGTTCTACGTCTTCCGTCACGCCAATCCGTTCGCCGAGTTGTTCCACGTCTTCCCTCATATCATCCGAAACGGGCGCAACTGTCGCCTCGGCCACTAGGTGCTCCCTCCCCGGCTCCGCGCTATTCCGTCTGCCCCTGGCATCCAGTACTTTGACGCTCTCGTCAACTCTTACTACCAGGGCGCCAAGACGTTCCCCGTCGTCCTCCACGACGTCCACGTGCTGGCAGAGGTCTTCCACCTTTTCGCCGAGTTCTTCCACGCCTTCCGTCACGCCAGCCAGTTGCCCGTCAATTTTCGCCGATAGCTCCGTCTTCATCTCTTTCAGCTCGGCAGCGAGGTTGTCGTTTCTCGTTTCCATTTTGGCAAATAATTCTTTCATCATTGCCATCATCCTGGTTTCCGAATCTCCCTCCATCTTGGTTCTAACGTTGCAACTTCTAACGACGATGTAATGAAACTAGAAGCAACTCGACGAATCCCACTTCCTGACACCAAATGTAACAAATTTAAACGTAACAAATTTAGCAAATCTTTTTTATTTTCTCAAGCTTCAAGTACAGCCACACTACTAGTTTCTGTCTCTTAATCTTTCCAAACTCTCACACCATACTAGTTTCTGTCTCTTAATCTTCAACAACTCTAACACCATACTAGTTTCTGTCTCTTGATCTTCAACAACTCAAACTGTCTCTATGGCAACCTCCTTGAAAATCAAAGAGTCTTAATGACATGGAGAAGCCATGTCACATTATTACATACAACAAAACCATTAGGTATATAATATTTTACAAACATCAGATCAATTACATATAACAGAAACAACTATATAATATTTTTACACTCAAAGTATTCTTGCAAAGAATAGAAAGGTGTTGCCTCAAACCAATCATATAATTTACGTTTGAATGTTGTTATTGGTAGTTGTGTTATTCTTGATGATAACTGAGTGTACAGTTTTATTCCTAGTACTTCATAGCTGTTGCCAGATTTAGACAGTCTATGATAAGGTACATTGATCATTGTATTTTTTCTGGTATTATATGAATGAATGTCAAACCTATGTTGCTGAGTGGTTAAGTTATTTTTTGTGTACAATAGTATTTTGTGTTTATATGTTTATCACAGTCAATAATTTTAACTTAATAAATAATGGTTTACAATGTGATAGTGTTTGTGAGTCTGACATTATTCGAATAACTTTCTTCTGTAATAACAGAACTTCTGTTATATGGCTACAATTTCCCCAGAGCAGAATACCATAAGATATTATGCTCTGAAAGAATGCAAAATATGCTGATTTTACATAATTTCCTGGTACACATCTCTTTAGATTCCTAATAAGATATGTTACCCTTGAAAGTTTTGCAGTGATGTGATTGATATGTGGTTCTCAATTTAGCTTATTATCCACGACTATGCCAAGGAATTTAACATTTGCTGAGTATAGGTCTGTGGGCATATTTCTTAAGCTAAATAACATGTGTTGAGTTTTGGCTTCATTCAGTAGAAACCCATTATAACGAAACCAGATATCTGCTTCTGACAGTGGATTTTCGTTATAACTCCATGTGTACATAAGTCAGGATTAGTGTGAAGAAAATTGATATCATCTGCATATAATATGCTGTGGCTAGATACAAAAGATGGTAAATCGTTGATCATTAGTGCAAATAACAAAGGCCCGAGAACAGAACCCTGGGAGACACTGTATTTTAATTCAGCAGTATAAGATTTCTTCTTGCCTACACATACAATTTGCTTGCGGAATTCTAGATAGGATTTAAATAATTCCAGGGCTGTACTGTCAACACCATATTTTAATTTACTTAGTAGATAAGTTTAGCATGATTAAAGGACCAAAAATGATCTGCCACAGCTGATTTATCAGTCTGTTTATATTTAACATTTCCAAAATGCTGCTTCATTCTGGTTTCCAAATGATGATTAGTTTTACCAATGTAAACCCTGTCACAATCCAAACAGCTGAATTGATAAATGCTAGATTTTTTTAATTTGGAATTATTTTATCCTTAGAAAAATTTAGTAAATTTTATATATTAAATTTATTTTGAGGGACCAAAGTTATTCCATATTTGAGAGGTAGAACTGGAACTTAAAAATTCAATTCCATGGCTTGTGTGTTTAAAAAAACACCAACAGTAAGGTTGTTGGCATAAATAAATAATTATTCCATATTCCTTACTGCTTGAGCAGTAACACAAACTGTAGCATAGAATCATTTAACACTAATTTTGACCGGTTAACGTTCTTTAAAAAAAGTATATACGTTGAGGTAGTGTGATTAATGCTTTAATATTTCGCAACTTTTAACGAAATAGAGCAAGGGTGATTCCTTAAAATGTTCAAGTTTTTATACCAGTATTTAAAAAAAATTATACACGCTTTTTACCTTAAAGGACCGTAGCCGGTCATTTTGACCAGTGCAACCTTTTTGCACGTGTCATAACTAAATAGTGGTAACAATGTATTCGAAAGTTATCCAAGGCTTTCAGTCATTGTTGTAACCCAGTTTACTGCTAGAGTAGACGTGTCATAACTAACAGTGATAACAATGTGGTCTGAAAATAATCCAAGGTTTGTGATCATTGTGGAAGTTTAGTTTGAAAAAATTTAGCTCCAGAGCAGACGTATTTTAGAAGTCGTGTCAATATAATGAATGGTAAAATATTTTTGAGGCCATACTGTATCATTGCCATGTCGTATCATAATTACCATAGTTTACCAGACAATGAGCCAGAAGGAGAGAACATATTTAGTGGTGATGAATTATCCGATAATAATGTTGATTATATTCCTCATCAATTGGATAAAAGCAAATCGTCAGAATCGGACGTTGATGATAATACAGTGATTGAAGAACCTGTACAGGAACAGGCAAATGACCGCACTGTTGCAGAACCACATGACCCTGTCCCATGCAAGAGAGGCAGATTCAGTCGAGGACATCAAGCTCCACAAGAAATAAACTTTCCAGCTGTGGGAAGTAACGAGTCTGCTGTTGATGGTACAATGTGGACAAGAATTGAACCGGGAAATACACCTGGCAGACGTGGGTGTCACAATGTATTGACAGAAAGGCCAGATCCTAAAGATTACGCAAAGAAACTGATAGTGAGTGGAAACTATGCCAGTTCATGGTGAGTATTGATGGATGCTAACATTCTCCGGAATATAAAAAAAATGCACAGAGATAAGGTCCAGTCAAGACCTTTAGAACAATTCTTGGACTCTTGAGCTAGACCAACTTGAAGCAACTATAGCCATATTGTATGCCCGTGGACAATATGGAGGGAATAACTTCCCCTTGAAATTTCTGTGGTCAAAGGTGTGGGGACCACCACTTTTCTCTCATGTTATGGGAAGGAACAAATTTATTGAGATCATGAAGGTCCTGAGATTTGATGATAAACATACACTCGATGAAAGACTGAACACAGGTGACTTTGCAGCGGCCACACCAATCTGGAGCCCATTTGTACAAGATGACGGATTTGACTAAATACAAAAATGAGCTGTTTGTGTGATCATTGTGTGTATCGCACTCTACTGTATTGTTATCAGTGTTACAAACTACTTCAGAATGCTAAAGTGATATATCTGAGTATGCATATCATTTATATGATCCCATGTTTTGTAAGCAGTGTATTTCAAATTGTAATGGATTCACGCTGTTTAATGAGCAAATATTATGTAAACTCCTTTAAAATGTAAATAAAAGCACTATTTCATGCATAAAATATCCTGATTTAAATTATAAATGAAAAGCTGAAAACCGGTTGAAAAAGGTACCGGTCAAAATGACCGATGTTGGTCCTTTTAGGTAGCAAGGCAATGTCGGTCCTTCTAGTGTTAAATCTCGATTGTAATGTCCAAATGAAATTTTTGCTGAGTACTTAAGAAGCAGAATTGGTGTTTTATCCTAACATTCTGTAACCCTCATAGAAGAGATTTTATTTTATGTTTTTGAAATTAAACCTTCCTTATGTTAGGAAAGAATGAGTAGCTATCACATGGGACAGAGTGTAATAGGTATGCTCATTTGATTTCAGAGGGCAAAATACTTCTGTAGCAAATTCTTCACTGGAGACGAGGACTACTGGCACTATGCACTTAATGTTCCTCTGTACACTCACTTTACGTCTCCAATTCGGCGATATGCAGATATCATGGTGCATCGCCTCCTTTGTGGATCATTAGGATATTCAGAAAAGCCTACCTGGGATCCTGATTACGTGCAGCTGTAAGTCATTTTAATATTTAACATAGCATTAAGTAGGAGCTTATCAATGGTAATGTGTTACTAATATATGAAATTTGAAATGCTAAACATCACTTAATAATATGACTTCATCTAGATTTGATTGTCGTTCATTATGGTTTAGTTCAAATTTACTCTGTCACTTCACTTTGTGATGTGGCACCTAATGAAATATGCACAACGAAGCATCTTCTGGATGGTTCACCCACTGGTAGTCAAACACAAGACCTCTCTAATCTCTTGCAGTAGTAGCACTCACAAACTTGCTCAGAAAACATTACTTTTTGTCACACCAGAAATGTATCCAATCAATATTTGTATAGCCAATAGAATATCAGAATGTTTGAGGTAGGAGGAGGAAGAGAAACTTCCAGTAGAAGCTGATTGTCTGTGGATAACATTTCTGATGTTTATACTGGAAGAGAACTACTATGTCTACTTTTCTCTATTTATCCCTCTAACTGCCAGATGCCAACCTCTCGATAAGCTTGTGCCATAGTTGCTGCATCACAATATGAACATGTTGGGGATCTAACTTGTTCCTATTGGGAAACTGTCGTAGAATTGTCTGACATGGTGACATCTGTTGGTAATGTTATCAAGTTCCAGAGGTGGTTTGATGATGGCAAATCAAAATTTATTGATTAATATATGATCAGTGAGCCAGAAATTCTGAAATATAAGCATCACTTACTATAAGATACCTTGAAAATGTTTTGGGTATTATTTGTACCCATCCTCAGCAAGTGTGGAAGAGTTTGTTGTAGAATTGTCCAAAGCAGTGATATCCATTAGCAACCTAAGAACTTCAGCTAGCAAGTTTATTAATGGATCCTTGTTTATTAGCTTGTGTATTTTTTTCTATTTATCTAATTCAGCTGGATAACTGGTGGCATTTTGAAGAATTATAAGGTCCATCCAGAAATTAAGTTCCAATCAGAAGCAAAGATGGCATGAGTAGTTGGACAAGAATGCACATGTATAGTAGCAGAGAAGGGATATATGGGAATATTGCAGTGCTGTTTCAGTCTTGTAATAGCAGTGGTTATAGCACAGTACCATGAGAAAATGGTTGAATTGATGTCTCCCACCAATTGAAACCTTCACACAGTTATCAGATTTCTGTACACTCAGAAGTTTTCTTCAGCAGAAATTCACCACCAATTGTGCCATGTACATGGGCATGGCATTATGAGCAACATGTCAGTGTTCCAGGCAATTCACTGAAGCCCGAACAAATCTGTATGATGAATACCGTAATGGTTGACCGACCCTGGTGATGCCAAAACTGGTGACAATTTTGCAGAACCATTACGTCTCAATTTTGGAACTCTAGTCAATTCTCATGCCAAATGACTGTCATCTCTCCCATCTCATGAAGTGTTTTCAATAGCTAAATGTTTCCGGGACAATACTGAGGTACAGACAGCAGTGACTTCATGGCAGCAGATTCCAATGACACAGGCATACAAATGTTGGTGCACCAGTACCATAATTGCCTCAGTATTAGTACTGACTATGTTGAGAAGTAGCCAGTGAATTTCTGTGAATGTTGCAATAAATACTTCTTACCTAGTGAAGGTTGGATATGTTGTCTTGATTGTTTGACTAGCTCTTTGTCTTATCAGTTTTATTTAATAGCTCTCTAGTCTTGTGCTCAGGTCTCATCCTGTATGCGATATGTAGAATTGCCTGCAATTGAAACAGTTTATTTTGTATATACTATATTTATCAATTTTGAGGACTGGATCTTTTATGGCAGTGCATAGTAACTTTTGTATACTAAGTGTATATTGCAGAGTTAAGATTATGTTTTATTTCAATGAAAAACTGAAGCTGTTATAGTGAAGCAACAGAATCTAAAATAAAAACAAACTTAGGGACTAAAAGCTCCACTTATCTTAGTAATGCTGTAAGTTCTTTAAAATTCCAGACAATTGTTTTGCGATGAAACATTGAGAATGTGGTGGATGATCAACACGAAAAAATATCAATACAGAATCTTGATTGTGCTAAGAAAAATAAATTAGTTAAAACTAAGGAGTTGTAAATTGTGCTAACATTCAAAGACTGGTAATCTACAAAGGTGTGAATAAAAATTCAGCTAAAAAGAAATTGAGTTTAATAATTCATCTCGCCCTGTACTGCGACCCGAGATAGTAATAGAGTCTCATCAATAGCTTCCATCAACATAAGATTCAACAACGGAGCCATTCTTAACACCTTTTAAAAAACCACACCATGCATATGTGCAGACACTTGGGGGCTTTTTAATTTTGCACTGATTTCAACTAAAACTGAAACATGTGAACAAATTATTTATTTACGCCAACAAACTTACTGTTGGTGTTTTTAAACACACAAACCGTGTGTGGGCAATGTGGTTTACTGGGAAAAATACAAACTGGTTTGAGAATTCAATGTGTCATTCTGGCAGGTTGTCACAGTAGCTTAATGGTTAGAGCACCCACCAGGTAAGCGGAAGGTCTGTGATTCAAATCCCAGCTGTGGCATTGAATTTTTAAGTTCCACTTCTACCTCTCAAATGTGAACAAATTTTGTTGAAGCTTTTATATATTGTAAAATGTGAACTCTTTGTGATGTTATCCATGATAGCAGTAGCAAATACAGCTTAAAACTGTTTCAGAATTGCTTCAACGTGTAATAAGAAGAAGTACCTTGCCAAGCGAGCTGGTGAGATGAGTTGCGAACTGTATTTCACAATATATATTGGTTTACATAGTCCAATGGTTGAGGAAGCGGTTGTAATGGATGTCAAGAACCTCTCATTTGATGTCATCATCTGCAACACTGGCTTGACCTATAGGGTGTATACAAATGTAAGTATCATACTATTTTGGAATTGTTGGAAATGGGCGCCAATATACAATTAATGAACTATATGGAAAATTACGATTGTCAAATTACGTGAACAAATTAAGAAGTTAAAAGCCAACAAAGCTAGTGGGATTGGTGGTATACCAGGGGAGTTCTGGAAGATATGGGCAGTTGAGGGAATTCGAAGAAAAATAGTTATAAGACTATTTAATAAAATACTGGAAATGAGAGAGACTCCCATGAAGTGGAGGACAAGTATGGTAGTACCATTATACGATGAAAAGGGAGATAAAAGCAACCCTGCAAACTACAGGGGGATAATTATCTTCCTTTCTTAGAAGTTTGTAAGTGTTGTTTAGTGTTATTGACTCACCTTTTACATTAAATATAGGGGGATAAACCTACTTTCTATTTTAGGGAAGATTTTTACAGGCATTTTAGCAAATAGGCTGCAGAAGTGGGTAGAGAAGGAGAAGTTATCGAAGTTTCAAACAGGATTTACACCAGGATGGAGAACAATTGATAATACTCTTATAATCAACACAGTCATAGCTAAATATTTAAGTAATGAAAGGGGAAGGGTGTACATGGCATTTATTGGTTTATAAAATGCATTCAACACATTTAATAAAGAAGCATTGTGGTCAAAATTAACTATTAAAGGGGTAAGTTGCAAATTTATTTAAATACTGTGCAAGATGTACCATGAAAATGAGTTTTGCATCAAATTACAGAAAAAGAGAGTAACTGATTGCATGCAGAGCCAGGTGGGGGTAAGGCTGGGATGCAAATTGAGCCCTGTGCTATTTAACCTTTATATAGATGATATCCTCGAGGGGACTTTGAAAAATAGGGTCCACTCACCAGTTATTCATAATAAAGAAATCCCAGGGCTTAGTAGTTGGTTCCATATTTTGTGGAGGGATGAGAAGAGCAATTGAGGCAATAAGCAGTTACTTAAAAAATGGGGGTTAAAAGTGAATGAAAAGAAAACGGTCATGGTTTTTAAAAAAGGATTTGGATTGCGTAAAGATGATAAATGGAAGAGAAATAGAGGTTGTAAAGAGATTTGACTATAAAAAAACTGGCCCTAGCAAAGGGTAAAATGGCAATGAGTGTTGTAAGAGCATGTTTAAGGAAATTGCCAGATATTATTGTCAAATGACTTGAAAGGATCTATACTGCCATAGTAGAAAACAAAGTGCCATATGGGGCCGAGATATGGGGAATGGATGAAGCATGGGTAGAGATGAATGTTATTAACAGATCCTTCTGTAAATATATTCTAGGCCTGCCATTAGCATCACCTAATGGGGCAGCACAACTAGAGTTGGGAAGACACTCAACTAGGGTTAAAATTGTCTCAAGGATAATGAAATATTTATACAGAGTTGCTAATTTAAGCAAAATTTTTAAGGAATGTTTCCTTATGCAAGTAAGAAGCAAATGGGAAGGGTGTTGCACATAAAAACTAAGGGAATTGATGGAACAGATAGGTATGGGACATATTTGGAGAAATGGGGAGTATTGTTATACAGGCTTTTGGAAAGAAGTAGAATTAAGGGTAGAAGATATTGATAGTCGAGTTATTTTTGCTAGTATAAGGGAAAAAAGCTCATTGAGGATATATAGGGAAATAAAAACATTGTAGGGGAGGGAAAAGTACATAGATGTGTGTAATAAACTAGGGTGAGAAGGATTTGCTTGCACGAGAACAGGAGTTAGAAATCTGAAAGGTATTAGACAGGATAAAGATAAAGAAAAATGCCCAATGTGTGGAGAAGATGATTCAGACTGGCATGGTATATTGTATTGCAAACAAACAAGGATATGGAGAGAACAAATTTGGCAACAAAAGTGGAACAGTTTTAGGGCGGGGGGAGAGGTATTACTAATGAGGAAAATGTTGTCTGTAAAAGGAGAAAATAATGTAAGTAGTATTGGTGATTATTTGGGGAAAGTCAGGGAGAAATGGTTAAGAATGATTAAGAATAAACAATAATTAAGGTTGGAGAAAGTGGAACAAGGGACATAAGAGAACACAGGGTCATCAGTACACAGAAAACCTGGGGTTGTGTGTATTGAGACCGAAATTTAAGGCAAACAGGTGGGAAGGGTATATTAGGTGTGAATAAGTAAGTTAGTTATGTGTTAGGAATGCTGTTAATGGAAATGTATTAAGTAATGTATCATGTATGTACGAAGTAAGATGTGAAATAAATATTCATTCATTCCCTTTATCCTGTCACATACGCCCACATTTACTTACACACAAACACCTGAGACAGAATATTAGAAGACCCCAAAAGAAAATCGTTTATGTGAATGTTAAAAGTGTAATTTGTTTTTTGATGTTGATATGTGTTGGTCAAATGACGAAAACGTGTTAATAATGTTCATTGTTACGAACTACTAAGTTTGCCCAAAGACGTGATGATTTTTCCATATTTGATTTTAATATATATGTATAAATATTAGAATTATATGTGTTCCATAATAAAAGTAGGGGAGGATGGTTAGGGATCGCTTCCCTAACAAGAAAGAACTATTTGATGGACGCATACACGGATGTATACAAAAAAGGCGGTGTCACGTGAAGACGCCATAATCTTCCCATTAGCGTGTGTGTAATCAAGACATAAGGACGTATTAGTGTAACGTGTGAACATAGAACTGTTACCAGACTTTCATCAAGCATTAGTTCCACTAAATGAAAAAGTGGAAACGTTTTAAATCATTTAGAATGGTGCTAAGAGGAATTATTTAATGTAAAATATCGAAATTTAGTCCTCCCGGCTAGGCCCGATGGACACGTTGACCAACGATAGGTGTGGTCCTCCTTGCAAAATGGGGGTTTAAGTCGGGTGATGTAACTGCCACATTGTAAAACTGGTGCCCGTTAAGAAAACAGTTACATGAAAGCCACATACATGAATATGAGTCCCAAAGATAAATATTCCGGAGTTAAAACTGTCCCCCAATCGGATCTCCATGTGGGGACATCTTTAGGCAAATTTCATCACAATTCCAATACTTTAAGAATTCTACAATGGAATGCAGGAGGCATGTCCCAGCCTAAAAAACAAGAGCTAATGAAAATATTAAAAGACCAAGATATAGATGTCTTCACAGTACAAGAAGCCAATATATCAGAAGAACAGGAAATATACTTTGAAATGGATCAGTACACTACACATATACTTCCAAGGGCTCGTCAAATAGCAAGTGGTATTCTTACAGGAATTAAAAGAAATATGAAAGCTACTATACAAATCGAAAAAGCAATGGAGGAACAAGATAAATCAGAAATAGTTAAAATTGAAGTATGGAAAAGTAACTACCACTATAGAATTTACAGTATCTACAATCCTCCAGACAATACACTAGATCTAAATTCTATTCCCATAGAACCCAAAAGTATTTTAATAGGTGATTTTAATGCACACTCCCCTAGGTGGAGCTACAGAGATATAAATTCAGCAGGAAGAGTCATAGAAGACCTATTAAACTCATCAACAATGGAATTAATATTTAATCCAAATGATCCACCCACTTACCTTCATTATAATGGTTCAGGTACAAATCCTGATCTTCTGATTGTGTCATCTGACATAATTGACAATACAAAAAGAGAAATAATAGAAGACCCAGGTTCAGGCCACAGAATCACCATAAACTCCATAAGATGTCCAATAAATAAAAGTAACAAACCAAAAATTAAAACTTCTTGGAATTTTAAAAAAGCAGATTGGTCCAGTTTCCAAAATGAGATAGAAGGGAAGTGTAATATACTGTTAGAATCAGAGTTCAAGTCAACAGATGAAATGAATAAAAAAATTTGTGAAATATTATTGACAGCAGCCAAAACACATATCCCCAAAGGAAAGTTAAAGAAATATAGCTACTTTTGGTCTCCATCTTTATCTAAGTTAAAACACGAAAGAAATATAGCAAGAGTCAAAGCCGAAAGAACCAAGTGTCCAGAAGATGTACAAAACTGGAGAAGAAAAGCAGCCATTTTTAAGAAAGAATTAATTACAGCAAAGAGGGCCAGTTTCACAAATTTTGTAGAACATATAGACTATAGGAAAGATGGAAATAAAATATACAAATTCCTTAATAAAACAAAATTATCAAAAAATACAACTGAACCATTAAAACATAACAAATGCTTAACTACAGATAGGGAAATAGCAGAATCCCTTAACAAGTTTTATGCTCAGTCACAAAGAATACCCCAAGCGTATAAAAAACAAGATAAGGCTATCCAAAAAACTATCAGAGAAACTAATAAGCCAAAAGGTATGCGAAATGATATTTTTATTCAGGATTTTAACGAAACAGAACTGGATTTAGCAATAGAACAATTACAGAACAAAAAATCTCCAGGACCTGACAAGATCCACCCAGAGTTTATTAAACACCTTGGCAGGAAAGGAAAAGAAATCCTACTTAAACTGTATAACACGTGTTGGAGAATGACTGTACCTTCCGACTGGAAAAAAGCCATTATCATCCCGATTTTAAAGAAAAACAAACCTTCAAACAATATTAATAGTTTCAGACCAATATCTTTGACCAGTGTTATTGCAAAAGTGATGGAAAGAATGGTGGCATCTAGACTTAACTGGTTCCTAGAATATTACAACTTAATTAATAGTTCACAGACCGGCTTCAGACGGAATCATAGTACAAGTGAAAATGTACTCCTACTAAGCCAAGACATCAAGGAAGCTTTCAATAGAAAGGAGGATACTTTGGCAGTATTCATTGATTTTAAATCAGGATATGACTCAGTCCGGAGAAACAAATTAATTGAAGTTGCAATCAATAGGTGTGAAAAGTAACATGCTTAAATGGATAACTCAGTTTATTTCACAAAGATTTTGTGCCACAAAATATAATACATACATTTCCAAATATAAACAAACACACCGAGGACTTCCACAAGGTGCTGCTCTGAGCACAACACTCTTTAACATATATATAAATGACCTTCCATCAATAATAAAAACTTTAGAAACCAAAATTGCTTTATTTGCTGACGATGTAGTCATTTGGACTTCAGGCTCTCCAAAACAACCTGAATTAAAGACAGAATAGAAACAGCCCTAAACAAAGTACATGAATGGAGCTCCAAAAACCTCATGACTATCAATGTGGAAAAAACAAATTATGAATTATTTACACTAAAATACAAACCAGTTAATATTAACATAAATTATAATAGTAAACCACTCAAAGTAGTTGATGATGCCAAATACTTAGGCATCACTTTCAACAGAAAGCTAAGTTGGAAAAATCATATAACAAACATCTCAGAAAAGGTTGAAAAGAAACTGTAAATCCTGAAAAGGTTAGCTGGTGCTAAATGGGGCTGCTCAAGGAGAGTCCTTAACACAACATACAAAATGTATGTTAAACCAAACCCCTTGTACTGTTCTGAAGCTTTAATAACAGCAGCAAATGCTAACATCAATAAACTTGAACAAATACAAAATCAGGCTCTTCGCCTAATCACTGGAGCAGTTAAATCCACACCTATTGATGCCATGCTTGCCTTAACACGGACCCCATCAATAACAACAAAAATAGAAGAACAAGCATTGCTCCAACATGAGAAAATGTTACGACTGCCAAACTCTAAATGGACAAAAGAGAACTTCCCCCCTTCAATCCTTAAAACTCATAGTAGTTTCCTAGAAAAGGTAACACAGATTAAATCCAAATTGAACATTCCTAACACCAGAGAAAATCTACTTATAAGAGAAAATCCATTGGAATTATTACAACCTAGCTTCAGTTTGGAATTAATAGAGGAAATAAGTAAATCAGACACACCAAAAGAAATTTAGGAATATGTGTTGTATAAGAACTGAATATGTGTTGTATAATAACTGAACATATGTTGTATAATAACTGGATATGTTGTATAATAACTGAATGTGTTGTACAATAACTGAATATGTATTGTATAATGACTGAATATGTGTTGTATAATAACTGAACATATGTTGTATAATAACTGAATGTGTTGTACAATAACTGAATATGTATTGTATAATGACTGAATATGTGATGTATAATAACTGAACATGTATTGTGTAGTAACTGAATATGTGAAATTTATAAAGACATGCTGTGTCATGCCAAAACAAAAGACAAAAACAAACAGCGAAGAAGACTGTAAAAAAAAAAAAAAAAAAAAAAAGTATTGTACAAAGTGATTGTATCAGAGGAATAGGGAGAAGTATTGTGTTTCAAGATTTTAAATATAGGTGACAACTTGAAAAACAAAACAAGGGGCATGTGAGACAGAATATTAGAAGACCGCAAAAGAAAATCGTTTATGTGAATATTTGTTAAAAGTGTAATTTGTTTTTTGATGTTGGTATGTGTTGGTCAAATGATGAAAACGTGTTAATAATGTTCATTGTTACGAACAACTAAGTTTGCCCAAAGACGTCATAAATCTTTCCATATTTGATTTTAATATATATGTATAAATATTAGAATTATAGGATATTGTTTAGAACAGCTTACGCAAGCACTTGGTCAGAATTTTGGCAAAGTCCCACTCGGCAGTGTGTACGAATGGTTACGAAAGTTGCCGAAGTTGCTGTGTTAATGCAGCGCTGCCAACAGCAGAATGTCCCTAGGAGTTTGTTGCCAATAGTAAGTTTGAATGTTTTTGCGGGAGTCGGCAGTATGCTGTTGACCTTCGAAGCAAGTAGCGTAATGGCTAGGTTTATCAGTATATTGGATTATGCTATTATAAATAAAAAAGAACGATAATTAATAAAAATAATATAAATATAATAATATAATACTACTAAATATAATATATATATATATATAAATAATATATAATATAATATAATATAATAATATTAAATAAAAATACAATAAAATAATATAATATAAAATAAATAAAAAAGAATGATAAATAATAATATAAATATAATAATATAATAAATATAATGTATATATAATATAAATCTAATAACATTAAAAATAATAATATAAAATAAAATAGATAAACAAAACAGAACGATAAATAGTAAACATAATCAAAATATAACAATATAATAAATATAATAACATTATATAATAAAATAATAATATAAAATAAAAAAAGCAACCATAAATAAACATAATAAAAATATAATAAAAAATATAATATAATAAATATAATAAATATAATAGCATTAAATAATAATAATATAAAATAAATAAACAAAAAAAGATAAAAGATAAAATAAAGATAGATAAAGATAAAAGATAAAGGTAAAAGATAAAATAAATAAACAAAAAAGAACGATAAATAATAAACATAATAAAAATATAATAATATTAATATATTGTAATATAAATATAATAAACATAAGTATAATATATAGTATTATATATAAATAATAATATATAAGTACCTGGGCGACCGAGCTTCGCTCGGCATTTTTCACCTCCGTTTTTGTGAAATCTCATTTTTTGTGGGAGAAGATACTTATTTAGACAAACCTGGAAGGCAAAACGTTAACTAAATAAAACTACTTGTCGCAATTGTTAAGAGTAATGTCCGAGATACAAGAGATATAGAAATACATAAAAATATCTCATAAACACCATCATTTCAGCTGTAAAACGTGTACTGCTGAAAGCAGGCCTCCCCCATAGATATCCACCCAGTTTGAGGCTTTCGTCGAGCATTTGTTCCATTATGGAGTTCAGTTCTTTGCTGCTGTGATTGACTCCAGGACGTTAACACGTTGGCCAAGGTCCTTCATACTTCTGTCCAGTTCTTCCATGGCTTCCTTAACCCCGGCCAGTCGCTCGTTAGTATTCTTTGATAGACCTGTCTTCATATTGGAATTCCCGTCTTCATCTTTTCCGTTTCAGAGTTTACATTTTCAATTTGCCTTCCATTTTTGTTCCCATATTTTCTATTCCGTAGTTTACATTTTTCCATTTTTTTCATATTTATTTCCTCTGCCGCATTCCGGAATTCATTTCATTTCCCATTATGTCCATCTTGGCTAACATATGTTTCATCAACTGTTCCATTACGTGCTTTTCGTCGCACTCCGGACACCAATTGTGATTACTTTACTGTTTTAACTATTTCTTTATTTTTTATTAAAACACCGGAGCGACACTAAGCAAAAGCAATGTTGAAGAATAACAAATACTACAGAAACAAAAGCTGGTTGATAAAGCCATGTGAATGTACTACGCATTTATGTTTCAAACATATAGAAAAGTGTATGAATTGTTCGTAATTGTTCGTCGAAGCGGGAGTAGTGAAAGAAATGTGATTGTGTTTTACTAAAGAAAAATGAGTAGAAAAACCGTGTGAAACGTTGCACTTATATTTCAAGTGTATGGAAAAATGTATGGATTGTTTGCAGAAGGAGTAGTATGTTAAGTAAAAGAAAAGGGAGTAGAGAAAACCATGTGAACGTAATACATTGCGTGGTAAAATGGATTGCATAAAAACCTTCGCCATGAAAAAAAGTCACTTTTCATGGCAATCGGTCAACCTGTTTTGGATTTTAATCACTCTTCAACATAAGATATGTATAGGCCTTGGTATGTATGAAGGTGATAAACCATAGGGAATAACATGTGAATTGTTACGTAAAACAAAAGTGAGTAGAGAAAGTAGTATGAATGTAATACGTTGTATTATAGCAAATTGTATGAATTATATGTTGAAGGGAGAATAGCGAAAGAAGACTGATTGTGTCTCGTAAAGGAAGAATTAGTAGAGGAAATCGTGTGAATGTAATACGCTGCATTTATATTTCAATCATAGAATATTATATGAATTGTATGTTGAAGGGCAAACAGAGGATACATGAATGCGCTACGTAAAAGAAAAGCGAGTAGAAAACCATTTGAAAGTAATATATTGTGTAGTAAAATTGTTACCATAAAAATTCTCCATGAAAAAAATACATATACGTGCCGAATTTCGCGGTAATCGGTTAAGCGGTTTTCGAGATTAAAAGTTAGATATATACAAACATTCAAGTTGTATAGATGATATGAACTGATTGTAGAAGAGTGAGTGGAGAAAGACATGTGAAGGTGTTACCTAAAAGTGAGTAGAGTAAACACTGTGAATGCCACATACAGGATTTCTATATCAAACATGCACAAAATTGTATGACTTATTTTTAGAAGAGTAAGTAGAGAAACAGTAATGAGTGTGTTACCCAAAAGCAAGTAGAGAAAACAGTATGAATGTAATACGCAGCATTTCTATTTCAAACATGCACGCAATTGTATGACTTATTTGTAGACGAGTGAGTAGAGAGAGATATGAATGTGTTAGCTAAGAGTGAGTAGAGAAAACAGTATGAATATAATATGTAGCATTTCTATTTCAAACATACAGAAAATTGCATGATTTCTTTATAGAAGAGTATAGAAAGATGTGAATGTATCACCTAATAGTGAGAGGAGAAAACAGTGTGAATGTAATAGCACTTCTGTTTCAAACATAGAGAACATGGTTTGACTTATTTTAAAAGTGGGGATAAAAGTGTTTTTTGGTACAAAATCACACTTTTTATGGAAAATTGTTTACAGAAGAGTGAATAGAGAAAGAGATGTGAATGTGTTACCTAAAAGTGAGAGGAGAAAACAGCGTGAATGTAATAGCACTTCTGTTTCAAACATAGAGAACATGGTTTGACTTATTTTAAAAGTGGGGATAAAAGTGTTTTTCAGTACAAAATCACACTTTTTATGGAAAATTGTTTACAGAAGAGTGAGTAGAGAAAGAGATGTGAATGTGTTACCTAAAAGTGAGAGGAGAAAACAGTGTGAATGTAATAGCACTTCTGTTTCAAACATACAGAACATGGTATGACTTATGTTAAAAGTGGGGATAAAATGTTTTTGGTGCAAAATCATGTTTTTTTATGGAAAATTGTTTATAGAAGACTGAGTGGAGAAAGATGTGAATGTGTTACCCAAAAGTGAGTAGAGAAAACTCTGAATGTAATATGCATGTATACAAAAATTTAACCAAATCTTTAGAGCCGTTTCTGAAATACCGGGAATACATATACAAGAATTGCACTGTAGAAGCGGGAATAAAAAAATGTTATTTTTTATGTAAAATCACATTTTTTTCGGGAATTACACTTATATAGATGAACTTAAAAGGCAAATCTCTATCTGAATACAAAATTTGATCAAAATTGTAGAGCCGTTTCCAAGTTGCGCGGAATAAATATATTTATATACAAGAATTGCTCGTTTAAATATATAAGATATAAATGTAATAATAATAATCATCATCATAAGGTTCCTGAGAACCTTCAGCTAGCTTTGGGTGATCAACAATATCACAAGAAAATCATCAAGGCACGCAAAGTTAATGTTTAAATGTTTAAATTCAATGTAAACTTCATGATTTGTTTTTTGTTTCCTCCTAATAAATAAATAAATTTTAAAAAATAATAATATAACAAAAATAATAATATAATAAAATAATATAATAATAAAGAACGAGCCAGCGTATCGTGGACCCAGTAACAAGGCAATAAGGATAATGTACACAATAATTCGCACTAGCGATATATCTGTGTGAGCAAGAGCAAAATAATGTACACAATGAGCAAAATAATAATGTACAGAATCCACAACAATAGTATAAGAGCAAAATAATGTACACAATGAGCAAAAAAATAATGTACAGAATCCACAACAATAGTATGGAGTTGTGCTAGGCGATAGCGGTGTATGTCTGTGGCGGAAATGACGCGAGTGAGTGCGTTTGTGTTTAATGTGTTGGCAACGAACACTAGTGTAGTGTATAAAGCAATGTTGGCAGATGTGAAAATCGTCTGCTAGTCATGCAGTGAAATCTAGTGGGCGATTGTGAAGCTGCTTTCCGCGCATGTGCAGTAAGTAAGTTCGGACTTATAATCTGGCTGGCAAGTGGAAAGTGAGCTGTTGTAAACATGAGTCGAATTATGTGTGTTCCATAATAAAAGTAGGGGAGGATGGTTAGGGATCGCTTCCCTAACAAGAAAGAACTATTTGATGGACGCATACGCGGATGTATACGAAAAAGGCGGTGTCACGTGAAGACGCCATAATCTTCCCATTAGCGTGTGTGTAATCAAGACATAAGGACGTATTAGTGTAACGTGTGAACATAGAACTTTTACCAGACTTCCATCAAGCATTAGTTCCACTAAATGAAAAAGTGGAAACGTTTTAAATCATTTAGAATGGTGCTAAGAGGAATTATTTAATGTAAAATATCGAAAAAGTGTTAATAAAATAATACATTGTGGTGAAGAAACATCGTGTGATTTTTCATTCCATCCGTTACCACGCCCTGAGATCGCAAAGATCTCAATAGCTCAAAGACACAACGTTTTATATAATAATTATAAAAACCGCACCACACCTATGCCCAAGACGGAGCTTGAACGTGCGACCCTCTGCGCTGTGGAGTGCCAAAGACATGCTCCAGCGACCACGGATGCAAGAGTTGGCTTATTGTACTCTAGTCGCTGAAAGTTAACACGGCCAGTCTTAAGTCATTTATTCTTTACTTAATGATTGCACTGCATATTTTTAGTTTATGAAGAAAGTATGACAATTATGTGATGAAATACAGTATTTGTATTTACATGAATGGACTTATTACCATTTGCAACAGATCTCGTCAGAGTGAAGTTTTTAAACATTTGACTGCCCTGTATGCTTGTATAGACATAAAAAAATGTGTATTGAAACTTTGTCTGATTATGTTTCCAGTTGATGTATAGATATCTCCAGTACAATGTGTGATTGTTGTTAACAGAATCTTCCAGCAGAGGTTGCATGCCTAGTTGAGGACAACAAGATTCAAGCACAGCGTATTGAGTGGAAG
Source organism: Tenodera sinensis (assembly GCA_030765045.1). Taxonomy (NCBI): domain Eukaryota; kingdom Metazoa; phylum Arthropoda; class Insecta; order Mantodea; family Mantidae; genus Tenodera; species Tenodera sinensis. Next base: position 12,904,470 of record CM060970.1, read on the forward strand.
AAAACTGAGGACATTCCATATGTGACAGTTCAGGTGGTGGAAATATTTAGCGTAGTGACTGTTGAACTCAATCGCTCTCCATCAACTATGAAAGTGGAAACCAAACTGCTGAGACCTCCAGGCTCAGGGGCCTTTACGCCATGAAACTTGCAACTGGTGTCAGTTGTGTTAACTACTAATTCAGGTACAACAATGACATTTACAGTTCTCATCTTTGGCAAAACATTCATATCTGTAATAAATATAAAATTTTTTTAACCCCTCGGCAACTGCCAAAAGAAATGTTTTAGATTTAGTTATAAAAAGTAGAATGAGTCAGTAAGGAAGGTACACTCTAATAGAGATAAACTGGTAATACATGTACTTATGTATAGATGTACATTATGTGTGCAGTAAGGAAGCTGTATGCATCACTCACAGCTCTTTACTTTTCTTTCTCATTCTAGCTTAGATTAGTGATTGTTTTTATAAATGACATACTTATGGGTGTGACATAGTATATCACCCGATTAAGTCTTCTCTTTTATCTTTAAAATAGTTTTAAAAGTTGAAAACGCTGGCATTATGTTGTAGATGAAAATGTTTTGTCATATGTTTCGTGCCAGTGCAGAATTTGTTTCTTTGCACAAATATTTAATCTGTTTAACACTGACTGCTAAAATCCCATCAGTTGATGGATTTTGGAAACACTGAAAATATGTGGATCCTATCAGTTTGCAGCAGTTTTTTCTATTCTTGGGAGACCAGGGGTGCACAGGTTTAACTGCGTCGTGGGTTTCAGTTGTAGTAGTTACAGACTGCTTCATAATTCTTGCGTTGGTTTTCTTTACTTGAACGATAAGGGCATGGTTACAGGTATTAAATAAATCCATCCATTTTAATTTTTTTTTTTTTTTCAATGAAAAGCTGAAGCTGTAACAGTGAAGCAACATGAATCTTAAATAAAACAATTATCTAGAGACTAAATGCTTCACTTATCTTAATAAATTGCTTCAAGTTCTTGAAACCTTCTGGAGACATGTTTCATGTTGACTCCATCATATCCTCTATGTTGTTTATGTTACTCAAGTTGGTAACAAGTTACAAAGTTATAACAATTTAGGTAACTTATTATAAGCAAGAACACTGAAGATATGATGGAGTTATCATAAAGTATGTCTGCGTAATATTTCAAGAACTTGCAACAATTTATTAAGATAAGTGAAGCTTTTAGTCTCTAAATAATTGTTTTATTTAAGATTATTGTTCATTTAAATTTCCAATATGTTTCAATATTAACAATCCAAGAAAATATACCAACGTGGTAACTCAACTTGAAAATCACAATGTTTTAGGTATGCATATGTCCAGAATATTCTGAATGTTAGTGACATTCAAAAAATGAGATAAACCTCTTCTCCAAAACTTTTCTCTGTACATAACCGTTCAATAAGTATTTTTGTGTTGCATCCCATTTGGTTATGTTAATAGTTTAACTGACTTTTTCACTTTGATAGTAATTCATATTGGCTATGCAATTTATATATAATTTGTGGTTATGTATAATTTGAGGTTATTGTATTTCATTATTATTTTTACAGACACATGTGTTTTATGTAAATACATTGATATGCAACAAATATTAAATTTATACAAATTATATAACTCCAGTAATGATCAGTATATTTAAATATAACAAAATTCATAGTAACACTTAAGCAGCACCTCTGTGAACAATCAAAATGATATATAATGAGCGTCTTTTTGAGGACATGTATAAACTATTACAAGTTGATAGAATGTTGAATTTTACTGCATTTCCTTGCGCAGCTACTGCATTGTTGCCACTATATGCCACTAGAAGCCAAAGGAGAAACAGATAATCTCAAACAATTGTTTGTCTCTCTCTACAATGTTGTCATTTGACTGATGTTTGCTACAATGTTTTGATTCTTTACTTCTTATTATGTATTATAGTGTTTCAGGGAAGTACATTCTCATTTTTGTTCAGTTTGATTAACACTTAACATTTCATATTTACAATTTAGATTGACAACTTGACTATACCTTTTCTTATTTCTTATTGTTGAAGAAAATTATACATTAAACATAGAATGTTAATATACTAATAGAAAGAGGAAAATTAAGAGCTTTTATGCCACGTATGTCTCAATCCATTTTGTGGAAAACCTTTTTTTGGAAATTCAAATGTGAAGTATGGATCCTGAGACTGGCTAGTAATCTAAGAAAAGAAATTGCAAAAATAGCCAACAGTAAATGCTTTACACACCTCTTTATATTTAAATGATATTAATGGCTATCAACTTAAAACGGTAGATATTCGTAGTGGTCGTCTCCTTAGCATGGTGGTAGCACTGCTGCTTACCAAGTGGGAGACCTGGATTTGATTCCTGGTACCAACACCTGGTCTGGGGTGCATTCAGCCTTGTTAAGTCCCTGAGGGGCCAATTGAGGAGCTACTTGATTGAGAAGTAGTGGCCCCTGATCGACAAGACCGCATAACTGGCCTGGGATGCTGACCACCTCCTGTTCTGCACCCCACTCATGATGCTGGCCAGGAGGTAGGCCTTGGTTTAATAAGTGCTGTTGTGCCATGGGGTTTTGTTAGGTTATGAGGCGGGGTTTTATTATAAAAGATGGACAACACATATTAGCGTGAATATAGCAGCAGGAGTAGTATTTTTACTAAAAGGTGGAAAGTTTGTTATAGCAGACGCTACTCTTATCTGCAGGGTCGACGGTCGAAGAATGGAATGCAAAAGCCAACGTTCTTTTATCACAAACACTTTTATTCGTTATTTACACTTCTTATCACAATTTCAATTAGTTAACAACTTTTAAATTTCGACAGCGTCTACGCTGGTTAAAAGTTTGGGTGTAATTTACATGTTCACACACCATCAGCAATTATACGTCCTCTCACTTTGAGTTCACAGACGCTAATGAAAGCAGTTTCTGAGCGTGGGTATGACGCAACACCGCCATTCTTATGTATTCATCCGCGCAACAGTTCTCATTGGTTGAACTCAAAGTGACGAGAAGACATTGGATCTTGAATATCAAAAAGAAATAGGTCCCTGATACACCCAAATTAAAAGAATTAAAAATTTACACACTCTTACAAAAATATTTACATGAACAATTTTCTATTAGTCAATATTCCGTCTCATATGCCCCTTGTTTTGTTTTTCAAGTTGTCACCTTATTCACAATCTTGAAACACAATACAATACTTCTCCCTACTTCTATGATTCAATCACTTTGTACAATCTTTTTTTTTTTTTTTTTTTTCAGTCTTCTTCACTGTTTGTCTTTGTCCTTCGTTTTGACATGATACATATTCGATTACTACACAATGCATTCAGTTATTATACAATACATATCCAGTTATTGTACAACACATTTAGTTATTACACAATATGTCCAATTATTATACAATACATATTCAGTCATTGTACAATATACCCTGTTATCATATCACATATGTTCTGTTATTATGCAATACATATTCAGTTATTACACAATACATATTCAGTTATTGTACAACACATTTGATTACCACACAACATGTCCAATTATTACACAATACATATTCAGTTATTGCACAATATATCCTGCTATCACATCACATATGTTCTGTTATTATGCAATACATATTCAGTTATTACACAATACACATTCAGTTTTGGCATAAAGCATTTAGTTATTACTCAACATATTCAGTTATTACACAATATATCCAGTTATCATACCATATATATTCAGTTATTGTACAACACATATTCAGTTCTTATACAACACATACTCAGTTATTGTACATTTGACATTGACACAAATATAATTTAAATGTATCATGGTTTATCATGTGGTTTTTGACTTGTATTCATTGCTATGAGGAGAGAAAAACAGGATACAAATTTTGAGCTAATGATTATGATTATGTTTATGGCAATACTTTATTCAGTTGTTTTTTTTTTTTTTTTTTTTTTTTTTTTTTTTTTTTTTTTTTTTTTTTTTTTTTGCCTTATGTATAGGCAAGCTTATGTATAGGCAGGTTGTTGAGTCAGTTCTTAAACTCTGATGTTACTAATGGTACTAATTTTCTTAATTGGGTTATTATTCATTGTTGTTTGGTTCAACATTTCTTCGAGCTTAGCATTGGCTATATTCACCTCAATTCATGGGCATTGTTTTTCTGGTTATGGTTTTCCTCATTTCACTAATTGTCATTTCTTTGTCTCTTATTTCTATAAGAGAAAACTTCTATACTTACAATTATTCTGTAATTGTATTATTTTTCCTCTCGATTTACCCTCGACATCTTTGTGTCGAAATATTATATCTTTTTCATCATAATTGATTCATTTTTATTTTTGTTCCTGACATCCTTATGTCAAAAACATTATCTTTCGTCGCTACAATTCATTTATTTAATGACAATCAGTGTCCTCGTCTGTTTTTGTTGACAATGCTCTTTGTGGTCGATATAGCCAATGACTATGTTGACTTTCTTCCTTGTTGTAATTCCTAATCTGAACATAATTTTCTATAAGTAACCCATTTAAAATTATCTTCTTTCATCTCTACTACTCCTGCCTTACACATTCGTTGACAAAGACTATTTGGTCCTTTCTTTGTATGGCTTCAATTTATTTTTATGGTATCTTCCTACCAACTTGCCATTTGTATTCTGTAGCTCATATGTGTGGTCACCCAGCTGTTTTGTTATGACCAGTGGCCCAGTATACAATAGCTCCATCTTTCTCTTCGTGTAGTCATCATGGTGTCGATGTCAATTGTAAGTTGCTGAGATTATGTTATTTGTCATCCAGCCGGTTGGGACGAACTTAGTTGTTGTAATTTCCCTGAGTGTTGGTGGTGGTTGTCGTTTCTGTATTCTGTGCAGTATCTGCCCTATTTGGCACATCTTCTTCTACTTCCTGCTGTCTTGTGTTGTTAGTGTACCATTGGTCTCTGCCCCTTTGGCGTGAACCTCTGTCGTATGACGGTCTGTGGTTGTTCAAGTGTTCCCTACTGAATCGCATGTGATTCACTTGATGGATATGGTCTCCTGGTCTTCCACGATCATATGTATATGTTCTGTGTCTCGATTCATCATTCGGTATCGTGTCGTGGTACCGCTGTCTTGTGTTCTCCATCCTCTCGCCATGATTATGCGGTTGTGGGAAATGGTGTGCCCCTCTCCCCCTTTCATGGGTACTCCTAGTATTTCTATGTTCTCCCTCACTCTGGTTGTTCGTAGCCATGTTCCGGTTTAGGATGGGTGAGTTTGGGTAACCGTTCCTATGTCTATGCTCATTAGGCCGACCATTTTGTGTTTCGAAGGCTGTCAGCAGTTCTATCATATCTGCAAAATCTACTGGCCTCGCAACAATTAATCCTGTTCTCACTGTGTCTGGGAAATGTCTTGTTATACTGGCAATTAGTTCTGCCTCCGACAAGTTGGGGTCTAATAGCTTTCCTTTGTTGGCTACTTTCATAAAATAATCGACTAGCGACAACCCTTTGGTTGGATCGTATCTACCTGTCGCTAGCTCTACCCTAGTTTGGTTTTGTTTAGCTGGGCCCCAATACCTTGATAGGAATAAATTTCTGAATGAGCTATAAGACTCGTGACCAGCTAGTGTTAACCTGAGCCATTCTAATGCCTTGTTTTTTAAGCTTTTCTTAACTATCATCATCCTAAGCTCGTTTGGTATCCTTTTCACTTTAAAATATTCCTCCATCTCCTTAATAAAGAGTTTTGGATCGTCTCCCTTCTCCTCGTCAAATGTAGGTGGTGTAATTTCATGTAATATGCTGTTGGTGTAACATGTGTTATGTGTTGTGTCATTGTTTGGTTGTGAACCTCTTTCTCTGTATGGTGAGTCAACATTTTGTACATTACTCAAGTAACTCTCATCTTGTACATTACTTACATCTAAATCATCTTGTCTTTGTAATGCCTTCACAACATCATTTACATTAGCCAAATTTTCTTTCCCTTTTTTCATTTCTTCACAAATTGATTTCAAATCATTCTTTATTTCTAAGTGGCTTTGTTTCATATCATTTATAGCATCCTGTTGTGAAAGCATCACATCATTCATTGTCTTAATTTTAGGAATTACAATTTGTTCTACAGTTTCATTAATAATGTCTTTCTTTACTACCTCAATCTCTTTCCTTAATTCCTCAGTTATTTCTGCTTTTACATTTGTAATCTTACAGTCTACACTTGTATTACATTCTGTTATTTCATCCCTACATCTAGCAATTTCTCCTTCTAACACAATTTTATTCTCTCTCATCTCTGATTCTATCTTTCCCATCCTATCTCCTACAATTTCTATCCTAGCTTCTAAGGCTTCCTTTGTTTCATTTAAGTTTTTATGTACTAATTTTAAATTAGTTTCCATTACTTTCATATTTTCTTTACACTCCTGTCTTCCTAATTCTATTTTCTGTTCTAGGTTCTGTCTACCTAATTCCATTTGCTGTTCTAAGTTCTGTCTACCTAATTCCATTTTCTGTTCTAAGTTCTGTCTACCTAATTCCATTTTCTGTTCTAAGTCTTTTCTCACTTCCTCCATTTTCTGTTCTATTTCTTTTTTATTATTTTCCAAGTCCTCTCTCACTCCCTCTATTTTCTGACCTATACTCTGACCTAAACTTTGTTCTATATCCTGTTTTAATTCTGCATTATTTTGCTCCATTTTCTGACCTAATTCTACCTTGTTTTGTTCCAGTTTCTGACCTATTTCCTTCATATTCTGTTCTAGTCTTTCAAACATCATCATCATTAACCTTTGGTCTTTGCTTATTTCCGCCTGTTCACCTTCTAATCCTTCCTGATAACTAGGCCTATCTGCCCCTTCCCCCACTCCTGTTTCTATCTCTTTTCGCGACATTTTAATTCCTTTATCTAATTCACTTAATGTTGAAAGTCCCAATATTTTTCCACTTCTCAAAAACATGTACAATGGAAATAAAATGTATAAAGAAACAAAAAATTTTGATCCTACTTTCTTTTCTGTTGGTTCTTCGTCCAGTTATTTACGTCTCCTGGGTAGTTGGCTTCGCTAGATGATCTCCGGTGTTTTTCCCACGTTGATTCTCCGTGTATCGATGTTTTGTTGATATCAGACGATGGTCTAATGGCGTCTTTCTCCTGCACGATGAGATAGCGTCATTCGATGTTAACACTTTGTTCTCGTAATTTTGCATTCCATTCTAAATTCGCGCTCCACGTTGGGCAAGCCATTTGGGGCGGGGTTTTATTATAAAAGATGGACAACACATATTAGCGTGAATATAGCAGCAGGAGTAGTATTTTTACTAAAAGGTGGAAAGTTTGTTATAGCAGACGCTACTCTTATCTGCAGGGTCGACGGTCGAAGAATGGAATGCAAAAGCCAACGTTCTTTTATCACAAACACTTTTATTCATTATTTACACTTCTTATCACAATTTCAATTAGTTAACAACTTTTAAATTTCGACAGCGTCTACGCTGGTTAAAAGTTTGGGTGTAATTTACATGTTCACACACCATCAGCAATTATACGTCCTCTCACTTTGAGTTCACAGACGCTAATGAAAGCAGTTTCTGAGCGTGGGTATGACGCAACACCGCCATTCTTATGTATTCATCCGCGCAACAGTTCTCATTGGTTGAACTCAAAGTGACGAGAAGACATTGGATCTTGAATATCAAAAAGAAATAGGTCCCTGATACACCCAAATTAAAAGAATTAAAAATTTACACACTCTTACAAAAATATTTACATGAACAATTTTCTATTAGTCAATATTCCGTCTCAGTTAGACAGTATTTAATAACTTTGTTTGGTACATACTGTTAGTTAATCAGAATTATAATTTTATGGCATTTCATTATCCTTTCCTTAAATTTTTTTACTGTTTCTTCACCATAAGTTGTTCTAACTCTGTTATACTTTTAGCACCCTCAAAGGAACAGTCTGATCTAACTGGGTTTTGTCTGAAAAATACAGTATTAAAATAATGTGTGACATCACGTCCATCAAAATTGCTGTCAGTCACATACATAGAAACATTTGAATGTAATAAAATTACATTCTTTTAATAAGCTAGTAACAGTGATGTGAATCTAAATTATAATGAAAACTGAGTCAGATTGAAACGCTTAACATCACATATGTGTAATTAGTCTTGACCAGTTTCAATAGCTCAACTTGCTCCTATCATCAGAATTAACAAACTGGCTTTGCTATGTAGAAACCAGACTAAAAGTACACATGAGATGAATCAAATACAAACAGATGGATAAATCTGCAGTTCACACCATTTTTGGACATCCAACATTACACCAAACATAAAACTTTTAGAAGCTACAAAACATGCTGCAGAGTTGGATACTTGGAAAAAAATTCATATCATAAGAAACAAACTCTGTGTAATGAACTTAGATTTGCCTCCACCAAACCGTTTATGGAAGTTCATCAGCCCACTGCTAGATGTCAGCCCAACCAACCATACATCAAACAACATCAACAAGAACCAGTCGGTTAATTCTGATGATGGGAGCAAGTTAAGCTCTTGAAACCGGTCAAGACTAATTATATGTAAGTGTTTCAATCCGACTCAGTTTTCATTATAATTTGAATGTATGCTTGAATGTATGTGTGCGTGCTTGCTCAGAAGTCAATAATAAAACCGTTCTCCAATATTGTGATGTTAGATTTGAAAAAGCCATAAGGGTCACTATTTTTAAGATGTTCCTCTTCTATTTCTTGTTCCTTGGAACACAGAAAACAATTTATAGACATTGCTATTCCAATTCTGTGAAGTTATTTATTGAAATAATTAAGTCCTGTAATAAGCCAAAATGTAGCAATAGAAGATTTTCTTGGTAAATCAGGAATTATTGATGGGTCATTCAAAATGATTTTTCTTTTTATGATTTGTTTAATTGATTTATACGATTAACAAATGTATTTTGAGAAACTATTATCGTGCCATGTTCTTTAAAAGTATATGTGAATATATAATTTTTTTAAAGATAATAGGTGAACTTTCTAAATTAATTCCTTTTTTTTAGAATAGAAATATCTTTAACCTCTTTCTGATATTTAAATTTATTTTAAAATCAATTTTAAAAAGAATGTATTAAATGAGGGTTGATAATATGTTTTAAGATATTATATTAAATTCTGCTTCGGTTAAAGATATGTTTATCAATTTGTAAACCAATTAAAAACAGGAAATTTATATGAAAAAAAATAATAGTTTGAGCATTACTCGATTGAGCTGGTGTGTGTGTGTGTGTGTATACTGTGATATTGAATATCCAGACTCACAAGTTAGGAGCAGGATAGCAAAAGAGTAACTGAAAGCAGAACAGAGTGGGCTGGTTATTTGTGCCCACATCACATAAAGCATCAGTTCCTTACTGTTCATATGCTGCATGTGCTGTGTAACTTGCAGCCTTCTTTTGTATCTTACTGTTACTTGTATTAACTATGTTAAGTAGATTTTCCGGGTTTGTGGGCCGTGGTCGAGTTGGATTACCTTCCTCCGACGTTTCGCTGGAAACTGCGTCCAGCATCTTCAGGGTCAACCTCTGTTATTAGCGGCTGCACATAAATTAAAGTTCACTGCAAACTTTCATATTCATCTTTGTTTGTTATTAGTGTCCATTGGTAACAAATTTTCACGATCGCTCGTTCTCATGAATACCAACATGAGATTATCGATCTCAAAATGCCGGCAAATGGGACGTCTCTGATAATGGCTTTTCTCCTTTATACCATGATCAGAGACGTCCCATTTGCCGGCATTTTGAGATTGATAATCTCATGTTGGTATTCATGAGAACGAGCGATCGTGAAAATTTGTTACCAATGGACACTAATAACAAACAAAGATGAATATGAAAGTTTGCAGTGAACTTTAATTTATGTGCAGCCGCTAATAACAGAGGTTGACCCTGAAGATGCTGGACGCAGTTTCCAGCGAAACGTCGGAGGAAGGTAATCCAACTCGACCACGGCCCACAAACCCGGAAAATCTACTTAACATAGTTGATAATGCCGGCCGTGAAAGCCTCAACACTTATGTTACTTGTATTGCTTGTTGGAGTCAATGCCTGCAGTGGCACATTTCTCACTCTACTTTTCTAATTTGTACACATTTTCAACAGATATTTAAAAATCTTAATTCTTTTTTTTTAAGCTTTGTGTGGCTCCACTTTTAGTTATATAGTGATATAAGGGGCTTTAACTTTTCAAAACAGCTGATGTAAGTAACTTTGACCTGTAGGTTGTTTTAATGTTAGATTTTATCACTTTTGCCATGAAATGTACTTGCATTCGTTTCCTCATTCATACTTGAGATTCTGCAGAGGGTGGGCAATGTTCATGAGTAAAGAAGCATTTTCCTGCCTGAGCTGGAAATCAAACCCAAGACCTCTGTGAAGGGGGTGCGGGGAGAGAGTAATTATCAGGCTTAGTAGTTGAGCTACATTAAAGAGGATTCAAGTTATTCAAATTCTGAGCATTCATAGTGCTTGTGATGGCACATGGGGAACCAGTTCTGTCCGTCTGCTCTACAGATAAACTTCATTCTATTGGTAGCTCATCTACTAAGCTTAGTAATTAAATTCCCCCAACTTTGCACTATCACAATCTTGTGAGTGTTTGAGTTGCAATATAAGTGCAATACAAGTATGCATAATACGTGAGACCTTGGAACTGTTCCTGCTTCCAAGTTCCAATAGAACCAATCAGATTTAATTATCCAATCAAACTCTCACCAAAGGACAATTATCCAAGATGTTATTTACAGAGATATAATGATGAGTGTGAATTCCTTTGACAAGATTAAGTGATCAGTAATTATAATAAGGATTTTGTTAACTGTGTGTTATAAATTTGTGGATGTGTGTGAGTGTAGGACATTGTGCTGCTTGGCAGTGTTTGTAACATTGGTTAATGTGAAAGATCTGAAGTGAATATACTGGACTATTATTTTGGTGTTCTTTAGAATATCACATTTCTCTTTGGAGCTGTTACTATAAAAATAACCATTTTTTCTGCCTCTAGTCTGGATTGAGAAGTCTGAGTGCTGACCACTTGGCCATGAAGTTAGGCTAAATTTTTGTATAAACTGATCACTAATACCACTTTCAAAGCTTGCCTTTTCCCAGTAAAATTATTTTTGTGCAAATATATTCTATTCATTGTGGATTATTGCATTTTGAAGCATAATTTTTATTACAATCTATGTCTGCTGTATATGTTTTAAAATGCAGTAATAAGAGTAGTAGTGACACGTGTGCTGAACAGAGGTAATGCAGAGGGACACAAAATGTTTTGTTGACATCAAGTCCTGTTCTAAGTCTATTAACCAACAAGCAATAAATGGGTACAAAACTTTAGTGTTGGACATTGTCAACTCCCTCACACAGATTGTTTATCTTACTTGCGCTGTATGGTAGCAAGATCGTTGTTTATAGTTGATGTTGTGAAGTGTAAAATATGAATTTGAAATGTGTGTATAGCCTAAGAAGTGTGTGTTCATTGTGGTACCAGGAAGTAGTTCAGCATGTGTGACAGAATGAAACAGTAGTATCAGGTCTTCAAGGATTTTTAGAAAATGAATTTCCATTTATTTTACTTGCAAGTTTTGTACATTTATTGCACTGAACATTTTACACATTCTGGATTTCATGTAATTGCAAAATTATTACCTTTTGCTGGAGATGGAGAAGAAGTTTTATGGGTTTCAATTTCAGTAAGCAGGAAATTATTTGAACAAAGCAAAAGGGATGTTTATTTTATGCATTTCATGCCATTTATTCTTCAATTTAAACAGCAAAACTCAAATTTGGATATGAGTGAAGTCAACCGTTCCAGAAACCTGAATATATGTTACTGATTTATAATCTCAAATGTTTTTCCACTTAATTGATGTGTATATAGTGATAAGCCTTTCTCTTTGTGTTCTTTCGTGCTGCACGTTTCAAATATCACAATGTACTGTCTAACTGGCTTCTAATGTTCAGAGTGCATTTGCATTTCAAGTTATTTATACAGGTCTCTCCACCTTTGTTCTGCAATTATACTCAGATATGCTTGAAGTTTAACTTATTTTCTGGTAGTACTTTTTTATATAAATTGTGGATTTTTATTCATGGCAAGCCACTTCTATTTGTAAAATATGTTCAAATGAGTTTTGTTTCCACAATGGTCCCAAAGATTTTATAAATTATTGCAAATTGGTTATGCTTTCTCTATACATTGTTATTTTTTTTTCCTGCATGTAGCATTACAATTTGTAGTTCCAATCATTTGCCAAATGTGAAACTCGGAAGGGTTTTCTCTCCTTGCATAGACACCTGTACTTGCCCACTCACAATTGGGAAGGAGTACACACACAACTTCTAGCCTTGCTTTTATACCCAAATAGCATCTTTTTGAAGTTCCATGCTAGGCAAGCAGGAGAGCAGATTTTAGAGGTTTCTGCCCATTTTCCAATACGATTCCCAGACAATTTAGTAAGGAGAGCACTTCCTTTTTCTCCAGCCAATCACATGGCAGTCGGCAACAAGAACATGTCATGCCCTTCACAAGTTGGGGAAGATAGCCAAGGGTGACCATTGCAGTATAAATAATTTTAAATGTAATTATTTTGCACAGCACCATTAAAGGGAATATATTTTTTAATAGTTGACATCGGACTGCCTTGTAAGACTGATCTATGCATAATCACTGTCCTTTTTCTCTTTAGAAACCCTCTGTATCTGTTTTTCAGATTATTATTTTTATGCTTTTAACTTGCAAGTGTTTCCTTCCATTATTTCACTGCAAGTGAAAAAAAGAAAAAGAAAAGAAAAAGCTGCATCGAGAATAAAATATCACTAGTGAAAGTTATTATTGTAGCTTAATGCAGATCCAGCCACTTTTAGAAAATTTCAAGTGTCATGTGAGGGAAATGTGACCTTCCCCTGCAACACAAATCCTCACTCATGAGGAAAGTGAAGTGGGCAGTTACATTGTCTCCTCTTTTAGAAGAGTTTTTCTGAAAATCTATGAAAGTGGTCATAAACTTTCTCATTTGAGATGAGGTGTAACGAATGACGTGTATACACTTTCCATCCAGCATTATATCTTCTTTAACCTTGCTATGTATAATGATTACAAGGACTAAAGGCTGGTTCACAACCACTGATAACAGTAACAGTGACCAGAATAAGAAGGTTGAAATATGTGTATTCAAATGGGAACTGACGGGAAGCTTTCGCAGGCCTTGGGAACAGAATAAAAGACTTGGCCAAGTTTAATTTTCTTGTTCCTGTTACTGGGCATGGCATGTTAGATTCATATGGTACATATTAGACTTTTACTGTAGACAAGGCAGCCGTGCATGAATCAGCCACTAGAGTTCCCTTAAAAAATATCATTGGTGAATTAGAAACAAATGAATTCCCAATGTGCAATATCGACGTCCACTTTTTATCAATACGCTGATCGATAATAGGGCTTGCTGTTCTTGTTGCCATTCTGGTTGCTGTTATCAGGTAGTTGTGAACCAACATTAATGCAGTAATTGTTTCAGTAATTCTTGACTTTCCGATACATTAATTTAAAAGATTTTCTATGTACGTTATAAAGTTAAAAACATAAAACTTTAGTCAAAACAAGGGTATTTTTTCAGAATAATATAATATTCATACGGTAACAGCACTTTCTTGGCACTTTTGGAATGTTGCAAGTTCATGATTAACTGATGTTAAGTGCATGTACTTCTATATGGGTAAGATTTATGCATAAACAGAAGTTACATTGGGTGCTTAGTAGATTTAAGAACAGAACACAATACTTTGAGGTTTCCATTAAAACCATGCTCCTGAAAAAATAGCAGTTCTTAGCTGTGTTACTTTAAAGTTATTTGCCCAACTTTTTATACATTATTTATGTTAGTTGTATTTTGTTCTCAATTCAAAAGCAACTATCTAAATGATTATAAGAAAACGGTAAACATGATATTTATGATACTTAAAACCAGACATCAATTTTAATCAAAAATATAGCTTCCAGAATTCACTGTGAATTCATCAATTTCTCAGGAAGTTGTGAAAATTAAGTATCTCAAAATGAAAGTTTTGTGGTTTAAGGTTTTTAGTTCTGTAGGAGTAGTATATCATTTTCGGATAAACCTCCCAAGTGAGGCTAAACTTGCACACTGTTACACACAAAAGTATGTACATTCAAATGATTTCTCCTGAAAAATTATGATAATTTAGAATTTATAATACAAATGACAATGCTACTCTGTAATTTAAGAATTCTTATATGCACAAAATAGAAAGAAGAAAAGGAATATTTTTGAAGAATCATTATATTTAGAATTTGTTAATGTTTAGTAATTTTAGTAGATAACTTTGCAGATTAAAGTTGTGTTTATTCGATTATCTGCAGGACACTTTTCTAAGTTAAATAATTACTGAGTTAATGTTAATATGAAGTTTAAAATCAGTATTTTTTCAGTCACAATATAAATTTTGTATTCAATTAATATTTAAAATGGTAACTAACTTTCTTATAGTTTCCATCATATAAGTGTTCGTAGCAAAATGGGGGAAGGGAAAGAAAATTGTTTGTGGACTCTAGATCATTTCTTTAGAGACAATGTATACATTATTACATCATTGTGCTTAACACCAAAATATTTGCACCGTATGGGGAGTGAGTCTTAGATAGGCAATTGCAACTGTAACGTTCCAAATTTTACACACTTATAGTATTTGTATTGTAAAGCCATAAAAGTTTGTTGCTGTATTCATGATTCTTTGTTAAATCAGACCAAATAAGGCAGCAGTAAACTGATAACTAAGATATGAAGTTCCATTAAAATATGCTTTGTGCACCATCAACTTAACATTGTGACAGGTCCAGTTACTTTTTCTGTCACTTTATTTCTCTTCTAAAACTAAAGCACAGTTCTGTTTTATTGATATGATTCATTCACTAAAAACCGATTCAGCTCTGTCTCCTCAACACTTGCCAGCACGCTTTTATAGCCGAGACAAAGTGCTGGTAAATTTCTCAATGTTTTTTTAAACTTCTCTCGTAAACAAGTACTGAATATCCTCTAGAACTGCATGCAATCAGGCTTTTGTTCTGACTGTCCCATTGTCATCAGACCATGTGGTCACAAGCCAGAGTAAACAATTAAACCGAGTATTTAATTTTGACATTCCGCAGAGAGACATTTTCAGTAAGTTCAATGAACCGCCACCAGAAGAAGCATCACCATCTGCACCATGAAACACCATGGAAACCCAGTTATTGTCCGGTTGATAATGGAGGAAAGTTAACCTTCGAAATGCGTCCCGGAAAAATATGTTGTAAGTGTTGTTCAGTGTTATTAATTAACTTGCCTTTTAAATTAAATTAAAAGAAAATAGGTTGTTGCAAAACTGTGCAAGGAATGTAATATGGTTTTTAATGGTTATTTATAGACTTAATTTTTGATAAAAGTCATTCATTCATCATTCTCGTGTATATAAGCAAGTGTGGCAGCGAGAGAAGTCATTGTTTTTGCGATGGAGTTGTCAGTGTTGAATGAGACAGCATTAGAAGAATGTGTGTGTGCACGCGTATAGTCGCCGTTGAGAGAACTGTGAATGTGCATCGTCAGATAATTTTGGGATATTTAATCATCCATCAGAGTTGTCTGTTGCGTGAAGCAGTTTTAGTGAGTGTAATTGCTGAGCAATTTGTGAGACAGAGAGAGTAGAACTGAAAGAACAAGAAGTATGTGATAAGGTTACGGTAAGTCAGAACAGCTGTGCATTATAGATCATTTTAACAACAAAACAGGACTATGTTTTTGCACTTCAGTTTTAGAAGACAAAATAAATTGGCAATAAAAGTAACTCAATTTATCACGCTGGTGTCAGGATGGGATTTATCAAACTGTCATTTTGTCACATTGGTATTAGAAGTACAACGTGAATGTCATGATGGAGATGATGAAACAATTATTATTAGCCAAGATGGACATATTGGGAAATTAACTGAGGGAAGAAGTGAAGACGGAAATTAACTCCATGGTGCACCAAATAGAGACTGAAATGCTGCAGCTGAGGACCGAATGGGAATCTGAAATGGAGAAGTTGGGAAGCAAAGTAAAAACACAGAAAACATGAAAGCAGAGATGTCTGAGATGAAGCAATCAGTGATTAACAGGCGTGAAGAAAGAAGCAGGAGAACTTCACGAAAAGATTTTAGAGCTCTGCCTACACGTTGACAACATGAAGGACATCAGAGAATGTCTTAGTGCCCTGGAAGGAAGAGTTGACAGCAGCCTCAAGGAATCAGATGCTAGGGATGGATAGCACGGACCTGGGGAGGGAGCACCTAGCAGGTGTTACTGAGGTAAAAGTTACGCCAGTCCCGGAGAAAGGAAGTGTACAACACAACAGAGACAAAGAGCCAGCTCAGGGACATCTGTAAGGATCTCCTAGTAGAGTGTGTGGGGATGTGGCCAACCAGGACACGTCATGAAGGACTGTCAACAGGGAAGCCCATGAACAAGCGAGGTGCAAGTAAGAACCAGTTTGGCATGAAGCATGAAGCATGGAGGAATTGTTGAAGCCATCCTATATAGTGATGCTGTGTGCCATGGACAGAAACAAGGACATTATCACGGATGGCAGGAGGCATAGAAGCCCTGCTGGGTAGTAGTGGACATAAATCAGCTGTGACCATGATCCGACTGGATGTGGTGAAGGACATGCCAATGGGGAAACTACATCAACCCTATGAGGTACTGGCAGCATCAGGTGTTACCTTGCCTGTGTTAGAGGACTGACTGGAGTTGATTTTGGGGCAGAGCGTTATAAGTCTGTGGGTGTTCATCATGAGGGTGGCTGAGGAAATGATACTGGTACTGGACGCCCTTAGGAGCCACGAGGTAACGATCAATGCCAGTGGGAGACTCTTGTGAGTCAAACAATCCAAGATAATGCTCTAGAACCTAGTGAACATCTTTGGAGTAACCCTGACAGAGGTTGGGGTTAGACCCGCCAGAAGCTAGGTGGCTGCGAGGGTGCACCAGGTAAGTTGGCGGTCATGGAACCCCCGGATCCTTTTCACGTTGTGTGCAGTGTGGCCCATCAACACAGTGAAAGGACAACTGAACAAAGACAGTCACAATCGGCAAGCCTGCCACAGAGGTTTCAAGTAGTGTGGCATACATCGTCCTATCTGGTCCAAGGAGCATCACCCAACAACGTCGCCAAAGATTGTGCCATATGAAGAAGAGGTTCAATGGCATAGTCTATCACATCCAGCAGCTGTCCCAAGGGAAGATATTGGTGGTACTTTTGGACTGTCTGGCCAACTGTGAGGGTGCTGGTCGAGACAGCCAGCTCTTAGGAAAGAGCAGTGTGACACCAGCCCTGACAGCACATCAGAGACGCTCAAGGTCAAGTTACCTTATACCACTGCATGGCTTGTAAATATGTCGCCCATGACAATGAGCACAGCAGAACAAACCATTTCCAGACTGTTCTGGGACTTTCTACTGCTGGTGTGTTTGGGAGGGGTTCAAAAAAAGGAAATTTCAACAAAAAATTGTGCTTGTCATTTACTTGCATATAAGCGAGGCAGCAGCAAGAAAAGTCGGTTGTTTTTGTGATGTAGTTGTGAGTGTTGAACAAGACAGCATCAGCAGTGTGTGTGCGTACAATCGCTGTTGAGAGAAATGTGAGTGTACATCGTCAAGAGACACTTTTGGTACATTTAATCATCACATTAGAGTTTGTTATGTGAAGCAGTTTTAGTGAGTGTGATTATCAAAGTGCAGTTTATAAGACAGACAGCTGAAAGACTGTGAAGTGTACTCCAGTTTAATAGCTTTGTCACAATGAGACTGCCAATCTGAGTGACTCAGTTGGTTAGGCTTTGGACTACTGATCACAAGGTTGCGGGTTGAAACTCAGCTCAGACTATTGGTTTTTAAGTGTACTTAAAAGCAACAGTTAAGAACAACCGGTTGAGTAGCAATGTCATTCATGACGAATTGTAGATTGTTAACAATTAAATAGAACTGTGTTTCTGTGCTTCAGTTTTAGGAGAGAAAATAAAGTGAAAGTATCATTTGTTACATTTATTTTCAACCCCTTATTTATAGATTTCCACTGTCATACTTATTTGGATAGAACTTAGTGTTGTTTTGCTGCAGAACATTGCAAAAATTAAACACTATCTCACAATTTCCAAAAATTAGCTTTGCTCATATTTTCAACTGCTAATCTCTACTGTTCAACATATCTGGACAAGACAATATACTAGTAGACCTAACAAACATCACAGGTTACTTTATATCCTCTAAAATCTACCCCTACACTTATTTTGAATCCACCCATAACAATAAAATATGTTGGAGAATACAGCATATAAATTTTCGACACAAAAATATTTATAACCAAAGCACATGTGAACTTCCACTTGAGCTTCATCCTATAAATGAGAGTCAACCTAGCCAGATTGGAAGATGTCCCCTCAAAACATTGTCCTGTTTGAAACAAGTGAAGGAAAAGTGTTTTTGAACACTTCAGTATACAAATTACTTCATTTTATAAAGAATTTTATTTAACACTAGGTTTACTATCAGATATTACTAATTTAAGACCCTTCATATAGGTGTAAATATTTAAGTGTTGTGCATTCATACCTACGTATTAGTCTAGTCTCTTCTCTAGGTGAAGCAAAGAGAAACATTTTATTCTTTAATAATTTATTTTGTATCAATGTACATAAAGGATAAATATCTTACTTGCTTTTTTTATTATAGGATCTTTTTTTTTTTTTTTTTGTGCACAGTCATTCACTGTCATGTTTAAAGCAAATTTGGTACTAAAGAGATGTATAGGTGAAAACTATTAATGCATTGATTTTGAACTGTACTTTAAATAGAGAAGTGTGTTTCATTTCTTTCTTTTTTTAGTTTTAGTAATACATGTATCTACCTGCCTGCTTATTATTAAGTTTATAAAGATACTAGTGGAAAAGCTCTCAAAAATAATTTTTTCATTAATCATCTAACAACAAAAGTAGTACCAACTATTTACTGAATGTGGAGGTTTTTATAGATGGTGTCACTGTTTTCATGGTGTCTCAGTGCTATCAGCATCCTAATGGTTCTCAGCTTTATTTCATGTAATGTGGCATCCTGCTTCAAAGTAGAATATTGACTAAGAACAAATAAGCAGTCAATGCCATTTTACTCATGTATTTATCCAGTAAATGTTGAAGGCAATCTTACATACTCCTTCAATGTGCTGGTCTGGGTGGCTCAGTTGGTTAGGTGCTACCCTACTGTTCCCAAGGTCGCAGGTTCAAACCTCTGACCTAGACCTCTGGTTTTTAAGTGTGCTTAAACATGACAACCCTCTGTCAATAGATTTATTGGTGTGAAAAAGAACTGCAGGATAACATTCCAGCACTTCGATGCTGCTGATATGATTCTGGCATTGTCAGCGTTGTTAACAAAATATTTTTTATTTCATACCTTCAATACAATTTGCAATTATTAACCACATTGTCAGGGTTAAGATGTGTTTTGATGATTATTCTTGCACTCTGTGTGCAGACTAGTTTGAAAGTTGAATCAGGTTTGAAAAATTCAGTGTCAGAACTGTTCTGTGTCCACCCATTCTGAGTCATTATTTTTTTTCTGCATGTAGCATTGAGATTTGCAAGTGAGTAATTCAACTTCTCATCTGTACACAACTGCTACTTAGGATATAGCAGAACTGAATCAAACAACATAGTGCCAGTGACTAGAGAAGTGCATAGGTTCAGTTTAGCCCACTTTGGTCTGAACCAACACTGAGAATGGGCACTACTCAGCCTACCCTCATTGTCTATAACCTTTTTTAAATAAAATGGTTGTGCATTTATTATTATTATTATTATTATTATTATTATTATTATTATTATTATTATTATTATTATTATTATTATTATTATTATTATTATTATTATTATTATTATTATTATTATTATTATTATCACCATCATCATCAGTAGTAGTAGTACCTGGGCAACTGAGCTTTGCTTGGCTTTTTCTTTTCCTTTTTTTTAACCATGTTTTTCTGGGAGAAAATGCTTATTTAGATAAACTTGAAAAGCAAAATGTTAATTAAATATAAATGTTCATCCTAATTGTTGGAGTTGTTTCTGTGACGAGACCTTTAATATCCTGGCTTGTTTGTTGAAATTGGCCCATTAACAGAGAAATTAGGGCCAAAATATGGTTTTGAATAATTGGGACTGTTACGCATAGATTACAGTAGCTAAGTCAACTTTCTATAGATTTTCTGAAAGCTCTTGATGAAGCCTTTAATATCCTGGTTTGTTTGTTGAAATTGGCCCATTAACAGAGAAATTATGGTCAAAATAATCTTTAGAGTAATTGTGACTATTACACATAGACCAACATAGCTAGATTAACTTTCTTACTGTATTCTGATAGCCCTGGAAGAGGACTTTAAAACGCTACTTGTTTGTTGAAATTGTCCATTAGAAGAGAAGAAAAGCCAAAATAAGATTCAATTGATCTGTAGAAGCAGGAATAAAAAATGTTATTTTTTATGTAAAATTATGTTTTTTCAGGAATTACTCCTATATAGATATACTTAAAAAGCAAAACCTTATCTGAATACAAAAATTGATCAAAATTGTTAGAGCCGTATATATACAAGAATTGCTCATTTAAATATATAAGATTACCATTATCATCATCATCATTATTATTATTATTATTATTACTACTACTATTACTACACTGCTGCTGCCTGCAGTGTGAAGGCACTCATGTTCAATTCTCAGGGGATTTTTTCCCCCTCCTGTGAGGCAAAATCCAATCAGGTCCTTCGAAACAATTGAGCCACTTGACATAATTAGTGGCAGTTGAGGTCCTGGAATCTGCATAAAGTAAGCAGCATGTTGACAGGATGCTTCCTCATTGGTCACATGCCTCTCCTATTTGCACTCTGGCAAAATGACCTACGTATGAGTGGACAGAGGGAGGCAGAGTGTGCAGCTGCAGTGCAGTTGTAACATTATCTGCAGTGGGTGTATGCATGTTGTGATAATTGTGCTATTTTCGGGTAATTAAAATATGATTTTTTTTTTTTTGGTCTATTTTCCCTTTACATGGAAAACTTAGCTATTTTAAATGTTCTCAAAGCTGGCCCTCATAGCCGTGATCGCTGGAGCATATGTCTCTGACACTCTGTCGCATAGAGGATTGCAGGTTCAAGTCTGACCTCGAGCATGGGTGTTTGTGTGCTGCATATATGTGTGACAAAGAGAAAAAAGGCTGGTAAAATACACGGGGGAAACAAGGAAAAAGGAAAGAAAGAAAAAAAGAAGGCTTATGTTGAATGCCTTTTTTTTTCCTTATTCATCTTTATTTACAAACCTAAGCCTGAATCTGACAAATTTTTTGAAAATTAAGCCCAGAGTCAACCTGCAGCTACACTTAAGTTCAGTCTTGGGTTTGTCTGCGTCAAAATAAACCCATATGACCAGTGCACCGTGGTACAACCCATGCAAGGAAGTAGTCCCGTCCTAGTAATCTGAGTTTTAGAATGAATTTATCGTTAAATCATATAACATTCTACACAAATACCTAAGAGGTTAATTAACGCTGATGCATGCTGATAAACAAAGCTACAAGTTCCAACATGCAACTCGTGTTATTATCTGATATCCGAGTATTGTTTACAGCCAGCAGTTTCTATTTAGGATCATGGCGGACGGTGGCGGTAAATTTGCTCTGATTCAGTTTCAGCTTTATTCACCAGTTGTAATAACAAGTTTACAAGTTTTGTCAAAAGTAAACATACAATGAAATACAATTAATGTATAAATATATACAGTTTACATTACATCAATTGGTAGATTCTGACTACTCAATTTGTAGATTGTTTACTACCTGTATATAATATTAATACATAATGTTTTATTATAAATCTATTTGTTGCTGCTATTTTGTATTTTTCTATAGAATAGAAGGCATTTTTAATGAGATAGCATTTAATTTCTCTCAACTTTGTTGCTTCTTCCTGTATTTCCTTAATTGTGAGAGGCAAGTGGTTGTACAGGTCCTTTGCATTGCTTTCTATACATTTATTTACAAGGGAGCCTCTTAGCCTAATTTTGTAATAGTTTTGCTTTGTTCTGGTATTATTGTTATGTACATTTGCATTTTTTCTTCTTTATGAGCCCTAACTACATATTTAAGACATGCATGTGTATATATATACACAGAGGGTAGAGTTAATAAGTTCAGATTCTTGAAGGCACTTCTACAACTATTTATTCTTGGTAATTCTTTTATGATTCTTACTGCTCTTTTTTGTAACCAAAACATTTTCATAGGAAGTGTTTTCCCTCCTGTTCCCCATAAGATGATTCCATAGTTCAGGTGTGAATGGACAAATGCATAATACACTTGCATTATATTTGCATACAGTTGTTTCATTTGTTATTTGGGCTTTAATTTTCGTGATTCCAATATTTGCCACAATATTTACGTAGTGTTCGTTAAACACATTAGTTACTTCCTCTGGTCTTATTATCAATGTGTCATTTTGTGTAATATTTATGTTTTCTGACCATTTGGAGTTGTTTTCTTTTTGCACTGTGTTTATTATGCTCCATGTTTTCTTTATTTTATTATCAGTCTTTTCTAATAGTTCTCTGTTATAAAGTTTTTTTTGCTTCATTTATTACCTTATTTAGAATACTTCTATAGTTCTCAATATATACACAGGATTTTTCATCTAGTTTACTATGTTTTAGGCTATTTAGGAATATCATTCTCTTTTTCGCTATATTTATACCTTTCGTGGACCAGTTTTGAATTTTACTTTTGTTATAAGGCATCTTACAGTTTGGTATTGAGTTGTCTAGACATGTTTTTAATGTTTAAGAGGTAGAACTGGAACTTAAAAATTCAATGCCACAACTGGGATTTGAACCACAGACCTTCCGCTTACCGGGCGGACGCTCTAACCACTGAGCTATTGTGACAAACTGCCAGAATGGCATTAAATTCTCAAGCCAGTTCGTATTTCTCCTGGTAAATAAATAATAATTACCATGTTTTTAATGTGCTTATAAAATTTTCAAATTTTTCATGTATCTTGCTGCTTCATACACGTTTGTCCATACTGCTTCTTTGATGCTAGCTTGGGGTAAGTTTAGTGTGTCTTTGTTTACATTTCTTTTTACCGCAGTTAGTTTCTGTATTTTTGCATTTTGTTTGCTCAGTGTTTTACTTTCTATTAATTGCCATAATGGTCACTAATTCCTCCCTTAATTATTGATACATTTAAATCTTTACCTTTTATATTTGTGTATACATGATCAATGCATGTAGATGATTTTGTTTCTCTTGTGGAGCCTGTCTCTATCATGTTTAAATTATTTCTTGTTAACAGCTCTACTAATTCCCTTTTTCTTATGCCCTCTGCTAGAACGTCTATATTTTGATCTCCTACCACTATAGTCTTATTGTTTTTTACTATGTTACCTAAGCACATCTCTAGTTTGGCTAGAAAATTGACTTTGACAGCTTTCGGCGGACTGTAGACTCCTACTATTATAAGTTTCCCCTTTTTAAAATGTATTTCTATTGTGCTCAATTCAGAGCACATTTCCTCACAGTACTGTTTACAGTTTATTTCCTTATATTTTACATCTTTTCTAGCATATATCCCCCCCCCCCCCCCCGCTTCTATGTTTTCCCTGCAATAACTAGAGGCTAAAATATAGTTTTCCTAACAATTTACTTTTATTTCATCGTACTTCAACCCATGTTCTGAAAATATTAATATATTTGGTTGTAGATCCATAACTATTTGTTCAATTCCTGCTCGTTTGTTTGCTATACGCTGGATGTTTTGGTGAAATATTCTAAAATTATTTATGGATCCCATTTGACCCTCTTTTTCTTTGTTTTTGCCATTTGTAAGGCTTGCCCCTTTAGTTGCATGCAAGTAAGGACCTATAGCACCACTTACCTCATCTATCTGCTTCTGTTTCTCGTGCACAGTGTTCTTTGCCCTCTCCTTTTCAGTTATTGCCCCTCTCCCTAGTATGTGTACCCCAGCACTGTTGTGTATTTCACTAATAATCACTTAACCTTTTTTTGTTTCCTACACCGCTCATTACTGCATATTGTTTTTTATACTCCTCAAGTAAGTTATTACCCTTTGAGAGGTAGAACTGGAACTTAAAAATTCAATGCCACAACTTTGCCCACACACGGCTTGTGTGTTTAAAAACACCAACAGTAAGTTTGTTGGCATAAATAAATAAGTTATTACCCTGTTTAGCAGTTTGCCAAATTTGCCTGAGCCTCTTCTGTTCAGATGAAGTCTGTCTCTTCCTAAATCGTTGTCCTTAATCCATGCATTTCCATCTACGAACACATAGTCGTTTTCTTTGCATGCCCATTCAAGCATAGAGTTTGTAGCATCTATGTATCTTAGATCCTCATCCCTGTGGCGTAATATTCCGCTAACACATATCTTTACTTGTGGATAAAGGTCTTTTCCATATTTTAGCAACTCTGAAATTTCATCCTTTATGTCTGCGGAAGTTTGCATGAGTCCCAGGTCGTTTGTGCCTGCATGAATAACAACAACATCTGGGTCGTCCTTATTTTTACCGAGTTTCTTCTTCAGGTGTTGTATTCTGGTCCTGGGTAACATTACACCATTATTTCGTCGTTGACTTGATGGCCTACATGCCACACCATTGAGTCACCCATGATTATTGCTGCCTTCTTTTAGTAAACATTTTCCCACGGAGAATCTGCTCGACGAGAATGTTCCGTTTGTTCCTGCAATTCATTTCTTGCGTATGGTGTATTTGCTTCGGCGATTATGCTTTCTTGTAATGAATTGAAGGGCTTAGTGGAATAAGGGGGTATCCCTCAAAATTGTGTTTCTGAGATATTTAGTACTTTATTAGATTTTCCATAACTCAAACAAAAAATTACCAATCACTAAATAATTTTGGTACTAAATTAGGAAGGTTTTGAACTAACTTTCTGCAAATATATGACACACTATGTTAGATTATAGCATAAAGAATACTTAACTTGAAGGCGGCATACAATATTCTACATTAAAAGTGACAATCACAACTTCCAAACATCACAATCAAATGATTTCATCTTCATTGTTCTCTCCCACTTCACACATGCTGTCTGACCTCAAATTTAAATAAAATTCATGGTACATAGGGGTTATAAATTTCAACAATGAGGTTATGTCTCGATATTTTGCCTCTTTGATTGATCTTCCATTAGTGTACTTTGGTTCGAAGACTGTGATATTTTCTGTGGTTTTCTTTTTCCTTTTTGAAAACTGATGGTAGTGTAAGGACCTAATTGACTGTATGCTAAACACACGTCATGCCCACCTTCGAACCTTGGAATGGATGCTTTCCGGAAGTCCACACTTATGCCAGAACGGAATTTCTTTCTTTTTGTTAATTTACTTGTTAATGGAGCCAGGCTAACAAAATCTTCTCTCTTCATTTCCAGTACAGAGAATGGCTTCTGCTTCCTTGCATTTCGTATAAGATTTGCTCACTCCTCAGGTGTATACGCATACTCGGTATGTCGTTTTAAGTTTTCAATAATGCCAAAATCTGCATCACTCTCTTCTTCTGTAATGTGTTTATAACCACACCATTCAGTTTTGCAACATTGGATATTGGTAAATGCTTTAGCAGGCACAATTTTGCCTTTTCGTGTAGAATATTCTTTTCTACTATTCCGTGCTAACTTCCTGCTGTTGTATTTCCATTTTTCTACATCTCTCTTCCTCTTTTTGCTTCTATTTCCCACATTTACAAGTACAACAAACCTTTCATCATCAGCCATCTTGTTTCCAAACCATGAGATGTGAAAGCTGGCCTCCCATTGGCATTGGCCAATGCGGTATACAGTTGACCTATCAGGACAAAGGTTTAAAACCGGAGTGGGATAGCCCCATATTCCACTCAGAATACCTAAAAGCTCTTCGAAAGACTTTTATCTATCTCTCCAATATGTCAGTCGGCTCAGTTGGTTAGACGCTGGCTTACTGATCCTAAGGTCGCGGATTCAAACCCGGCCTAGGCCGATGGTTTTTAAGTGTGCTTAAAAACGACAGCTCCATGTCAGTAGATTTACTGGCATGTAAAGGAACTCCTGTGGAACAAAATTCCGGCACACGGGTGACGCTGATGTGATCCTGGCAATTGACAGCGTCGTTAAACAACAAAATAATAATAATTTCCAATATGTCAGAGGGGCTATCCTACACTCTTAATAGTTCAATAAACTAACACTAGATGGACTCAGGTTACATAACATGCAACTATAGTAGTTCATGTTTGACCAAAATGAGGGATGGCCCCTTATTCCACTAAGCCCTTCAATTATTTTCCAAAATTTTAAACCTGTTTTTGACGGGAATTTCATAAGTTTGATTGATCCGTGGTTGATACTGTCGTCGATGGGTCAATCCCACGGGCGTCCACTGGTTTTCTTTGTTCCCGGGTAGCCGCTTTTGTGTCTCTTCCGTCGATTTATTTTTGTTTGAACTTCTTGCCCGGTTCTCATTTTCTTTCTTCAGTGCTTGGTTTTCATAGCGCAGTTCACGTATTTCTTTGCTTGCTGCGTCAAGGTCTTTCCTTAGTATTTCTATAACCAGCCTAAGTGACGCCACGCTTTCGTACGCGTCCTGCTGTTGACGATCGCCATAGTCACATTTACGTGTGTTCCTTGAGTTTCGCACCCGTCTTCATTTCTTCCATTTACTGTGCATCTAGTTCGCCTGGATTTTGTATTTTTACCTCTGTTTACACTATTTAAGCTGGAATTTATTCCAAAATACTCGCAATCCTCGGTTTCACCAAACACAGTCGTCGCCATCTTGGTTATGTCTTGCGTCTTCGTCGACTTATGTAAAGCATAAAGCGGGAAAACCATTGACTAGTGGTGAAAAAAACAATAGTGTTGAACGTGCATTATAAGTTGTGTGAGAAATATCCAACTGTTCCCATCAAAGAAGTAGTGAAAATAACTTGAGTTCCCCAATCTTTCGAGTACCACTATAAACAGTGCTCGTAAAGAAAAAGCTGAAATGGGAAAAGTGGTTACACCCGGGGAAAAAACGAAAGCGTGTGAAATACGCCATGCAAGAATGTGACGATTTTGTTAAAAACGCTATTCGTGTCACAGTGCACAATTTCTTTTTTAAAAAATGAGCCGCCAACAATTGACACAGTTCTACAACAGGTTAATGCTGATTCAGGCTTGCCTAATTTCAGAATAACCACCTTTTATAAAAAATTTGTATGAAATAGGGTTCGAATTTGTCAAAAGAGGCTGATAAGTACTATCTTATCGTCTCTAGTTACATATTAATCACTCTTTAAATTGACGGAAGAAGGGATCGTTTCCTTTCTATTACGTACCGCATGCACTCACCACATGGTTGTGACAGTATTTCTGGCGCGAATGGCGGAAGGATACATTATAACTGTGCACTGGCCACCTGGGTTGAGTTTCGCGTGGATCAACCTTAGAATGAATATATTGTAGGCCTGAGGGCTTTGCCGGAGCCCATGCAGATCTCTACTAGGCACTGCCCAAGGCAGCACAAGCAGTTATTGTGCCCAATGCAATATTTTAAAATATTTTTACCTGGTACAATGAATTGTATCATAATACTCGAGTTGCAAGCCACAAGTGCAGGTTTACTGGCCGGTTTCTGGATTTGGGTTCCATTCAGCATTGTGAAGAATATGAGAAGCTACTAGTGATATGTAACCCACAAAAAACAACCTTTCAGCCGGCAAATGTGCAGTGCTCATTACCTACACCACCTCCCCAAGCTGGTTGGGTCGTCTTCTAACTAATCCCAAGCGCAACAGCCCTTTCTGGGCCAAAACCTACCACACAGCCACTGTGTCCCTCAGCTCTACAAGCATCAGCATCCCAGTCCCTCCCAACCGCTATATATGTCTTCACAACCAAGGGCCTCTACTTCTCAATCAAGTAGCCCCTCAGAGACCTAACAAGGCTAAGTATACCTTGGACCAGGTCTCACAGTTGGAGAAAATCTCCACGGTGGTACCTAGAATTGAACCTGCCTCTCCATTGTAACAAAGGTGGAGATTTGGTTCGTAGTTTCTCATGCATAACATTTATTTAGCAGTAAAGTGTAGATCAACCATATAAGTTACAGTGAAGTGTGTAAGACTAGAGAATCAGTGACTCCAGAAGACATTGTTTCAGTTTTCAACAGCTTTGTCTCTCATTGGCTTATCAATCAAATGATTCATGTTAAATTCATGTTCTTAGCTTGCATTATGTAATTCAATTATTTAATTGTATTTCTTGATAAAATGAACAGGAGACTAGTTTCTGTTCTGTTAGGACTGTCCAGGTATTCGTTGGTCCTCATGGCAAATGCCACATTTGCTTCTATAATTATCACTTTTATTTATCAGTGTTGCCCCAACACATTTTTATTTCATATTTTGGTTATTTTTTAAATCTTTCCAGCTGAAACTGGTTTTTGGAATCAAATAGCATACAATGAATACTTGTGTATTAACCTGATCTCAGATTTGTGGCTGTGACATTGGTCATTATTGGCTAGGATTTCACTGCCAGGTTATGAAAGTTTAAATCTTCCTGCAAAGGTATGTGTAAATGAATGGGTGGGCAGTGATTGACATGCTGGATGTTCAGAGAGTTTAGGACTTCAAAAACACTAAAAATGCATAAACAAAATTTTTCATTTTTAGTTCATTTTGAGCCATGTTATTAAATAGAGAAATATCAATAGTCCAAGTTTTGTATGTAATGTCAAAGGTTCAAACAGCTCATGGGTGTCCTGTGTAATATTACTTTTAAAAGAATAAAGGACCTTGATCAAAATGTTCATCTCTTTCATAAAAGTTAACCAGTGAGCATTGAATTAAGCAGTGATTGTTGCGTGCTTTAGCAGCAGAGAGCAAGTGCATATAAATTCTAGCCCTGGTTATATGCAATTTGTGTTAGCAATACATTGCTCTATTCTAGAAGCAAGTCAAAGGCATCAAGCATTTTGTCACCAGTTGGAAAAGAGTTTCCACTGCTATCTTTATAAACAATTTGATTAAAATATTTTCATTACGCACTTATGTATAGCAATTAAATTTTGCATTTTTGTTGGATAATACTTGGGGTTTTAAAGGTCTAAAAAAGAAAAGCTATGAGTACCAAGTTATGCTAATAATAAGCTGTAAAGTTACGATGACAAAATAATAAAAACTATCTGTGTTAAATTTCCAATTTGTGATCATTACATACAGATTATGTGAATGTAACGAAGGGGGAAGTAGTTTTGGGAATTAGATGTGGTACATAAGTGAAGGGTTCAACATAACTTTGTTTTGGTATTTATAGCTGTGAAGAAAGCAGTTTTGGAAATTATCCAAATTTCGGCCACAAAAGAAAAAGCTTAATAAAATACAGTGTCACTTGGTTAAGTGTTTCATCTTTTTACCAATTCTTGTTATAGTGTTTCCAGGTTAAATGTAATGAAATGACTACTTATTCCCAGTGTTAGAACAAAGAAGCAAACTGTAATGATTTCAAGGGGTTACATGTTTTCTAGATTTATCTGAATTAGTGTGTGTGTGGTCCAAACTTTGTATAATTACTTAATTTTTACTGTCAAAACTACTGTGTTTCACTTTATTACCAGCCCATGGTCGTAACTTGGAGAGGCAAGGCAAAATAAGTGGGGGCCATTTAATGTAATAATCCCTAGGGCATTAGAGGGCATCCTCCAGCCACAGTATGTAATGAAATGCAGTATTAAATATTTTTAAAAAGTATTTTTGAGGTACTTTCAATGGAAATAATACTTGTTTAATAGTAATAGTAAAGTTTCTTAAATGTACTTTATCCTGATAGGTGGGGCCCAAATGACCTAGTTGTCGATGGGCCCTTAAACACTAAGCACCCACTCCTGATAGGTCATATCCGATAATAATGAATGAAATGATGCTTACTGAGCCCTTAGAGCTTAGATTTACCTGACATTTGTCTTCAGGACAAGAGAAAACCTCTACCTAATCTAGTTTTGAATGTGAGGCATACTTCCACACGACAAAGGTAGGCCAAACTGATCCATTTCCTCATTACTGTCAATTAGCACGCATAATAAAAAGTCCTCTAACAGTCACATGGTTTAAAATAGTTAAATTATTGGTTTGTCCACTAAAAAGCAAGTTAATGTAATTATTTTTGTCTGTGATTTATGGAAGTATTCAAAACAATGAAAGTTTGTCAAATTAGTTAAAATTTATGAATAGGATGATTACACTTCAGTTTCATTTACTAAGTTATGTTACTTTGGACAATTGTTTCAACAGTAACTGTCACCATGATCAGCTCTGTGTCTACTGGTGTCAAGGCTAGAATCCACACATTAAGTTCTGCATGTGGGAAAAAAATAAAAGTTTACAATTAAAAGAGGACAGCACCATGAGCAGTACAGAGAATGACAGGTACACAGCTGATCATGGTAACAGTTGTTGAAACAATTATCCAAAGTAACATAACCTAGTAAGTGAAACTAAAGTGTGGTCATCCTAATCATCAATTTTAACCAAAATGTAATTGTTAGCAATGATGTTGCAAATGCTAATGAAAAACAAACGAAATAAACGCTGCAACATTGGCATTCCAAAACATGTTGAAATCTGATGTAAAACAGTTTCAATGTTATAATAATGATGATGATGATGATGATGATGATGATAATAATAATAATAATAATAATAATAATAATTTTTTCCGGGGAAGGCCGCATCTTGATTGTGTTGTAGCCAACGTTTCACCCTACTATGTAGAGCTTCTTCAGGGCTAATGCTTTCTTTGGCAGCACCGCAGGAACTGTGCTGTCTCTTCAACTTCTCGCTTATTTATATCTTGGCCATAGAGGTTAGAGCCGGCCCTCTTGTTCTCATTGGCTGATGGTCCGCCAATCCTCGCATTCTTATCAATGTTTGCCAAATAGTGTGGGGATGTCTTCCATTATCCCTGTTGATACTTTCTTTTGATTTAAATATTTCTATGCTTTCTCTGGCCATTCTATATGTAAAATGGTCAGAGTTAACTAGTAACTGTATTTGGTCGAAATCTATATGGTGTTTCATGGATATGGCATGTTCAGCCAATGCTGATTTTTCAGGTTGGTTTAGTTTTAAACTTCTGATATGTTCTTGTGGTCTGATTTTTATTGATCTGCCTGTCTGTGCTATATATGCTGCTCCACAATCACAGTCGATTTTGTATACACTGGCGTTTTTCAAGGGGCCTTGTTTGTCTTTAACTGGACGTAAAAACAATCTGAGTTTCTTAGTGGGTTTATATCTGGTTTTGATGTTGTGTTTTAATAGTATTTTTGCTATTTTGTCGGTTGTTCCTTTTACATAAGGTAGCCATGCTGTGTTTTTATCCTTGTCCTTTTTGTTTCCTGTATGGTTTGATTCTGTGAGCCTCTTGTTGCTTATGTGCAGATTTTGTATTTGTCTTTTTGAATATCCGTTTGCTTCTAGGGCATATTGTAAGTAATTTAATTCCTCTTGTAAGTTCTCCGGATCGCAAATGCGGTTGGCTCTGTGTAAAAGTGTGTTGGCCAATGTTTACATCTCTCACAGTTGCTAGGGAAATACACACACATATTAAACTCTGTCACCTCTCATTGCCTGTAGAGTAATACAAACTGCTTGCTTATTTAACATGATTATTTATCTTAATATACTTGAAGAGAAATGTGAGATTTAAATTTCATAATCGTATGAATGAGATATTTTGCATAACAAAGTTAATGTATGTAAATTCATATCAACAAACAGGTAGAAGGATTCTTTGGTTTAAACCTGCCTCTCAGGAAGCCAAAAGCAAATGCATCTACCATGATAGAGTGTTTATATCATTGTTGTTGCCTGATCTTGCATAACACAGGCCATTCAAAGGTGTACATTGGCCAATCAGGAGAAAGCAAACATGTCAGTGGGCCAAGGTTATAAGAAACAGAATTTAGTCCCTTTATCGTTTAGGGTAAGTGTAATAAAAAGTTCATAATGTGCAGCTGAAAACGTATCTATTAATAATTTAAATATAAAGTGCAATTAACTTAAACTAAAATAAAAAGAGGGAAGAATCATGTGGTTATCACTATTTTGCCTCAGCCTCTTCAATTATTGTTTCTTTTCATAAAAAATCTTTAAAATGTGGATTATTGTTGTGAAGGTAATGGAAATGTAAGTCTTTTGTCATTCTATATGTGGTATTCCAGTTCAAGTGCTTCATGTTCAGTAATGTTTTTACAGTAATTTTAAAGAAATAAATTAAATTTTTAACATTTCATTGTGTAAAAATATATTGCAACCTAGTTTGTAAAGTATCATAAATCAAAACGTTGGAGTTTCCAGGAATAGCTTTTTAATATTATTAAGCCTCCCTTAGATAAAAATCTTAATATTTTAACTGTGTCTGTCTGGCTCAGTTGGTTAGGCGCTAGCCTACTGATCCCAAGGGTGCTGGTTCAAACCCTGCTCAGACCAATGGCTTTTAAGTGAGCTTAAAAATGATAATTCCCTATAGGGAGTTATTATTTATTTATGCCTATAGGGAGATTTACTGGAATATAAAAAGAAAAATTTCAGGCACACCAGTGGCACTGATATGATCTTGGACATTGGCAGTGTCGTTAACAAACAAAATATTTTTATATTTTATCCTGTTATATTTCATTTGCCAAATTTAAAACTATGACTTTGTCATCCCAACTATTATATAAGGAAGCCATGGATAACTCAACTTCACTATTTTGAGTTATGACACTTTAGAATCTAGTATTAAATTTTAAGGGTATAAAACTAAACAGGGAAAAATCTAATGCAAAAGGAACTAAAGGACTCAAAAAGTTTTGTGTGTATTAGTTGTAGGATGTGTGGTGTAAGTGTACAATTATTGTTGATATAAATTACATTTTTTCTTTTGTTTTCCTAATTGTCTATTTGTTGTGTATGTACTTCCAGTGACCTACAAGAGAGGATCTACAACAATATCTGTCTAGGGAACAGTGAGAGTGACCATACTCAGTCAATTTTGCTGGCAGAATGGACCTCATATCAGGATGACCTCATTTAGTAAGAAGTTTAAAGAGTTCAGTGCTAATTTGGTAATCAGTCCGTGTTAAACTCAGTCACTCAGAATGAAACTGGAAGGTGCGGGATGAACCAGATCACAGTCATTTTGGAAAATGGCATTAAAATTTTCAACACAAGAGTGGTCATTTTATGGCTCAGCCCAGGTCATGTGTATGCAGACTATCTACTATATTTGGAGGGGGTTTTCATTCTGAAACTGTCACGAATAATTAGTAACATGCACTATAATAAGCACTAACCTTGTTATAAGTGGTGTTCATCTGCAATGAGATGTTTCTGTAGTCACAGATTGTGATTCGTGAACAATAGTCACTCTGGGGTTTCAGGTTTTACTTTCCCTACTGGTAAGCAGAGGAAGTAATGTATTCCACCCAAAAATTCGATGTCGAGATTTCACTGGAAATATATGTTTTGAGACCCCCCCCAAATCCAAAAAAAGCACTTTAGAAAAAGGTGCGTGTCTATGTCTGTCGACAGCATAACTCAAAAACGAAAAGTCGGTTAAAACCAAAGTTGGTTCTAAAGTAAGAAACAAATTAGAAACTAAAAACTTCACTTATCTTAGTAGTATTGCAAGTTCTTGGTGCAAAGCTGACTAAAGTTTCGAGTTGACTCCAACTCATTCTCAAAGCTAGACACCCTAAACTATCCTTTACTAAATTTTGATTTTCTGGAAAATGGCTAACGAGTTTGATTAAGATGCCATATGTTTAAAATATTTGGATGACAAATGAAATGTATATTTTGAATTTTCAGGCTACAGCCTGTGTAGTCCTGTTTACTCTGGATGATTTTTTTAATAACTCGTAAACCGTAAGAGAGAGACAAAATTTTACTATACAAAGAAACTTAGATCTTGCCAAAATACACAATTTGTCTAAATACATTTTTTTGTAGAGTTAACCATTTCGGAGATATTCCTTGTTATGTGTCAGTTTCAGAAAACTTAAAACTTTCGTGAAAAGTGAACATCGTTCATTTTTTTATATGTTAAGCATGCAAAGAGAATGGAATCTCAAAGCATTAAAAGATTTGATTATCACTCAAAGCCTATGTATTCTAATATTCCCCTTGCACCTACAAGGAAATAAGCTATAAGATAATTTTGGCAAATGTTTATCTCAACTAACACGAAGAAGATATAGGAATAAGAGTTTGTAAGAATGGTTAGTACAAGAGTAAAGAAAGTCATGTGAGTGCAACACATCAGATTTTTAAAGTTTAGCAGGCACATAAACGGAGGTTCTCGAAACACCCACTTGTTGTACTTGTCTTTGGAGGGCGTTTGAATGATGCATCAATTTTTTACTCCATTACATTTCTTTTTTGGCTTCTTAGATTAAGCAACCTCTCTCTTCTAAGTTTATTAACCAGACATTTTACAGTATCTATATTCAGAACTGGAATACTAGAAAATATCACCTGAAATGGTTTATATGATTCTATTTTTATGTATGTGCTGCACACAAAAAGAATTCTTTGTTCAAGCATGAGCATTTTGGTAGGCATTTCAGAGGAGCTTAATAAGATAACAGCAACAACAACAATAAATAAATGCTCAAAGGGCCCAAGCTGCCAACCCAACTGATATAGGGAGGTAATGTGGCCAGCATTATACATACCTCAGTCAGGATGTTACTCATCAGTTTAGGATCACTGCCTATTGCAACTCCTCACTTTCCTCACAATGCTGACAGGGCACCAGTCATATATGCAGAACCTGGAATCAGAGCTCCATGTTCTAGACCCTGAGGTCACCGGAACATGAGCAAATAATGCATACACATGATGGAGGCTGATCATGAAATGATCCCTCAGCTTAAAGTGCAAGTGAACTTTCAATGGAGCTTCATTTCATCAATAAGCAGTAGACTCATTACCTTATCAGCTTAAAATTTTAAAAGGGGAGTGGGAGTCAGATAGGATACCAGAGAGTTCTTCAAAACAAACCACTTTACAGGATATGTTTTTATTAATTCACATTCTCATAAGAAAAAATAAAGATATATTCAACCCCAGATATGTTGTTACAATGTTATTCAAATTGAGAAATATTATGAAACGAAAATTAAAATTAACCTATAAGGAAGCCCAGATGCTTCCAGTGGCTAATGAAATAAGTGTAAAAGTTAAACACTCAATGGCAAATAAGTAATGGCTATGATATGTTTATACTTGGATAAACAATACTGCAATTCGAGAGGTAGAACTGGAACTTAAAAATTCAATGTCACAGCTGGGATTTGAACCACAGACCCTCCGCTTACTATGCGGGTGCTGTAACAATTAAGTTACTGTCATTCTGGCAGGTTGTCACAGTAGCTTAATGGTTAGAGCACCCGCCTAGTAAGCAGAGGGTCTGTTGTTCAAATCCCAGCTGTGACATTGAATTTTTAAGTTCCAGTTCTACCTCTCAAATATTGCCCACACACGGCTTGTGTGTTTAAAAACACCAACAGTAAGTTTGTTGGCATAAATAAATAATAATTACCATCTGAAGGTCATGTAGTCCTGGGACATAAACTACAATAGTAAGTCACCATTGGGGTAATTGTCTGATGTGAGACTGCCTTTATGGTTTACCAGGAGAAATACGAACTGGTTTGAGAATGTCATTCTGCCAGGTTGTCACAGTAGCTTAATGGTTAGAGCACTCACCTAGTAAGCAGAGGGTCTGGTTCAAATCCCAGCTGTGACATTGAATTTTTAAGTTCCAGTTCTAAACTAAACCCAGGCGCAACAGCCCCATGAAGGGCCAAGGCCTACCGCCCAGCCGCTGCATCCCCCACCTCTACCCACTACAGGTGTCATTGGTGAGTTGCAGTACTGGAGGGTGGAACGTGGTCAGCGCCATGAGTCCTCCCGGCCAGTTATGCAGTCTTCTCGAGCTGAGGCCGCTACTTCTGTATCAAGTAGCTCCTCAATTGGTCACCCCAGGACCTAATGAGGTTGAGTGCACCCATGCCAGACCTCCCAGAGGGGATAAAATTGGGGATCGAACCCGGGTCCTCCATGCCAGAGGCAAGTGCACTACCAACTGCACTACGGAGGCGGTCAAGTTCCAGTTCTACCTCTCAAACATTGCCCACACACGGTTTGTGTGTTTAAAAACACCAACAGTAAGTTTGTTGGCATAAATAATAATTAACACTACTATTGTTCTCTTTTCTAGGGCCCCATCCATTAGTGAAAAATATTGGAGAGCAGGAGGATTAATGACTTCATTGTCAGAAATCCAGCATTAGCTAACAACCACAAATACTTGGATATGGGTCTTAGAACTAGTATACAACCACCTGGACAGTATATGCAACAAAAATATACTTTTCCCCTTGAAAGAGCATAAATTAATAAAAACTGTTTCCTACAAAAGTAGATTGCTTTGAAGAGCTATATCTAATAGTACTCTATTTGACCCCCAAATTCTAGTTATGCCTGCCTTATAAATCAAGCTCTAGTGAAAGTTTACGTGTGCTTTAGTTATAATGCAATATTTTCTGAAATAAATGACTTTACAGGTGATTTGGTTTCCATGTACTCCACTATTGCCAGCCAGCAGCGTTTTGACTGTGTTGTCATTTTCCTCTCAGTTCCCTTGTACATGTATGCCTAATTCTCCATTTTCTTCCAGAGAAATGAGCCTTCTTATTAGCCTAACTTTCTCACCAGCTTCTACTCTTTTTTTATTTTCTCTCGTCAGCTACAAGCCTATTAATCTCTGCACTTCCTTTTCTCTAGAGAAACAGCAGCTTCCATGTTAGCCCATCTTGTACCTTCTCTCTCAATAGAGAGGAGCCTGCATGTTAGCCCATCTCGACCTGTTAACCTATGCTGCCCCTTCTCTTTCAATAGAGAGGAGAGGAGCTGAGCTGAGCCTAGCCTAGCCTAGCCAATCCAATCCCTCAATAGAGTAGCCTGCATGTTAGCCTATGTTAGCTTAGCTCAACAGAGAGAAGCCTAAATGCTAGCCTATCTCAGTAAGTTAGCTTATATAGAGGAGCCTTTGTGTTAGCCTATCTGAGCCTGTTAGCCTATCCATTCTCTCTCAATAGACAGGAGACTGTTAGCCTAGCGTAGCCTATCCAATCCAATCCAATCCCTCTTAATATAGAGCAGCCTGCATGTTAGCCTATCCTGTACACTCTTATATAAAGGAGCCTGCATGTTAGCCTATTTTATCCATTCTCTCATAACAGAGAGCAGCCTGCATGTTAGCCTATCTCAGGCTGTTAGCCTATCCTGTACACTCTTATATAAAGGAGCCTGCATGCTAGCCTATTTTATCCATTCTCTCATAACAGAGAGCAGCCTGCATGTTAGCCTATCTCAGGCTGTTAGCCTATCCTGTACACTCTTATATAAAGGAGCCTGCATGTTAGCCTATTTTATCCATTCTCTCATAACAGACAGCAGCCTACATGTTAGCCTATCTCAGGCTGTTAGCCTATCTCAGGGTGTTAGCCTGTCTCAGGCTGTTAGCCTATCCTGTACACTCTTATATAAAGGAGCCTGCATGTTAGCCTATTTTATCCATTCTCTCATAACAGAGAGCAGCCTGCATGTTAGCCTATCTCAGGCTGTTAGCCTATCCTGTACACTCTTATATAAAGGAGCCTGCACGTTAGCCTATCTCAGGCTGTTAGCCTATCCTGTACACTCTTATATAAAGGAGCCTGCATGTTAGCCTATCTCAGGGTGTTAGCCTATCTCAGGGCGTTAGCCTATCTCAGGCTGTTAGCCTATCTCAGGGTGTTAGCCTATCTCAGGCTGTTAGCCTATTTCAGGATGTTAGCCTATTTCAGGGTGTTAGCCTATCTCAGGCTGTTAGCCTATCTCAGGCTGTTAGCCTATCTCAGGGCGTTAGCCTATCTCAGGGCGTTAGCCTATCTCAGGCTGTTAGCCTATCTCAGGGGGTTACCCTATCTCAGGGCGTTAGCCTATCTCAGGGCGTTAGCCTATCTCAGGGCGTTAGCCTATCTCAGGGCGTTAGCCTATCTCAGGCGGTTATCTCAGGGTGTTAGCCTATCTCAGGGTGTTAGCCTATCTCAGGCCGTTAGCCTATCTCAGGGTGTTAGCCTATCTCAGGCTGTTAGCCTATCTCAGGCCGTTAGCCTATCTCAGGCCGTTAGCCTATCTCAGGGTGTTAGCCTATATCAGGCGGTTAGCCTATATCAGGCGGTTAGCCTATCTCAGGGTGTTAGCCTATCTCAGGGCGTTAGCCTATCTCAGGGTGTTAGCCTATCTCAGGGTGTTAGTCTATCTCAGGGTGTTAGCCTATCTCAGGCTGTTAGCCTATCCTGTACACTTTTATATAAAGGAGCCTGCATGTTAGCCTATCTCAGGCTGTTAGCCTATCCTGTACACTCTTATATAAAGGAGCCTGCATGTTAGCCTATCTCAGGGCGTTAGCCTATCTCAGGGCGTTAGCCTATCTCAGGCTGTTAGCCTATCTCAGGCGGTTAGCCTATCTCAGGGGGTTAGCCTATCTCAGAGCATTAGCCTATCTCAGGGTGTTAGCCTATCTCAGGGCGTTAGCCTATCTCAGGCGGTTATCTCAGGGTGTTAGCCTATCTCAGGGTGTTAGCCTATCTCAGGGTGTTAGCCTATCTCAGGGTGTTAGCCTATCTCAGGCCGTTAGCCTATCTCAGGGTGTTAGCCTATCTCAGGCCGTTAGCCTATCTCAGGGTGTTAGCCTATCACAGGGTGTTAGCCTATCTCAGGGCGTTAGCCTATCTCAGGCTGTTAGCCTATCTCAGGATGTTAGCCTATCTCAGGCTGTTAGTCTATCTCACGGTGTTAGCCTATCTCAGGCTGTTAGCCTATCCTGTACACTCTTATATAAAGGAGCCTGCATGTTAGCCTATCTCAGGCTGTTAGCCTATCCTGTACACTCTTATATAAAGGAGCCTGCATGTTAGCCTATCTCAGGGGGTTAGCCTATCTCAGGGCGTTAGCCCATCTCAGGGCGTTAGCCTATCTCAGGCTGTTAGCCTATCTCAGGGTGTTAGCCTATCTCAGGCTGTTAGTCTATCTCAGGGTGTTAGCCTATCCTGTACACTCATATAAAGGAGCCTGCATGTTAGCCTATCTCAGGCTGTTAGCCTATCTCAGGGTGTTAGCCTATCTCAGGGTGTTAGCCTATCTCAGGGTGTTAGCCTATCTCAGGGGGTTAGCCTATCTCAGGGTGTTAGCCTATCTCAGGGCGTTAGCCTATCTCAGGCTGTTAGCCTATCTCAGGCGGTTAGCCTATCTCAGGGTGTTAGCCTATCTCAGGGCGTTAGCCTATCTCAGGGTGTTAGCCTATCTCACGGTGTTAGCCTATCTCAGGGTGTTAGCCTATCTCAGGCCGTTAGCCTATCTCAGGGTGTTAGCCTATCTCAGGCTGTTAGCCTATCTCAGGGTGTTAGCCTATCTCAGGCTGTTAGCCTATCTCAGGGCGTTAGCCTATCTCAGGGTGTTAGCCTCTCAGGCGGTTAGCCTATCTCAGGGTGTTAGCCTATCTCAGGGGGTTAGCCTATCTCAGGGTGTTAGCCTATCTCAGGGTGTTAGCCTATCTCAGGCTGTTAGCCTATCTCAGGGTGTTAGCCTATCTCAGGCTGTTAGTCTATCTAAGGGTGTTAGCCTATCTCAGGCTGTTAGCCTATCCTGTACACTCTTATATAAAGGAGTCTGCATGTTAGCCTATCTCAGGCTGTTAGCCTATCCTGTACACTCTTATATAAAGGAGCCTGCATGTTAGCCTATCTCAGGGGGTTAGCCTATCTCAGGGCGTTAGCCCATCTCAGGGCGTTAGCCTATCTCAGGGTGTTAGCCTATCTCAGGCTGTTAGTCTATCTCAGGGTGTTAGCCTATCCTGTACACTCTTATATAAAGGAGCCTGCATGTTAGCCTATCTCAGGGTGCTAGCCTATCTCAGGGCGTTAGCCTATCTCAGGGCGTTAGCCTATCTCAGGCGGTTAGCCTATCTCAGGGTGTTAGCCTATCTCAGGGTGTTAGCCTATCTCAGGCTGTTAGCCTATCTCAGGGTGTTAGCCTATCTCAGGCTGTTAGCCTATCCTGTACACTCTTATATAAAGGAGCCTGCATGTTAGCCTATCTCAGGCTGTTAGCCTATCTCAGGGTGTTAGCCTATCTCAGGGGGGTTAGCCTATCTCAGGGCGTTAGCCTATCTCAGGGCGTTAGCCTATCTCAGGCTGTTAGCCTATCTCAGGCGGTTAGCCTATCTCAGGGTGTTAGCCTATCTCAGGGCGTTAGCCTATCTCAGGCTGTTAGCCTATCCTGTACACTCTTATATAAAGGAGCCTGCATGTTAGCCTATCTCAGGCTGTTAGCCTATCTCAGGCGGTTAGCCTATCTCAGGCTGTTAGCCTATCTCAGGGGGTTAGCCTATCTCAGGGGGTTAGTCTATCTCAGGGTGTTAGCCTATCTCAGGCTGTTAGCCTATCCTGTACACTCTTATATAAAGGAGCCTGCATGTTAGCCTATCTCAGGCTGTTAGCCTATCTCAGGCGGTTAGCTTATCTCAGGGGGTTAGCCTATCTCAGGGTGTTAGCCTATCCTGTACACTCTTATATAAAGGAGCCTGCATGTTAGCCTATCTCAGGCTGTTAGTCTATCTCAGGGTGTTAGCCTATCTCAGGCTGTTAGCCTATCCTGTACACTCTTATATAAAGGAGCCTGCATGTTAGCCTATCTCAGGGTGTTAGCCTATCTCAGGGTGTTAGTCTATCTCAGGGTGTTAGCCTATCCTGTACACTCTTATATAAAGGAGCCTGCATGTTAGCCTATCTCAGAGTGTTACCCTATCTCAGGGTGTTAGCCTATCTCAGGCTGTTAGCCTATCTCAGGGTGTTAGCCTATCTCAGGGTGTTAGCCTATCTCAGGGCGTTAGCCTATCTCAGGCTGTTAGCCTATCTCAGGCGGTTAGCCTATCTCAGGGTGTTAGCCTATCTCAGGGCGTTAGCCTATCTCAGGCTGTTAGCCTATCCTGTACACTCTTATATAAAGGAGCCTGCATGTTAGCCTATCTCAGGCTGTTAGCCTATCCTGTACACTCTTATATAAAGGAGCCTGCATGTTAGCCTATCTCAGGCTGTTAGCCTATCTCAGGGTGTTAGCCTATCTCAGGGGGTTAGCCTATCTCAGGGTGTTAGCCTATCTCAGGCTGTTAGTCTATCTCAGGGTGTTAGCCTATCCTGTACACTCTTATATAAAGGAGCCTGCATGTTAGCCTATCTCAGGCTGTTAGCCTATCTCAGGGTGTTAGCCTATCACAGGGGGTTAGCCTATCTCAGGCTGTTAGCCTATCTCAGGGTGTTAGCCTATCTCAGGGGGTTAGCCTATCTCAGGCGGTTAGCCTATCTCAGGCTGTTAGCCTATCTCAGGGTGTTAGCCTATCTCAGGCTGTTAGCCTATCCTGTACACTCTTATATAAAGGAGCCTGCATGTTAGCCTATCTCAGGCTGTTAGCCTATCTCAGGCGGTTAGCCTATCTCAGGGGGTTAGCCTATCTCAGGGTGTTAGCCTATCCTGTACACTCTTATATAAAGGAGCCTGCATGTTAGCCTATCTCAGGCTGTTAGTCTATCTCAGGGTGTTAGCCTATCTCAGGGTGTTAGCCTATCTCAGGCTGTTAGCCTATCCTGTACACTCTTATATAAAGGAGCCTGCATGTTAGCCTATCTCAGGGCGTTAGCCTATCTCAGGCTGTTAGCCTATCTCAGGGTGTTAGCCTATCTCAGGGTGTTAGTCTATCTC
Source organism: Tenodera sinensis (assembly GCA_030765045.1). Taxonomy (NCBI): domain Eukaryota; kingdom Metazoa; phylum Arthropoda; class Insecta; order Mantodea; family Mantidae; genus Tenodera; species Tenodera sinensis. The sequence continues at coordinate 12,946,531 of CM060970.1, forward strand.
AGGGTGTTAGCCTATCCTGTACACTCTTATATAAAGGAGCCTGCATGTTAGCCTATCTCAGAGTGTTACCCTATCTCAGGGTGTTAGCCTATCTCAGGCTGTTAGCCTATCTCAGGCGGTTAGCCTATCTCAGGGTGTTAGCCTATCTCAGGGGGTTAGCCTATCTCAGGGCGTTAGCCTATCTCAGGCTGTTAGCCTATCTCAGGGTGTTAGCCTATCTCAGGGGGTTAGCCTATCTCAGGGTGTTAGCCTATCTCAGGCTGTTAGCCTATCCTGTACACTCTTATATAAAGGAGCCTGCATGTTAGCCTATCTCAGGCTGTTAGCCTATCCTGTACACTCTTATATAAAGGAGCCTGCATGTTAGCCTATCTCAGGCTGTTAGCCTATCTCAGGGTGTTAGCCTATCTCAGGCTGTTAGCCTATCTCAGGGGGTTAGCCTATCTCAGGGTGTTAGCCTATCTCAGGCTGTTAGTCTATCTCAGGGTGTTAGCCTATCCTGTACACTCTTATATAAAGGAGCCTGCATGTTAGCCTATCTCAGGGTGTTAGCCTATCACAGGGGGTTAGCCTATCTCAGGCTGTTAGTCTATCTCAGGGTGTTAGCCTATCTCAGGGTGTTAGCCTATCTCAGGCTGTTAGCCTATCACAGGGGGTTAGCCTATCTCAGGGTGTTAGCCTATCACAGGGGGTTAGCCTATCTCAGGCTGTTAGCCTATCTCAGGCTGTTAGCCTATCTCAGGGTGTTAGCCTATCTCAGGCTGTTAGCCTATCTCAGGGTGTTAGCCTATCTCAGGCTGTTAGCCTATCTCAGGCTGTTAGCCTATCTCAGGGTGTTAGCCTATCTCAGGGGGTTAGCCTATCTCAGGGTGTTAGTCTATCTCAGGGTGTTAGCCTATCTCAGGCTGTTAGCCTATCCTGTACACTCTTATATAAAGGAGCCTGCATGTTAGCCTATCTCAGGCTGTTAGCCTATCTCAGGCGGTTAGCCTATCTCAGGGGGTTAGCCTATCTCAGGGCGTTAGCCTATCTCAGGCTGTTAGCCTATCTCAGGCTGTTAGTCTATCTCAGGGGGTTAGCCTATCTCAGGGTGTTAGCCTATCTCAGGCTGTTAGTCTATCTCAGGGTGTTAGCCTATCCTGTACACTCTTATATAAAGGAGCCTGCATGTTAGCCTATCTCAGGGTGTTAGCCTATCTCAGGGTGTTAGCCTATCTCAGGCTGTTAGCCTATCTCAGGGTGTTAGCCTGTCTCAGGCTGTTAGCCTATCTCAGGGTGTTAGCCTATCTCAGGGTGTTAGCCTATCTCAGGGTGTTAGCCTATCTCAGGCTGTTAGCCTATCTCAGGCTGTTAGCCTATCTCAGGCTGTTAGCCTATCTCAGGCTGTTAGCCTATCTCAGGCTGTTAGTCTATCTCAGGGTGTTAGCCTATCTCAGGCTGTTAGCCTATCCTGTACACTCTTATATAAAGGAGCCTGCATGTTAGCCTATCTCAGGCTGTTAGCCTATCTCAGGGTGTTAGCCTATCTCAGGGTGTTAGCCTATCTCAGGCTGTTAGCCTATCCTGTACACTCTTATATAAAGGAGCCTGCATGTTAGCCTATCTCAGGCTGTTAGCCTATCTCAGGGTGTTATCCTATCTCAGGGTGTTAGCCTATCTCAGGGGGTTAGCCTATCTCAGGGTGTTAGCCTATCTCAGGGCGTTAGCCTATCTCAGGCTGTTAGCCTATCTCAGGCTGTTAGTCTATCTCAGGGTGTTAGCCTATCCTGTACACTCTTATATAAAGGAGCCTGCATGTTAGCCTATCTCAGAGTGTTACCCTATCTCAGGGTGTTAGCCTATCTCAGGGCGTTAGCCTATCTCAGGCTGTTAGCCTATCTCAGGGGGTTAGCCTATCTCAGGGCGTTAGCCTATCTCAGGCTGTTAGCCTATCTCAGGGTGTTAGCCTATCTCAGGGGGTTAGCCTATCTCAGGCTGTTAGCCTATCCTGTACACTCTTATATAAAGGAGCCTGCATGTTAGCCTATCTCAGGCTGTTAGCCTATCTCAGGGTGTTAGCCTATCTCAGGCTGTTAGTCTATCTCAGGGTGTTAGCCTATCCTGTACACTCTTATATAAAGGAGCCTGCATGTTAGCCTATCTCAGGGTGTTAGCCTATCACAGGGGGTTAGTCTATCTCAGGGTGTTAGCCTATCTCAGGGTGTTAGCCTATCTCAGGCTGTTAGCCTATCACAGGGGGTTAGCCTATCTCAGGCTGTTAGCCTATCTCAGGGTGTTAGCCTATCACAGGGGGTTAGCCTATCTCAGGCTGTTAGCCTATCTCAGGCTGTTAGCCTATCTCAGGCTGTTAGCCTATCTCAGGCTGTTAGCCTATCTCAGGCTGTTAGCCTATCTCAGGCTGTTAGCCTATCTCAGCGTGTTAGCCTATCTCAGGGGGTTAGCCTATCTCAGGGTGTTAGTCTATCTCAGGGTGTTAGCCTATCTCAGGCTGTTAGCCTATCCTGTACACTCTTATATAAAGGAGCCTGCATGTTAGCCTATCTCAGGCAGTTAGCCTATCTCAGGCGGTTAGCCTATCTCAGGGGGTTAGCCTATCTCAGGGCGTTAGCCTATCTCAGGCTGTTAGCCTATCTCAGGCTGTTAGTCTATCTCAGGGTGTTAGCCTATCCTGTACACTCTTATATAAAGGAGCCTGCATGTTAGCCTATCTCAGGCTGTTAGCCTATCTCAGGGTGTTAGCCTATCACAGGGGGTTAGCCTATCTCAGGCTGTTAGCCTATCTCAGGGTGTTAGCCTATCTCAGGGGGTTAGCCTATCTCAGGCGGTTAGCCTATCTCAGGCTGTTAGCCTATCTCAGGGTGTTAGCCTATCTCAGGCTGTTAGCCTATCCTGTACACTCTTATATAAAGGAGCCTGCATGTTAGCCTATCTCAGGCTGTTAGCCTATCTCAGGCGGTTAGCCTATCTCAGGGGGTTAGCCTATCTCAGGGTGTTAGCCTATCCTGTACACTCTTATATAAAGGAGCCTGCATGTTAGCCTATCTCAGGCTGTTAGTCTATCTCAGGGTGTTAGCCTATCTCAGGGTGTTAGCCTATCTCAGGGTGTTAGCCTATCTCAGGCTGTTAGCCTATCCTGTACACTCTTATATAAAGGAGCCTGCATGTTAGCCTATCTCAGGGCGTTAGCCTATCTCAGGCTGTTAGCCTATCTCAGGGTGTTAGCCTATCTCAGGGTGTTAGTCTATCTCAGGGTGTTAGCCTATCCTGTACACTCTTATATAAAGGAGCCTGCATGTTAGCCTATCTCAGAGTGTTACCCTATCTCAGGGTGTTAGCCTATCTCAGGCTGTTAGCCTATCTCAGGCGGTTAGCCTATCTCAGGGTGTTAGCCTATCTCAGGGGGTTAGCCTATCTCAGGGCGTTAGCCTATCTCAGGGCGTTAGCCTATCTCAGGCTGTTAGCCTATCTCAGGGTGTTAGCCTATCTCAGGGGGTTAGCCTATCTCAGGGTGTTAGCCTATCTCAGGCTGTTAGCCTATCCTGTACACTCTTATATAAAGGAGCCTGCATGTTAGCCTATCTCAGGCTGTTAGCCTATCCTGTACACTCTTATATAAAGGAGCCTGCATGTTAGCCTATCTCAGGCTGTTAGCCTATCTCAGGGTGTTAGCCTATCTCAGGCTGTTAGCCTATCTCAGGGGGTTAGCCTATCTCAGGGTGTTAGCCTATCTCAGGCTGTTAGTCTATCTCAGGGTGTTAGCCTATCCTGTACACTCTTATATAAAGGAGCCTGCATGTTAGCCTATCTCAGGGGGTTAGCCTATCTCAGGCTGTTAGTCTATCTCAGGGTGTTAGTCTATCTCAGGGTGTTAGCCTATCTCAGGCTGTTAGCCTATCACAGGGGGTTAGCCTATCTCAGGGTGTTAGCCTATCACAGGGGGTTAGCCTATCTCAGGCTGTTAGGCTATCTCAGGCTGTTAGCCTATCTCAGGGTGTTAGCCTATCTCAGGCTGTTAGCCTATCTCAGGGTGTTAGCCTATCTCAGGCTGTTAGCCTATCTCAGGCTGTTAGCCTATCTCAGGGTGTTAGCCTATCTCAGGGGGTTAGCCTATCTCAGGGTGTTAGTCTATCTCAGGGTGTTAGCCTATCTCAGGCTGTTAGCCTATCCTGTACACTCTTATATAAAGGAGCCTGCATGTTAGCCTATCTCAGGCTGTTAGCCTATCTCAGGCGGTTAGCCTATCTCAGGGGGTTAGCCTATCTCAGGGCGTTAGCCTATCTCAGGCTGTTAGCCTATCTCAGGCTGTTAGTCTATCTCAGGGGGTTAGCCTATCTCAGGGTGTTAGCCTATCTCAGGCTGTTAGTCTATCTCAGGGTGTTAGCCTATCCTGTACACTCTTATATAAAGGAGCCTGCATGTTAGCCTATCTCAGGGTGTTAGCCTATCTCAGGCTGTTAGCCTATCTCAGGGTGTTAGCCTGTCTCAGGCTGTTAGCCTATCTCAGGGTGTTAGCCTATCTCAGGGTGTTAGCCTATCTCAGGGTGTTAGCCTATCTCAGGCTGTTAGCCTATCTCAGGCTGTTAGCCTATCTCAGGCTGTTAGCCTATCTCAGGCTGTTAGCCTATCTCAGGCTGTTAGTCTATCTCAGGGTGTTAGCCTATCTCAGGCTGTTAGCCTATCCTGTACACTCTTATATAAAGGAGCCTGCATGTTAGCCTATCTCAGGCTGTTAGCCTATCCTGTACACTCTTATATAAAGGAGCCTGCATGTTATCCTATCTCAGGCTGTTAGCCTATCCGGTACACTCTTATATAAAGGAGCCTGCATGTTAGGCTATCTCAGGCTGTTAGCCTATCCTGTACACTCTTATATAAAGGAGCCTGCATGTTAGCCTATCCTATCCATTCTCCCAACAGAGAGGAGCCTGCATGTTAGCCTATCCTATCCATTCTCCCAACAGAAAGGATCCTGCATGTTAGCCTAGCCTATCCATTCTCCCAACAGAGAGGAGCCTGCATGTTAGCCTAGCCTATCCCTTCTCCCAACAGAGAGGAGCCTGCATGTTAGCCTAGCCTAGCCTATCCATTCTCCCAACAGAGAGGAGCCTGCATGTTAGCCTATCCTATCCATTCTCCCAACAGAGAGGAGCCTGCATGTTAGCCTATCTCAGGGTGTTAGCCTGTCTCAGGCTGTTAGCCTATCCTGTACACTCTTATATAAAGGAGCCTGCATGTTAGCCTATTTTATCCATTCTCTCATAACAGAGAGCAGCCTGCATGTTAGCCTATCCTGTACACTCTTATATAAAGGAGCCTGCACGTTAGCCTATCTCAGGGCGTTAGCCTATCTCAGGGTGTTAGCCTCTCAGGCGGTTAGCCTATCTCAGGGTGTTAGCCTATCTCAGGGTGTTAGCCTATCTCAGGCTGTTAGTCTATCTAAGGGTGTTAGCCTATCTCAGGCTGTTAGCCTATCCTGTACACTCTTATATAAAGGAGTCTGCATGTTAGCCTATCTCAGGCTGTTAGCCTATCCTGTACACTCTTATATAAAGGAGCCTGCATGTTAGCCTATCTCAGGGGGTTAGCCTATCTCAGGGCGTTAGCCCATCTCAGGGCGTTAGCCTATCTCAGGCTGTTAGCCTATCTCAGGGTGTTAGCCTATCTCAGGCTGTTAGTCTATCTCAGGGTGTTAGCCTATCCTGTACACTCTTATATAAAGGAGCCTGCATGTTAGCCTATCTCAGGCTGTTAGCCTATCTCAGGGGGTTAGCCTATCTCAGGGCGTTAGCCTATCTCAGGGCGTTAGCCTATCTCAGGGTGTTAGCCTATCTCAGGGTGTTAGCCTATCTCAGGCTGTTAGCCTATCTCAGGGTGTTAGCCTATCCTGTACACTCTTATATAAAGGAGCCTGCATGTTAGCCTATCTCAGGCTGTTAGCCTATCTCAGGGTGTTATCCTATCTCAGGGTGTTAGCCTATCTCAGGGGGTTAGCCTATCTCAGGGTGTTAGCCTATCTCAGGGCGTTAGCCTATCTCAGGCTGTTAGCCTATCTCAGGCTGTTAGTCTATCTCAGGGTGTTAGCCTATCCTGTACACTCTTATATAAAGGAGCCTGCATGTTAGCCTATCTCAGAGTGTTACCCTATCTCAGGGTGTTAGCCTATCTCAGGGCGTTAGCCTATCTCAGGCTGTTAGCCTATCTCAGGGCGTTAGCCTATCTCAGGGCGTTAGCCTATCTCAGGCTGTTAGCCTATCTCAGGGTGTTAGCCTATCTCAGGGGGTTAGCCTATCTCAGGCTGTTAGCCTATCCTGTACACTCTTATATAAAGGAGCCTGCATGTTAGCCTATCTCAGGGTGTTAGCCTATCACAGGGGGTTAGTCTATCTCAGGGTGTTAGCCTATCTCAGGGTGTTAGCCTATCTCAGGCTGTTAGCCTATCACAGGGGGTTAGCCTATCTCAGGCTGTTAGCCTATCTCAGGGTGTTAGCCTATCACAGGGGGTTAGCCTATCTCAGGCTGTTAGCCTATCTCAGGCTGTTAGCCTATCTCAGGCTGTTAGCCTATCTCAGGGTGTTAGCCTATCTCAGGGGGTTAGCCTATCTCAGGGTGTTAGTCTATCTCAGGGTGTTAGCCTATCTCAGGCTGTTAGCCTATCCTGTACACTCTTATATAAAGGAGCCTGCATGTTAGCCTATCTCAGGCAGTTAGCCTATCTCAGGCGGTTAGCCTATCTCAGGGGGTTAGCCTATCTCAGGGCGTTAGCCTATCTCAGGCTGTTAGCCTATCTCAGGGTGTTAGCCTATCTCAGGCTGTTAGTCTATCTCAGGGTGTTAGCCTATCCTGTACACTCTTATATAAAGGAGCCTGCATGTTAGCCTATCTCAGGGTGTTAGCCTATCTCAGGGTGTTAGCCTATCTCAGGGTGTTAGCCTATCTCAGGCTGTTAGCCTATCTCAGGGTGTTAGCCTGTCTCAGGGTGTTAGCCTGTCTCAGGCTGTTAGCCTGTCTCAGGGTGTTAGCCTATCTCAGGGTGTTAGCCTATCTCAGGCTGTTAGCCTATCTCAGGCTGTTAGCCTATCTCAGGCTGTTAGCCTATCTCAGGGTGTTAGCCTATCTCAGGCTGTTAGCCTATCCTGTACACTCTTATATAAAGGAGCCTGCATGTTAGCCTATCTCAGGCTGTTAGCCTATCCTGTACACTCTTATATAAAGGAGCCTGCATGTTATCCTATCTCAGGCTGTTAGCCTATCCGGTACACTCTTATATAAAGGAGCCTGCATGTTAGGCTATCTCAGGCTGTTAGCCTATCCTGTACACTCTTATATAAAGGAGCCTGCATGTTAGCCTATCCTATCCATTCTCCCAACAGAGAGGAGCCTGCATGTTAGCCTATCCTATCCATTCTCCCAACAGAAAGGATCCTGCATGTTAGCCTAGCCTATCCATTCTCCCAACAGAGAGGAGCCTGCATGTTAGCCTAGCCTATCCCTTCTCCCAACAGAGAGGAGCCTGCATGTTAGCCTAGCCTAGCCTATCCATTCTCCCAACAGAGAGGAGCCTGCATGTTAGCCTATCCTATCCATTCTCCCAACAGAGAGGAGCCTGCATGTTAGCCTATTTTATCCATTCTCTCATAACAGACAGCAGCCTGCATGTTAGCCTATCTCAGGGTGTTAGCCTGTCTCAGGCTGTTAGCCTATCCTGTACACTCTTATATAAAGGAGCCTGCATGTTAGCCTATTTTATCCATTCTCTCATAACAGAGAGCAGCCTGCATGTTAGCCTATCCTGTACACTCTTATATAAAGGAGCCTGCACGTTAGTCTATCTCAGGGCATTAGCCTATCTCAGGCTGTTAGCCTATCTCAGGCTGTTAGCCTATCTCAGGCTGTTAGTCTATCTCAGGCTGTTAGCCTATCCTGTACACTCTTATATAAAGGAGCCTGCATGTTAGCCTATTTTATCCATTCTCTCATAACAGAGAGCAGCCTGCATGTTAGCCTATCTCAGGCTGTTAGCCTATCCTGTACACTCTTATATAAAGGAGCCTGCATGTTAGCCTATCCTATCCATTCTCCCAACAGAGAGGAGCCTGCATGTTAGCCTATCCTATCCATTCTCCCAACAGAAAGGAGGCTGCATGTTAGCCTAGCCTATCCATTCTCCCAACAGAGAGGAGCCTGCATGTTAGCCTAGCCTATCCATTCTCCCAACAGAGAGGAGCCTGCATGTTAGCCTATCCTATCCATTCTCCCAACAGAGAGGAGCCTGCATGTTAGCCTATCCATTCTCCCAACAGAGAGGAGCCTGCATGTTAGCCTATCCTATCCATTCTCCCAACAGAGAGGAGCCTTTGTGTTAGCCTATCTTATCCATTCTATCTGAATAGAGAGCAGCCTGTTAGGTTATCCTATACATTCCCTCATAATACAGAAGAGCCTGCATGTTAGCCCATCCTCTACATTCCCTCATAATACAGAAGATCCTGCATGTTAGTCTATCCTGTACATTCTTTCTTAATATAGTGAATCCTGCATATTACCCTATCTTGTACATTCCACGAATATAGAGTAGCTTGCATGTCAGCCTGTCCTGTACATTCGCTCGTAATACAGAGGAGCCTGCACGTTAGCCCATCTCGACCTGTTAGCCTATCCTCTACATTCCCTCATAATACAGAAGAGCCTGCATGTTAGCCTATCCTCTACATTCCCTCATAATACAGAAGAGCCTGCATGTTAGCCTATCCTCTACATTCCCTCATAATACAGAAGAGCCTGCATGTTAGCCTATCCTCTACATTTCCTCATAATACAGAAGAGCCTGCATGTTAGCCCATCCTCTACATTCCCTCATAATACAGAAGATCCTGCATGTTAGTCTATCCTGTACATTCTTTCTTAATATAGAGAATCCTGCATATTACCCTATCTTGTACATTCCACGAATATAGAGTAGCTTGCATGTCAGCCTGTCCTGTACATTCGCTCGTAATACAGAGGAGCCTGCACGTTAGCCCATCCTATCCATTCTCTCTCAATGAAGCCTGTTAGCCTAGCCTATCTGTTCTATCTTAATATACAGGAGCCTGTTAGCCTAACCTAGCCTATCCATTCTCTCTTAACAGAGAGGAGCCTACATGATAGTCTACCTTGTACATTCTGTCTCACCAGAGAGGAGCCTGCATGTTAGCCTACCTTGTACATTCTGTCTCACCAGAGAGGAGCCTGCATGTTAGCCTACCTTGTACATTCTGTCTCACCAGAGAGGAGCCTGTATCTTAGCCTATCCTATACACTCTCTCTCTTAACAGAGAGGAGCCTCCATGTTACGCTATCTACTCTCATAATAGAGAGGAGCTGTAAATTGTCCCTTAATATAAGTGTATGCATTCTAAGAGAGGAGCTAGCAGTTGAGGATTACTCTTCCACTGTTTTCTTTCTTTCTGAGTATGCTGATTCTGGAGAAAGGTACCTACCTCATTTAAGCTGGTATTATAATACATACAGAAAGCCATTTAGTTTTCTGTGTTTCCTTAATGGAAATCTTTTTAAAAGCAATGAAAATCTTGGCATTTGCAGTCAGTTCGCCCTTCTCTCACCACTGTACAAAAAGATGGCCTAGTTACAAAACCACATGATTCTCAAGTGCAAGGCAGCAACTTGCTTTCATTAGCAGCCCAGATCTCAGTTTGCCCATATAGACGGTTTTGTTTGAAGTGTGTTATTACATTTTTAATGTGAGTGGTGTTTTTGAAGGTGTATGTTTCTGCTCCTAATACACAAATAATGTGACATAAGAAACTTACCTCTAAGAAGACCCGTGCTTTACATAAAAATTTGGGTACCTCTGTAGTTCTTGTAGCTACTGATCTGAAGGTTTCAAGACAGCAGCACCATTATTACATGGCATCACACCAAAATGAAAAATGGAATTTGTTGGTAAAAGACACTTCACCAAGGACTGCTGATTTTGATAAATGTGTAGTGATGGCTAGTCCATGTATTACAGGCAGGTTTAAAGAAGAATCATGCTGACCAGCTTAATTATGTTGCAACCCAGACTACTTAGCATCTGCTTCAAAAAGACTTAGGTGTACCAATTATGTGTGCTGCCATGAAGCCTCTTCTAATGGAAGCTATGAAGAAAAGGGTAAATTTTATCAAAATGTACCAGCACTGGACATCAGGGGACTGGCATAAAGTAATCTTTTCTGATAAAAGCACTTTCAAATAGGTCAGAGGAAAGTCCTAAAAGGTGAGAAGGCCTAATAATGTATCATGGTAGGATCCGAAGTTTATAGTTAAAACAGCCAGAAAGTGTGATGGTATGAGGTGCTTTTAGTGGTAATTATGGTGGAGGTAGTTTGTACTTTCTCCATAAGAATTTCACATGAAGAGAAGCATTATTTGGATCATATTTTGACCAACTCATCAGTGTCAGTACTTCATGCATGATGTGCCCCTGTGCATAGAACAAAGATGGTTCAGAAGTTGCTGAAAGACAATGTTCCTGTACTTCAGTGGTCTGGCAACCCTCCTGACGTAACTCTGATAGAGAAATGTTTGGGATCAAATGAAAGAAAATAGAAGAGTTGCAATCTTCAAACTTGTTTTTATGTTATCCAGGGAACAAATGAAAGACGGTAAATAAAAACTGGAAAATTTATACAGCATATGGGTTAAAGTTAAAAAGTGAACAACAGGAAATAATAGGATTGTTTAAATATAATCAGCAAGAGAAATGCAACCCAAATAAATATGTGCAATACGAAGTAGTCCCTTATGTTGGCTTGTTTTTTTGTTTCCTCAGAAACGTTATGGCATGTCGCAAAATGTTTCACAGACCATAAAGCATTAAAATCCATCAGTTTGTTTTACGGTTCTTCAGTAGACGGAGCAATTCCTAATTTCATAGCAATCATAATCCACTTCCTTTTCCTTTTACCCATGATCAGTAAATGAGGTTAATCACAACTGAAGCACAGACAACAAATGACTGAAGCAAGAAGTATTTGGTATTTTACAACTCTGCTCGAAAATAGCCTCAAGGTCGCTCTCACTTCCACACTAAGGGATGTTTTCTGAGAAATATACAGTGTGAGTCAAAAGTTTTGGCTTTGAATATTTCTTCGAATTTTTAAAGAATGAAACTGTCATGAATGTATAAATGGTGCATTTTGCTCTCAGGGAATAAGCTATGATCGTACAAGTGTACAAATCGTATAATCAGCATAATTTGTCATAATATATTATAGGATTTTGCCGAGGCTGCCAAAAAATACAGTATAAGTGTAGAAAACGTATAAGTATGAAACATATAAAAGCAGTTTTAGAGTATTAAGAAGCCACAGGTGGTGTTGAAGATAAAGGTGGAAATGGACAAAAACTATTCTGAAAATCTCGCAGACTTGATGCCCAGGGGATTCAGGAAAATTATACAAGGGAAATATGCGCCAAGTACTAACTGTGCAGAGTTAAAAAAGAAAATCTGATGTGTTGCACTCGCATGACTTTCTCTACTCTTGTATTAACTATTCTTACAAACTCTTATTCGTTTATCTTCTTATGTTAGTTGAGATAAACATTTGCAGAAATTACCTTGCTAATTTTCTTGTAGGTGCAAGGGAATATGGGAATACAGTAGGCTTTGAGTGATAGTTGAAACCTTTACAGCTGGTTACAATATGAAGGCTTCGAAATTCTGTTCTCTTTGCACGGCCAGGGGATAAAAAATTGAATAATGACCTGCTATTTTAGAAACGTCTAAGTATTGTGAAACACACAAATAACAAGGACTATCTCTGAAATGATTCACTCCAAAGAAATAACTTATGTGTTTTAAAAAATCTACATTTTTTGTATAGGAATATTTGGTCTATTTCTTACGGTTTACCAGCTATGCAAAAGTCATCAAGAGTAAACAGGACTGCAAGGGCTATAGCCAGAAAATTCAAAATATACTTTTCATTTGGGATAAAAATATCTTAAACATATGGCATTTTAATCAAAATTGCTAGCCATTTTTGAGAAAATCAAAGGGCAGTTTAGAATGGAGAAATTTTCTTCAAAATCTTTATGGTGTATTCTTGAAATATGTTAAACTTAAATACCAACTTTGGTTTTTAACCGACGTTTCGCTTTTGAGTTATGCTGTTCAGAGACACAGACATATGGATCTTTTTCTAAAAAATGCTTTTTTTTTCATCCAGGAGCCTCAAAAGATATATTTCTGGTGAAATCTTGACAGAAATTTTGGGTGGAATACAATGCTTCCCCTACTTATTATAAATAGTAGAGAAAGCAATAAAATCATGTAAAGTCAGTGTCTGCTGGTTTTATTACCTTGTAAAAATTTCTATTGCAGCAACTGTACTTACAGCAGTTATGTGTCCCTGCCATGCGCAGTGGGCTCGAGCATGGTGGCTCAGGTTCCCAGCCAAGGAATGTTCCCGAGATTGCTCCCACAGAGAACCACTGAGCACTCTCCAACCCCACATCTGCTGCTGCTACTATGCAAGCTCTACATTTCAGCCTTTTTGAACCTACACACGTTTTGTGATATAACACATAGTGTTTCAGAGATTGTTTTATCTTGTACTTAGAAAGGTGTAACTTGGAAATAAAACTTGATTTGCTGTGGCTGGAATTTATCTTGGACCTTCTCCTTGCAAGGCTCTTACCTTATTCACTCTGCTAACTATACGTGGTTAATGAAGTGCATATAAAACTATGCTTGTGTACACCTCTTTGGGTATGATATAAAATTTCCTACCTCTTTCAAGGTTTTGAACCCCAGACTTACTGCTAAGCATTGTTACCTTATCCATTGAACAGACTAGCTTGAACATGCACATGTAAAACACATATCTGAATTAAAATATCCTACATTTTGACCCCAGATTACACAGTTGGTAATAGATCTCAGTAAGCTAGAATCATTTAAAAAGAGAGGTCCTCCCTGAGGTTATGTGAAAACTTCTAAGTTTTTAATATCAGTTTAAATGGTGGATCATAAAGGTTAACTTTAACCTCCCAACACTGCTACTTTAATAGACCTACTGTGAATCTCCTAATATGTTATGCATACTCCTTATATGTACTGTGGAGCAGCAAGATAATTTCTACTGCTGTTAGGAGATTAGAGGTCTGCATGGGTTTGGGCCTAATTTGAAAAATGTTGGGTTTGGGCCAGGCCTGGGCTTGAAAATTAAAGATACAAATTAATTATGTTTTGGTCACATTGCAGCATTTCTTTACCACGAATTCCATATGATTTGGCTGAAATGTTTCAAATAATAACAATAAAAACAAGATGATTTACAAAAAAGTATGTATGAACTAGGAGAAACATTAAAGAAATATGGACTTAGGATTTCAATAAGTAAAACAAAGATAATGACATTCCGTGGTAAACATCCAGTCCGATCAAAAACAGTTTTAAACAATAATCCATTAGAATGAACAAATTTAATTACTCAGGATGCAATATAACTTATTATAATAATGATCTAAATAATAAAGTAAATAAATTTCAGTATATATGTGGGACATAGCACGAACAAGTAATGTCTGTGCTAGCATTGACATACAGATCTGAAGCATGGGTGATTGGAATAGAATACAGCAGAAATGAGATATCTAAGAGCAATTAAGGGATATACAATTATGGACAAAATAAAAACCGAAGACATAAGAAACAAATATTATTCCTATAAATGAGAAAATAAGAGGAATATAGAACCCGATGAAACAGCATGTACACAGAATGGATGAAAAATGCTTCCCTAAGTTGTGTTATGAGTAGCAGCCGTTTGGAAGAAGTATCAGAATACCCATGAGGAGATGCACAGAAATGTGTGGCCCAAACAGGAGAATTTCTAATCCATGATAAAAAGATTACACAATCGGGCTGGGCTGGGCTCGGTTGAGGCCTGGCCCGGCTGAACATAAGAATGTTGGACTGTGCAGGCCTCTATAGGAGATCACTTGTTCTTCTAGAGAAAGGACAGTCTCCATGTTTGCTGATCCTACACATTGTTTTTCTGGAGTATGCTGTCTGTATGCTTGTCCATGTCTGCCAAAACCCCATCTTCCCTTTAGACAACTGCTACCAACTGTCTACCAACCCCACCTTTTCTCTAGACAACTATCTGTATGTTTGTCTATGTCTGCCTATACCCCACTTTCTCTCTATGGACACCTGCCTGCATGTTTGTCTATGTCTGCCTATAATCCACTTTCTCTCTATTGACAACTACCTGCATGAGAGGTAGAACTGGAACTGGAAAATTCAATGCCACAGCTGGTATTTGAACCACAGACCCTCCACTTACTAGGTGGGTGCTCTAACCATAAGCTACTGTGACGACCTGCCAGAATGAAATTGAAATCTCAAACCAGTTCATATTTCTCCCGGTAAACCACAAAGGCAGTCTCACATCAGAGACAATTACCCCAATGATGAGTTACTATTGCAAGTACTTTATGTACCAGGGCTAATTAACCTTCAGATGGTAATTATTATTTATATATGCCAACAAACTTACTGTTGGTGTTTTTAAACACACAAACCGTGTGTGGGCAAAGTTTGAGAGGTAGAACTAGAACTTGAAAATTCAATGCTCATATTTCTCCCAGTGTACCACAAAGGCTGGTTTCAGATTTAATTATAGATATCAGTTTATACTCTCACAATTTATCTAGAGTTATCTCAGGGGTCTCCGTCTAGGGGATATGTGAATGGCGACCACAAGGTATCCAAGCTAAGCAGAACATTACTTCCACTTACTGGTGTTTTGCTCCTCACTGTAACTTTTCTATCTGACCTTACCTTGGTCATCTCTTGTTCTCTTCCGACCCTGATGCTATTAGGGTTCCTGAGGGCTAGGGAGTCTTTATTTTTCCAACCTCTCCATTTCTCTATAAAATCTTAACCCCTAACATGCTGACCTGTCATGGCATGTAATACGTCCTCTGATTGGTAATCAGAGGATATGATCAGTGAATTTATTTTGATAACTCTCCGGGTCAGGTCGGTGAGACCCATAAACCAATGACAGGTGTGGTCCTCCAGACATTCTGGGGGTTGTGAGAGAGCGATGTGATCGCCAAAACATAAAAATATGGTGCTCTCTAAAAAGCGGTTACATTTATTGCTCTTCAGGTTGATTACAGGACATGATTGTCTGGCAAAACATTTAAATAGAATTGGGATATATTCTTCACCACTCTGTCCTCTATGTGATCTGCAAGAGGAAATGGATCAAGACCACCTTCAAATATGCCCGGCCACTTCTAGTGCCCCATCCATCAGTGAAAAATATTGGAGAGCAAGAGGATTAATGACTTCATTGTCAGAAATCCAGCATTAGATAACAACAATAGATTTCATTGTCATTCTGGCAGGTCACAGGAGCTTAATGGTTAGAGCACTCACATAGTAAGTGGAGGGTCTGTGGTTCAAATCCCAGCTGTGGTATTGAATTTTTAAGTTCCAGTTCTACCTCTCAAACATTACCCACACACGGTTTGTGTGTTTAAAAGCACCAACAGTAAGTTTGTTGGCATGTACAAATAATAACTATGTGCATGTTTGTCTATGTCTGCCCATACCCCATTTTCTCTCTACAGACAACTGTCTGCATGTTTGTCTATGTCTGCCTATGCCCTACTTTCTCTCTACAGACAACTGTCTGCACGTTTGTATGTTTCCTACCTAACTGCTTTGATTTCATCTTATTTGCAAGTGTAAAACAGTTCAGCTGAAATATATGGGGCCTGCCATACAAGGTAGTGTTGCCAACCATAAGGAAGATGCTGTGAATTGTGGCTGAAGACCTTCAGTGTAACTAATTCCTACCAGAAGAGGAAATATCAACAATCCTCCTAGAATCTTCAATGGCAAAGCCATGCAAATAGAGAAATGGTTTACTCGCTTAACCATATTTCTATAACTGGAATACATCTTTTGAACAATATATGCAGTGATTCAAGTTGATATTCAACTGAATAAATAGTAACTTACAACACAATGGCCACTTCTGCAGCCATTCAAGTTATTCACATTACAAAATGGAAGCATTATGTTCTATAAATACCACCTAGTATTAGCTTTTTAAATTATTTTGCATTGGAAATAAATTATCAATTATGTATGTACATTCATTCTGAATACATAATTTATGAAAATGCTTGAGAAATATTTAACGTCTGTAACTTCTTTTGGCACTTTCATAAAGTAATCGAAGATGCTGTGATTGACCAGAGATGAGTATCAAATATTAGGAACTGATGAGAACACACCTAACGTTGGTCCAGGTGAAGCTGCATCTTTGTTCGTTGCACACACGCACATACACCACAGATATGAGGACCTGTCACTATCAACTGTTCAAAGTATCACCCCCTCCAGGTCTGTGTTTACTACGTGATGGCATTGGATTATCTAATGTCATGGAATGATCATGTTGCTCACAGTGTATGAAACACTGATGGTGATATGATACTGCTGATGCATGTCCTGAACGCCCACTTGTCAGAGGTTGCCCCTCTTCCCAAATATCTCTCTCCGGATCATAGATCTCAACAATGTTCAGGAAATTCTGCCCGTCATAACCACCTGCACAAATAACAAAACAGTATAAATGTTCCACTCATAATAATCTGTGTAACATTTTCATGACTCTCTTTCTCTACCCAGCTATTTGTAGATAGCCTCATCTTATACTTGCAAAGGCTTATTTTTCTAGATAGTTTCATTACACATTTTATTTTAGGTACAGAATAGACAAAACTGAATTGATATCCAGATCCACTAATATCACAATAATGTAGAAACTAACAGCTTCACTTATCTGAACATTACATCTTGATAATGGCAGAGAGGAACTGAAACAGTTTCTACATTATTGTGATATTAGCGGATTATATTGCTTTGCTATTAATATCTTCAGGTGCACATAATAAGTCATTCCACGTCAAATCACACAAAATATGGTAAAAATTCATCTTAATATCTCAGATTTTCCTGAAATTTTTTAAAGTGTTTTGGAACAAAATACATTTGACTCGTGTTTCTTCATTTTATAAAAAAGATTATTTTGGCACATAATTTTTTAAATGTCCCAAAAGTCGCATGCTCCTCACCCTTCGATCAATTATACCTCTGATTGTAATCTAACAAATTGCTTAATCTTTGGCTCAAATTAAAGATAAATTGCAGTCTTTTGTGAGATATTTATTAGAAAATGTTATTTATATTATATTTTATACGATTCAAATTTTAAGGTTAGATATAAAATAAACTCTACCATTTAAAAATCTGAAAGAAAAAAAACTAAAAATACACTGAAGTTTACTCAATATTCCCAGAAAAAATCAGAATGGAGTCCCTAATAGTTCAGCTGTAATGAAATTACTTACAAATCAGTGCAGCGGACTCGTATTACAGCGGTGACGGCTACCGTAAACTTGCGTAATTGCTACCTTCCATTCTGGCAACTGTTCACTGCTTGAGGTCCCATGGACGTTGCAACAGTACAGTAAGAACAGTGCTAGCTGACACTATTATATGTACACTATTAATGTCGGCGCCAACCAAGAAAGGGATTGACAGTTTGCAGTGAGGGAGAAGCGACGTTGCCGCTTATCGCGACCACGACCACGTGGAGACCGCGATATGATTATGTGTACGAAGAAGATTGCACTGCGGCTGGAATGTTGAGCGCATATTATTTATATTCGTATGCAAAGACAACAATAAAATATTGAATCTGCATTCAAATGACAGAATTGCAATTTTATATGTCTAAATATTTGCGTTAACAAAAGAAACATACCTGTGAAATATTGATGCTTATTCTAATGGGACAATGCCGCTAATATCCGAATTACTTGCATCACTGTTGTATTTGCTGCTACTGCAATTTAGACCCTGACGCCTGATTTCCCTCTTTGTCGTACTTCTCTTTCCCAATTTTAACTATAGTATTCCTACAGCACGTGAGGTTCTATCAATTACCTTAGAGACTGGAATAAGAGGTCCCCCGTTCAATTTCTCCTCTTCGAAAGATTCTCTAACAGAGCATATTATTTCCCGCACTTGTCCTTTAATTGGGATACCTTTACCAAACACAGTTTTATTCGGTTCGCGAGTACGTTCAATTTTTCGTTTGGCAGAACTATCTTTGTCACTATTTTTTGACATTGTTAAACAAAAATTAAAAGCGTTAGCACAAATGCAAAAGCTCGCAACACACGCACAGATGCACAGACTCAGACACACGTAAACACAAGGCAAATAACCGTATATTAGAATAACACAAACGAACTTCTCAACATACAGGCAATCTCTTAACTGATGCAAGCATTGCAAGCTCGGGCTGCAGCCTTCAGCACTATTTGTTTATATGCAGCGATAACAGAACATAACAAAAGCACTTCATGTTACTGCTGGGTTCATCAGCCACCTGCTAATCACGTGTTACATATCGGCAACAAGGTCCTTGTGTGTACCGTTTCTATGGAAACGCCATTATAACGCCTTAGCTCTAATTGGTTATTCTTTTCGTTGCTATGGCAACTGCTAAGGCGCATCCACCCCCTCCCGTTCATTTATGCGTTTCCGCCACGTGCTTCACATCCGTCAATCCCCTTCTTATTTGGCGCCGAGTATAGCATCTTCAAAGTGTTTTTTAATTTTACTGTACCAATCTTCAAAAGATTGTTAAAATTTGAACTTTTGTTTTGAGACAGAATATATTGTTAGACACCGAAAGGAAAGCATTTATGTAAATATTTGTTGCAAATGTAATTTATTTTTTATGTTGGTAAGGATTAGTTGAGTAATGAAAATGTATTGCTATTTTTTCAACTGTTACGAAAAATAGAATTGTTTAAAAACATCATAAATGTTAAGTTTCATGCTTAAATTTAATATGCATAAATATAAGAACCATATATATTTAATGTTAAAAGTGAAGGGAGGATAGGTAAAGATCGCTTCCCTAACATTAAAGGAACGGCTCTTGTTTAGTTTAGCTCACTTTCCACTTGCCAGCCAGATTCTAAGTCCGAAATTACTTACTGCACATGCGCCTACAGTAGTTTCAAAATAGCCTACTAGATTTCACTGCATGACTAGCAGATGATTTTCACATCTGCCAACATTGCTTTTTACACTACACTAGTTTTCGTTGCCAACACATTAAACACAAACGCACTCACTCGCGTCATTGCCGCCACAGACATACACCGCTACCGCCTAGCGCAACTCCATACTATTGTTGTGGATTCTGTACATTATTATTTTGCTCATTGTGTACATTATTTTGCTCATGCTCACACAGATATATCGCTAGTGCGAATTATTGTGTACATTATCCTTATTGCCTTGTTACTGGGTCCACGATACGCTGGCTCGTTCTTTATTATTATATTATTTTTTTAAATTTATTTATTAGGAGGAAACTAAAAAACATATCATGAAGTTTACATTGAATTTAAACATTAACTTATTAAAAATGTTTTTTGGTGCAAAATGACGTTTTTTATGGAAAATTGTTTATAGAAGAGTGAGTAGAGATAGAGCTGTGAATGTGTTACCTAAAAGTGAGTAGAGAAAATGCTGTGGATGTAATATGCATGTATACAAAAACTTAATCAAATCTTTATAGCCGTTTCTGAAATACCGTGAGTATATGCAAGAATTGCTCTGTAGAAGCAGGAATAAAAAATGTTATTTTTTATGTAAAATCATGGTTTTTTGGGAATTACACCTATATAGCTGAACTTAAAATGCAAAACCCTATCTGAATACAAAATCTGATCGAAATCGTTAGAGCTGTTTCCAAGTTGCGCGGAATAAATATATATATATATACAATAATTGCTCGTTTAAATATATAAGATATATTATATTTATTATATTATTATATTTATATTATTTTTATTATTTATCGTTCTTTTTTATTTATTTTATATTATATTATTTTATTGTATTATTATTTAATATTATTATAGTATATATATTATATTTAATAGTATTATATTATTATTATTTTTATTATCGTTCTTTTTTATTTATTTCTTTTTAATTTTTGAGTGGTGTAGCACGGCATCACATTCCCTGCATAGCATTCGAGTCCTCAACAGGCCCTCGTCGTACAGGAACTGCATGCATGCCTCTTCACTTAAGCACAGAGGCGCCAAATCCAATATACTGATAAACCTAGCCATTGCACTAGTTGCTTCTAAGAAGGTCAACAGCATACTGCCGACTCCCGCAAAAACATTCAAACTTACTATTGGCAACAAACTCCTAGGGACATTCTGCTGTTGGCAGCGCTGCATTAACACAGCAACTTCGGCAAATTTCGTGACCATTCGTACACACTGCTGAGTTAGACTTTGTGGAAATTCTGACCAAGTCATCGCGTAAGCTAAACTAAACAATATCCAAAGGAACTATTTAGCGTAGGGGAATTTCAAAGTGTACTTCGCAGCAAAAATGAGCGCATACGTGCATGAATACACAAGAGCATTATGTAAAGAGGCACCAATTTTTGTCAGTAGCGTCTCTGAGTTTGAAAAGTGAAGACACGTTTTTGTAACGGGCGTAGATGTGGGTCTAAAACATTTGATAAAGTGAAAAGACTGTCAAGAAAGTATATTCAGGTACAACGAAAGATAATTTAGTTGTAACGAGTGTAACATTCAACGAAAAAAGTGTAAATAAAAGTGATATAGTGAAGCTACATCCTGTGTTCGTTCATTTCACCCTGTACCACTACCTGAGATAAAGGAAAAGAATCTCATAGCTCAACACAAAGTACAAATTAATAAAAACTCAGCACCAGTTTTATCATCTGTTGTGCAGAAGGATTCAATTAATTTTGTAATAATATAATTATTCTCTGATTTTTCAGTGGACATTGCTGCATTATCCTCAACATCAAAAACCTGCGGAATTTGTCACTTTCTGGAGCTTTTCTCAGGGATATCATTTTTGTATTAATATTCTTTTTTTGATAGGGGATTTGCCTATTGAAACTAAACTTTTTAATATCCTCAATCAAGGGCTGAAACAGGGCGACAGGCTGGCACCAACCCTGTTTAACATAGCATTTGAGTACACTATCTGTTCAGGGGAACACCACATTGGAGTACAAGATGGTTCAGCTTGTGGGATATGCGGACGATATCAACATAATAGCACGGTCCCATGCAAGAGCAAAGGAAACCTTCCAAGAATTAAGAGATGCAGCTGAGGGGATAGGGTTACAAATAAACACACAAAAAACAAAAGTTATGATCAATACATGAAGGAAAATCAGGAAGCCTAATCAGTTTAAAATCGGGTCATTAGAGTTAGAAATAGTTTAAATATTTGGGATGCTGGATAACAGAAGATAATAACGAAATTTATGAAATAAAGAGGATACATACCGCCAATGGAGTTTACACATTGCTATCTACAATTATCAAGTCAAGAAACATTCATCGTCACACCAAAGCAACACTGTCTGAAGTCATGATCAGACCAATAATGACATATGGCAGCGAGACCTGGGCCATGAATAAACGAGCCGCTAATTTAATTGACACTTTCGAAGAAGGCTCTTAAGAAGAATATATGGCCCAGTCCAAGATAAAGGTGTGTGTAGAATAAGCTACAATAATGAACTATATAATCTATACAAAGACAATCAGATGTCATAGACTTCATTGGGCTGGACACATCATGAGGATGGGAGATAATAGAATCACCAAGAAAATACTAAATAGCCAGATCGAAGGTAGAAGGCCTATATAGGAAGACCCAGGGACCACTAGATTAATGCTGTGGCAAGTGATGCTAAAACCCTACTCCAAACGAGGCTATGGTTCAATCACAAACTGCTATGCTATAGAAGAAGACGAATATCCTCAGTATTATCAACATCTTGCACCAGACACAGAACTACCTGAAGAAGAAACAGAATTTTCACTTTCTTCGTTTATGTGACATTCACTTGATGTATGTTTATCATAAGAACCAGCGGATTCAGATAACGGTTCATTTGACGTAGAATAAAGTTTATACACTTTTATGCACCATGAATCACATATTCGCACATTCGGAGACTTCATTAAATTTCGTTCTGTCAATAAATTGCAACTTAAGTATCTTACATTAGTTTTCTTAAAAGACTGTTTAGGAAGATTAAAAGGATTTAAACATTTGTCGTATCTACCTAGTCTTCCAATGGATACCAGCCACTGTGGACTGAGTAGTAATGGCAAAGCTGATTTTCTTACAAAAAAGGGTACCAGCAGTGTACAGAAATCTATAGTTCCTGTGCTTTTCAAATGGGAAGAGTTATGATCTGCAGCCAATGAGATACGTTTATGTGCACATCGTTGCAAGCTCATTGCCCCCACTCTTTCCATATTTCTTGGCACACGTTAAGCCCCACTTAAGGGGAAAGCAATATGACAACACAGCAGGACTCCGATTGGTTGCCGGCCTGGAGGCACTCAAGGACAAACTCCTTTGCATTTGAAAAGCACAGTAATCTACCATTTTATGTAGCTAAAAGATTAGTCAACTCTGAATTCAAAACAAATTATTGCAATTACTATGAAAAATCAAAAAATAAAAGATGGGAACTACCAAACATTCAAACAGTAATTCCTGAGTATCCTCGAAAAACAACAGTTACAACCTTCAGGCTGATTACAGGACATGATTGTCTGGCAAAACATTTTAACAAAATTGGGATATATTCTTCACCATTCTGTCATCTATGTGATCTGCAAGAGGAAATGGACCAGGACCACCTTCAAATATGCCCGGCCACTTCTAGCACCCCATCCATCAGTGAAATATAATGGAGAGCAAGAGGATTAATGATTTCATTGTCAGAAATTCAGCATTAGCTAAGAACATTTGTCGTATCTTATGTTATGTTCACTGCCACTCATGTAAGTTTATACCTCAGGCTTTAATGATACAACCTTCTCCCACCGAAATTAAATCTGTGACTGGTTAGTATTTCATCAGAATTGTTTATAAGGACACTATCTGGAAGTGATAAAGAGGAGATGTAGTTACAATAAACATCCTTTGCTTGCAGCTGGGGTATATAGCACATGCTCAAATGTATATACAACTGGCTCTCCACCATGTCGTCCATCAGTGCATGTAGGCCTCCAGAAAAAAGAATTGTAGCAAATGTACTTATGCACACTATAGTTTTTAATGTCTTATTTTATAGATAAAATGTCAGGGAATACATGTATTATTTTTTAGATTATTAAAACATTGATTTAAATTCTAGTTTTGGTTTTACAAAATATAGCATGAAAAAACCGTCCAAATTTTATATGTAATAATGATTGTTCGAAAGTTGTTAAAAGTGTTGTACTTAACCTTTCCAGTGCACCAAAACCCAACTCTCAACTCTATATGGCCTTAGAGTAACAAGTGATTTTATATTACAGTACGCACAGAAATTGCTTAGTTTCTAATAGCCATAACTAAACAAATAATTAAAAAATACGGAAATAAAAAAATATGTGTCTCCTTATTTGATGCCTATCATTCATGAAAGAAAATTTCAACCTCCTATGAAAAAGTGGTGTTTTACGGGTATGCAATTTGACGTGGATTGATTCATATATAATAGCCAGATGTTTAAAGGTTAAAGGTTACTTGCTAAAGGTTGGCTTTGAAATTGTGTAGTTTACTCTTTCCCTGATATCGTGAGTTGTTGTAGTGTTTAACGCCCGCTTTTACTACTACGGCACCGCAGGCGGTGACACTGGTGATACATGAAGATGGAGCACCGGTGGAATGAGATGGCGGGGGAAACCGGAGTACCCGGAGAAAACCCGCCCTGACGCCGCTTCGTCCACCACGAATACCACATGCGGGTCCCTGGGATCGAACCCGGGCCGCCTACTGATATCGTGAGACAAGTAAATCAAGTGTTGAGAAGATCAGACTAATATTAATAGATATCTTGGAAATAGTTTATGCAACAAATTGTATTTTTAAAAGAAATCTACATTTTTTGTGTGAGAAGTTCAGTCTTATAATTTTTTTGTTGGAGTTTGTGACAGTGCTGTGGAAAATGTTTTCAATTTTGAAATCCTGCCTGGTGACATACTTATGCAGAGGTTCATCCAACCACATCAGAGACAAGGCCAACCACAGTGAATAACATAAGCAGTCAAATAGGAAGTGATGGAAAATGAAACATGTCTCGTCTCGTCTCACTCTGCAGTACTTGCGTGACAACATGCTGCCACAGTTAATCCACCTCTTGTTATACCCACACTAGTTTCTGATAATTTCATACTTGCTCAAATGAGGTGATTGCATTTGTGCAACACGTCCAGATTCTTCAATAGCATCACTTCCCCCATCAACAATTACATGCCCAAAACGTAAGATGCGGGAGGCCCAGCTTACATATATAGTTCCCTCCTCAGAGGTGAATGCAGCACACGTTACATTGATATGGCAGAAATGTTATAAAGGCCATTCCAGGAAATTGCAACTTCCCTTTAGTTCTGTGACAATACATGATTGCCAGGTTTTGTTTACGAAAAAAAGGATTTTTTACCGGCACAACTAAACACCAAAATAGAATTTTTAAGTTTTTAATTTAAAAGGTCATGAGCATTGTTATTGTTGGTATTTATTTTTGGATTCTTCTTCTTTTTTAACAGTTTTGTACCACATTTTGCAATTTCAAAAAACTGTTTGCATGAATATGTAATTCAGATTCAATCAATTCCTTAGTGCATCTGTTTCTCACATCAGTGAAAATGCATTCACTTCACAAATTAAACGACTGAAATGGAAATCGAAATATAAAATTAACCCATTTTCATAAAACATGTATTCTTAAATTAGTTTCTAATTTGTTTTTACTTTAGATTTGTATTCTTAAACGTTTAATAACTTTAGTGCCCACTACAAACTTCTATTCTAACAAATACTTTACACAGCAGTGCAAACTATCACAACATTGCTATATACTTGCATTTTCTGTGGTCCCAATTTGATTTCCCTCCCCAAAAAGTAGAAAAATGGAAGAAACCGTCTTATGGGAGGGGATAAAATATAAAATGTAAGCTTAATCCAAAAAACATGACTTATGGGAAAAACGTAAGACCTGGCAACCCTACCACAAAGTCACCCTCATGAAATGCGACACTGTTCACCCGTCAGTCATACCATTTGCCAACTTCGGGTCCTCCCTTAGAGAAGGTGGATCTTTCTGTGGCTGATTTGCATGGGAGGCATGCCAAACAACAGCCACAGCAGCTGTGCAAGTACCATGTTAGCCAGCATGACGCTCAATAGGCCAGGAATAACAATACCATAATCACATCCTAATATTGCGGACAGCTTTCCGAATACCTTGATACAGCTTTGGCTCTGTCCAAATATGGATGAAGGGAAGTGGTAAGAATATTTTGTATCCCAAGGCACTGGAACAGCTCTCACACAAAGTTGGTATCAAAATCAGGAGCTCCTAGGGAATCTGTTCATTAGTCTTACCTACAGTTGAAACCTCTTGATTGTGAATCATATAAACCTTGGTTACGTGGGAAACAGCCTCTAGCCAGTAAGAGCATATCTCCTTAGGAAAGCGTCCACCACATTGATGGCAATTCTTAGATATGGCACTACAACATTGCCCTGTTGCATTTGACCTCCATGACCTGCAGATGTGACATTTCTGGCACCATCTCTCCTTGTCACTTTAAATATGCAACCAAACGAATTGGCTATGTGGCTTCCAAAGATCTTGTTTACACCCATGTGTCTTCTGATAATGTGACATGAGTGCCAGCAAGAGCTTCACTTTGCTCTTTGGGAGCACTAGCTATTTCAACGGAATCTCAAAGCTTTAAAAGATTTGACTATCGCACAAGGCCTACTGTACCTACAAGAAAATAGGCAATAAGATAATTTGTATGAATGTTTATTTTTACTAACAAGAAGAATATATACCCGTAGGAATAAGAATTTGTAAGAATGGTATGTACAAGAGTAGAGAAAGTCATGTGAGTACAACACATCAGATTTTTTCCTATACTTGCACATTCTTCAGAGCACTTCCTCTCTTTCTAGTCAATCACATGCTGACACTGACACACAAGCCTGTGTGGTTAGCTTTGTCACAATACTGAATTTTATTTTTAGATCATAAGAGTTATGGCCTGTGTTAGAAACAAAGGAATTAGGCTATTCACCATTCAGGAAATGATTCAAGTTGGATAAGCAGTTTTGAAATACCTTTGAACAAATATTGCTATTACATTTACTCTCTACTGATCACAATCACTGCCAAAGAATTCCTTAATGATTCTTACCCATTGCATAAAGTTTTCCATCAAGAACTGTGACACTAAGTGCACTACGAGCCACTTTAATGTGTGCAACAAACTGCCATGAATCTCTCTCTGTATCGTACCGTTCCACACTGTTCAGCTGCCTATGTCCATCATAACCACCAACTACATAAATGTATTGATTCAGGGCAGCCACACCTGCAACACAATAAAAATGCCATATTTTTAAAACTCAATTATTCGATGGAAAAAATAGGTCTTGTCATTATTTATGCCAACAAACTTACGAACTGGTTGGAGAATTTTGTTCTGGCAGTTTGTCACAGTAGCTTAATGGTTAGAGCACCTGCCTGGTAAGTGGAGGGTCTGTGGTTCAGATCCCAGCTGTGGCATTGAATTTTTCAGTTCCAATTCTACCTCTCAAACATTGCTCACACACAACTTGTGTGTTTAAAACACCATCAGTAAGTTTGTTGGCATAAATAAATAATAATTACCATCTTAAGGTTATTTAATTATGGGACATAAAGTACTTGCAATAGTAAGTCACCATTGGGGTAATTGTCTCTGATGTGAGACTGCCTTTGTGGTTTACCGGAAGAAATACGAACTGGTTGGAGAATTCAATGTAGTTCTAGCAGTTTGTCACAGTAGCTTAATGGTTAGAGCACCTGACTGGTAAGTGGAAGGTCTATGGTTCAGATCCCAGCTGTGGCATTGAATTTTTCAGTGCCAGTTCTACCTCTCAGACCTTGTCATTCTTACGTATATGTCACTCGTTCCATTCACCACTATTTATTTTTATTCCTCTCCTAGTAACTATTCTTACAAAAAATTAATATTCTTTCATGTTAGCTGTGTGTAGGACAAGGTTGGAACGGTTAGAATCACACTGAAAAATTCAATTGGATTTCAACCACAGATCTTCTGGTCTCCATCCGATTGCTCTAACCAGAGACCAGAAGATCTGTGGTTCAGCTCCCGGCTATGGCATTAAATTTTTCAGTCTGATTCTAACCTTTCCTATTCTTACAAATGCATATTACTTTCTCTACTACATATAGTAACTAGACGAAATATTGTATTCCACCCAAAAATTTGCTGTTGAGATTTCTTCTTCAGCTTCCCTGTTCTACCGCTATCCAGGCATAAGGGATTTACCTCGGAGAGGCTCACATTTTCATTTTGAATCTGACTTTACTTAAAGTGGGGGATTTGTGCAATGCTTAAGGTCCCTGTTTTATCTCCTGGGTAGATCCTCAGTTCTTGAGGTAGGGATTGGGCATTTCCTCCCAACCCTAAAAGGTTCTGATTTTCCTGCCAATACTCAGGAGGCTGTTTGCAGTGGTTTCCCACTGGGCAATGGGGTTGCCCTCTTCCCTACACCGACATGTCAATATTTCACCAGAAATATGTTCTGAGGCCCCCTGAATCCAAATCAAAAGCATTTTTAGAAAAAGGTCTGTATACATGTATGTGTGTGTGTGTGTGTGTGTGTGTGTGTGCGTGCATGTGTGTATCTGTGGACAGCATAACTCAAAAATGAAAAGTTGGTTAAAAAGGATGCAACACAAATATTTAGAAGAAAATTCCTCCATCCTAAAATACTTATTAAAGAGCATCTATAAATAAGAACTCAGTCATTCTGACATTTCACAACAGATCTTTCTATTTCTATATGTTGCCTCACTAACTGTCCTGTTTAAGATCACTGGAATACCCATAAAATTACAGCAAAACCCCTTGTGATGGTAAGCAGTATTTTTTCTGTGAGCTTAATGTCCTTTAACCAGCTGGCTTGTTCATTTTGATACATTTACATAACTTCTTTGTCATGTATATTGTCAGTGGTCATTCTGCAGTTGGCCAAATTAGCTCACTTGTTTCAGCTCTATTGCAAATGGCTACCGTTTGTTTCCATTTGTAACTGTGAATGACACCACATGCTCCAACAGTAAGAAAGCTAACATACCTGCTCCACTCCTATGTGTTGCCATTGGTGTGATCATGCTCCACTCATTGTTTTCAGGATGATAGCATTCCCCAGTGTTCAGCCTTTCCTGTCCATCATAGCCTCCTATAGCATACAACAGTCTGTTTACAACAGCCACACCAACACCCAAACGTTTAGTGTGCATCTGCTTCACATTTGTCCAACGGTCTTCTTCAGGATCAAACCTATAACATTAACCCAAATATGGTCTGCTGTGCTTTATTATTCCAGGCAGTTTCTTGAGGCAAACTATTAGAGATAACAACTTAAGAGTTAACACTTCCTACTTCACTATTTTACTCTCGCTTTTTTAAAATAAAGTGGGGAAACATACTATCTGTTTTCTCCAAAATATTATAAAAGCAGTTCTTTAAACGACTCGTAAACTTTCTGGAGAAACATACACTACTATCTAAATTTCAGCATGGCGTCAGGAAAAATCAGTCAACTGAAACTTTTTTCTATTTTATAACAGAATTCCTTAGAGCCATATATCAAAAGCAACATGCCTTAGCTATTTTCCTAGACTTAACAAAGGCTTTTGACACTATAGATCATCAGAAATTGATAAGCTAGAGTGACTAGATATCAGAGGATTAGCTAATGAATGACCAAAATCATACGTGAGTAATCAAATACAAATAGTGGAATTAAAATACAAAGCCAAATTCGAGGTCAATTATTATCATTCCAGTCCACAAAGTCAATATGGGGTTCCACAAGGTTCAATGTTAGGTCCTATTTTATTTATTCTTTTTGTACACAACTTCCAATTAAATGACCCATCTACAAAAGTTATATTATATGCCGAAGACACAAATGTTCTGATCAAAGCAACCCCCCCCCCCTCAAAAAAAAAAGCATTTATAATCACCATTCATCACACCACTGAGAAAATCACAAATTATTTTGCATGGAATAACCTCTTTATAAATACAGAAGAAACTAGCAATGGATATACACACTAATGGGAACAAAGATCACCCTGCTCCTCAAGTACAACTTCTTAACCATTCACTTAAAAAATTTGATGTATTGCACTCACATGACTTTCTCTACTCTTCTACTAACCATTCTTATAAACTCTTATTCCTATATCTTCTTGTGTTAGTTGAGATAAACATTTGCAGAAATTATCTTATTGCTTATTTCCTTGTAAGTGCACGGGGAAATACAAAAATACAGTAGGCTTTGAGCGATAGTAAAATTTTTTAAAGCTTTGTTCTCTTTGCACAGCTAACACATAAAAAAATCAATAATTCTGTTGCATTTGATGAAAATTTTCTGAAACTCACACAAGTAATAAGAAATATCTACAAAATGGTTCACTCTACAAAAAAATTTATTTGGACATAGATTGTGTGTTTTAGTGAGATCTACATTTTTGTAATGGGAACTACCAAACATTCAAACAGTAATTCCTGAGTATCCCGAAAAATGGCAGTTGCAACCTTCGGGTTAATTACACAGCATGATTGCCTAGCAAAACATTTAAACAGAATAGAGTGTAACAAATATGTCCAATACAATTTTTGTCAATAAAGAACCATTTTGCCCCCCCCCCCAAAAAAAATTGTGTCAAACATTTGGAGCCATCTAGCCTCTTGACAAATGGATATAAATGGTTTATTATTTCACCGCCACACAAACATTGTGTGAACAATGCTGTAATACCCTTTTATCTTAATTTGAATTAATTTAGCCACAATTTAATGTTAAAACCTCATGCAAAGTTTAATTTCTATGCAAAATATGGTCTTGTCATGGCCCACACGAAACTTATTGGTCATGTGTTCTCACCACAAGTTCAGGTGCCTGGGGGTGAGGGTGAGGGTGAGGGTGAGGGTGAGGGTGAGGCTTGGCATTTGGTATGAAGCACACCGGGAGGAGAAGCAAGTACAATTGTCTGCAATACAAAGGAATTTACCCTGCAATCATGAACCCGTTCACATCAAGGCAGTACTTAGACATGATGTTACTAATTTAAGAGGGAAATTACTCTTTAATAAAAGATAAATGAAGAGATACAAAAATAAACAGACAGAATAAAATAAAAAAACATCACACTGAGAGCGTGTGAATAAAGGCAGATGTTCCCATTCCCATCATACATTTTCAGTCCTTTTTTTAGATTAACATCCTACTACACATTTTTAGTATTTCTTGTTGTAAAGTGCTTATAAATGCATTTAGACAGGCTTATGGAATTTATTTCAAAATGCTGACTGGTATTTGTGTTCCATGTTAAATAGTACTTGTAAACATAGCATTATCTTTTAATCCTCTATAATGGATATGAATTTGGTTTGTCGTATGTCTAGAGAAACTCCATATTATGTATACATCCTTTTAAGGATAGTACACTGTCATGTTTACTTCTAGAGATCAATTTCATTTTGCTTTTCTTCTTATTTAGGCACGTTTGTGACCACAGCTGTAATTTATGACGAGAGCATTAGTTTTATTTCAGCCCGAAAATCTACAGAAGAGCACAATTGTTTTAGAAAAATGAAAGGGAAGACTTTTATTTGCTTGTGTATTAAAGGCAATTACTATTCTTTTAGCTCGTGATGGATAATGATGATGATGAGGAGGAGGAGAAGGAGGAGAAGAAGACGAAGAAGAAGAAGGTCCACTGTTAGGAAAATCTGTATCCCTTTATGTCAGGAGTTTTACCCTAAAATACGTGGCTTTTGATCTATTCATTCTTCTTCTGCCTTAACTATGGAAAATTGCATCTTCGTTATTACTTGAAGGAATGTGTCATTTCACATATATTCACACCTTTCAGCACGACGCCGATTTGCCCGAGATTGTGACTGCTTCACTGTTACGTAAACGACTATTTTGTTTATGTATGATGGCACACGCCGGTCAGGTTCACAAGTCACTGGGGTGTGTACTGGGTCAGTGTTTTGTTAATGTCTTAGTGCAGTGCTTGCACACGTCGCTCAGGTGTTTTGTTTACAACTGAGGCAGTGTTGGCCATGAGGCACACGCCAGTCAGGTGTTTTGTTTACAATTGAGGCAGTACTGGCGTGGAAGCAAGCACTGCTCGGGTATAACACAGGTTGTTGGCATGTGGGAACACAGCACAGCATTGCCACTTACACTACCAAAAACATTTTTACAAAACTATTAAACCTACTGAAATGAAACTCAGCATTTTATGTTTCTTTCGCCTACATCTATTAGCCACATTATTCTGGCCGAAGTAGTACGTTCCACCCTGTATACATTTCATTTTCCATAAAAATATCTTAAACATGTGTCATTTTAATAAAAATTGTTACAGCCATTTTCAAGAAAATCAAAATTTTTGGAAAATTTTCTCAATTCTTCCCATCTATGCCATATATATGCATCACTTCAAAATTTATGGTTATATAAATGCAAAAATGTAGCAATTCTATCTAATTCTACATCTGCCTTCGATGCTATTGATTCTACTACTTGGCCCAAAATAATGAAGATCAAAGAATCAGCATGATATGATCAAACAAATACAGAACTACATAAAGTCTTTCAGTGGATTCCTGCACACTGTGTTTTTGGAAATGAAATGACTGATGTTTTGGCAAAGAAAATATCTAAAATCAATTTAATGGTAAAACAAAATTTCTCTTATGAATCAATTTGAGACAGAATATGTGATCAGACCCCAAAAAGAAAGTATTTATGTAAATATAGTTTATTTTTCATGTTGGTAAGGATTTGTTAAGTACAGGGAGTGTTATACCATTGTTTCATTGTTAAGAATATTATTTGTTTGATAACGTCATAAATGTTTACTAATATGTTCAAATTTAATGTATATTATTATATTAATTATTTTAGATTTAATATTAAAAGCGTAGGGAGGATAGAGATCGCTTCCTCAACAATTTGGGAACTATTTAACATAGATGACGCTATAGGGGATGCTGTAAAAAGTATATGCATACGCATATGAATACGAGCATACAGATGCATTGTTAAGGAATGTGCTAGATTCAATGTCTTGGCGTTCCATTATCTGAAGGGAGAAGACGTGTATTTGATATGTGCAGGTTTAGATGCTAAAAGTGTAATTTAAAATGACAAGCAGTACAAAGAAACCGTTGAGGAAGTCGGTCAGCACGTATAGAATGTTAACCAAAGTGACACGCGTGTAATATCCAGTGAAAAAGGTGCGAATAAAGGATTGGGAAAAAGCTTTATCCTGTGTCCACGTTATTTCACCCTGTACCACGACCTGAGATAACGAAAGAGTCAATAGCTCAGTAACATCACCATCGTTATTAAAAAACTGCACCAAATTAAAAGAATTATTAAAAGAAAAATAACTTCAAATTTAAATCAACGGATACCACTTTGAAATGAACAGTCAAAATGGAAGAAAATTTTTGGATGATTGATGAATAATCCTGATTTATCAAAAAAATCCTCTGTTGCTGCATTTCGACTAATCACAGGACATGATTGCTTGAATAAACGCATTTTCAGAATTGGAATAGTGGCATCTCCAAATTGTTTATTTTGCTCCAAAGAAGTGGACCTGGAACATCTAAAAAATTGTGAATCCCTTATGGCTTTTGGAACTCTAACATCAAAATATTAGGAAGCTAGAGGGAGGGAGAATGATTTCATTATTAACTCCTGAGGTTTGCGTGCACGTACACACGCACTTTGTTTGCAATAATGTGCAAGAAGATCATAAATGCACACATTACATTTGCAAACTACTGTATGTTCCAAAGAAAATTGAAGCTATTAACAGTTAGGCAACAGAATCTGAAGCTTTTAGTTTCTAATTTGTACTTATTTTAGATTTTAGTAACTGTGTCTTAATTCCAGTATTTAGGAAACAATTATAATAATCACAATTATTGAGTAGACTACTCATATACAATACTTGCCAACTCATCCAGCAATGAATAATCATTTTGTAAAGGCAAAATTTACAATGCGTAAAATGTTCAGTGCATAAATGTATAAACACTATATGCAAAATCGATGGGAATTCTGTTTTATAAGAAACCTTGAAGACTTGGTAGTACTGTTCCTTTCTGTCACATATCAGGCATGTTCAAAAAGAAACTGAACTTCTAAAATACTACGCCGACCAACAGAAGCAGTGGGTTTAGACTATCTGTTGTCTGGTGCATTTCACTCTGAAAATTTGTAAGCGAGCTACAGCCATTGAAGTAAGCATGTGTACAGGCTCCTTGTCAGATTGGTGCCAAAGTGATAATGAAAGAGCTTGAAAAAGTTTATGTGAAATTCTGCTAAAAACTTGTCAAAACATTGACAAAGACATTGCAAATGCTTAGCCAGGCATACAGGAAGGACTGTATGAATTGTACACAGTGCTATGAGTGGTTTAAGCATTTTCTATCTGGGATGATTCCAAGTCTGGACGGCCTTCCACATCAACAGGATATGGCTATGTGGACAAATCACAAACTATGCCTTGTGGAAATCGTCATTTAACTGTTCAGGGAGTTGCTGATGAGGTGGATATCAGCGTAGGATCATGTCGTCAAATCTTGAGTGACAGATTTGAGATGGGTTGTGTCAGTGCAAAATTCCTGCCACATTTATTGAGTGAAGATCAGAAACACACTCGTGTTGAAATCTGCAGAGCTGCTTTCCTCTGGTAATGGCAATGAGAACATTCTTAAGAGCATCATAAAAGGCAATGAGACGTGGGTTTATGACTAAGATGCTAAAACGAAGGTGGAGTCATTGCAGCAGTTGGGCAAAGGGTCACCACATCCAACAAAAGCATGCGTAAGTCGATCAAAGATCAAGGTGGTGGTTGTATTTTTTGACTACAAGGCTGTGTCTGTCATGAATTTGTATTAGACTGTCAGATAGTAAAGGACGAGTCTACCAGGGAA
This sequence comes from Tenodera sinensis, assembly GCA_030765045.1. Lineage (NCBI taxonomy): Eukaryota > Metazoa > Arthropoda > Insecta > Mantodea > Mantidae > Tenodera > Tenodera sinensis. The sequence continues at coordinate 12,980,758 of CM060970.1, forward strand.
TCCTAGTGTGCATGAGGGATGCTGTGCACAGGAAGAGGTCAGAATTGTGGGAAAACAAGAATTGGATATATAGAAAGTCATAATCATAACAGATTCTTCCTCTTCAAATGCCAGTCGAGAAACAATTGATAAGGAAGGCAATGGTCTTCGAAACACGTCTGGATAAAACGTAAGCTAAGTGAAACAAAAAGTATCTATAGGTCAAATCAAATACTTCCACAAATCAAACAAAAAAGGTGTTGCAATAATTTTGATTTATGGCCTGATTCTCAGTACTGTGCCAATTGTTGTATTCAACAATCAATCTGATTGATTCACCAAGAGCAGGAATTGACGAGTCTTGACATTACAGCGTCATGTTGGATACTCAGAAGAGTATGTTAATACTGCATAATTGTAGACAACAGACTACAGTGGTTTTGAATGCAGCATGCCAAAGGTAAAAGTAGCATTACATCACTGTGTTACTGAGTCCAAATTTTTTGACGTATTACTGAGAGGTGCAACTTGAGCTTTCATGTGAACATACAGTGGATAAGTACAAGATACCAGATAAACAAATCAAACTGTAAACCTACCCAAGCTTATGCAAGTCGAATGAAAGATACAAAAGAAGGCAAACATATCAGTCGAGAAACTTGATCATCCTCAAACACTTCTACTAATCATTTAAGAAACTTCATTGCTTATATCACTTTGTATAGGTTAAGTCGAATGACTTATTTTGTTGTTAAAAATTTACTTCCTGAATACAAAAATATTTGATGAATTTATGTTGAACCACAAAAATGTTATTTCATGAACTCATTGAAATTTCAATTTATTTACAAAATTTGCATTTCATTGTGATTTAAATTCATTCTGGTAACGACCCAAAACAAACTATTATGGAAATAAAATAACTATACAATGAAAAATATACAAAAAAGTTTTTATCATTAACAAAAATTAACATTTCTATGCATAAGTACTTTGATTAGCTAACAAATTTAGTCTTTTAGCTTCAACTGTTTGGTTGCAACTTCAATTATAAAATGTCTCGTTATGTAACTGGCAAATTACAACAATATTTTAGGGGTTCTTTATCAAGATTCTTCTTCATGAATATTACAAATAGAAGCACTATTAACAGTGAACTATTCTTCATGTTTGAGGTTATTTTGTGTCACTTTTTTACACTCACCTTCACTAATTTGTTTTAAAAACAGGAAACATTTTCAAGACCGTTTGGTCCCATCATCAGCCGTTGGGTGACTGACGCTATCATCTTGTTCCCCTTCTCTGCTACTATCGTCCTGCTGCCATCTGGTGTTAGGGGTGCAGAGCTTTAACATTTCATTTAAAGCTGGGATTTCAAAGTTAATCACTTTTTTGTTTTTGATTATGTAAATTTTTTCCTAAATGGCAGTTTTATTGGTAAATTTAGAGATTTTAACAATTTTATATTGACACCAATGTTGTGGTTTTTATTCCAAAAGTGGTGTGCCACAGCAGACTTTTCCATTTGTTTTAATTTTATGTTCCTCTGATGTTCCTTTAGTCTGATATCCAAATTTCTTTTTGTTTTTCCTATATAGCTTTTTCGGGATGGTATTGTGGCTTGTTCAGCAAGTTTTTACTTTTTCTACTGGTAAATAGGGGAAGTATTGTATTCCACCCAAAAATTTTATGTCAAGATTTCACAAGAGATATATTTGAGATCCCCTGAATAAAAAATAAGCATTTTTAGAAAAAGGTCTGTGTGTGTGTGTGTGTGTGTGTGTGTGTGTGTGTGTCTGTGGACAGCATAACTCAAAAATGAAAAGTAGGTTAAAAACCAACGTTGGTATTTAAGTTTAATGTCCTTCAAGAACGTGACACGAAGATTTTGAAGAAAATAGCCCCACACTAAACTACCCTTTACATGGAAAAATTTTTGAAAATGTTTATTTTCTTGAAAATGACTCTCACGATTTTCATTAAAATGTCATATGTTTGAGATATTTTTATGACAAACGAAATGTATATCTTGAATATTCTGGCTGAAGTCCCTGTAGTCGTATTTACTCTGGAAGACTTTTGCATAACTAGTAAACCGTTAGAAATAGAACAAATCATACTATACAAAAAATGTTGTTAGCTAATGCTGGATATCTGACAATGAAGTCATTAATCCTCTTGCTCTCCAATATTTGAAGAGAGCAATAGCAGTAGATGTAGATTTTGCTAAAATACACAATTTATGTCTGAATAAATTTTCTTGTAAGGTGACCCATTTCGGAGATATTCCTTGTTATGTATTGTGAGTTTTAGAAAACTTAAACTTTCGTGAAATGCAACATTGTTGTTCATTTTTACTTTCTCTACTGGTAAGTAGAGGAAGTATTGTATTCCACCCAAAAATTCAATGCCGAGATTTCACTGGAAATATATGTTTTGAGACCCCTTGAATCCAAAAAAGCATTTTTAGAGAAAGATCTGTGTGTGTGTGTCAGTCTGTCTGTCAGTCTGTGGACGGCATAACTCAAAAACGAAAAGTCGATTAAAAACCAAAGTTGGTATTTAAATTTAATGTCTCTCAAGGATGTGACATGAAGAATTTGAAAAAAATTGCCCCACCCTAAACTACCCTTTACATGGAACATATCGAAAATTTTGATTTTCTTGAAAATAGCTAACGATTTTGATTAAAACGCCATATGTTTAAGATATTTGTATCACAAATGAAATGTATATTTTGAATTCTCTGGCTATGACCTATATAGTCCTGTTTACTCTAGATGACTTTTGAATAACCCGTAAACCGTAAGAGATAGACTAGAGTTTACTGTGCAAAAAAAATAGATCTCACTAAAACATCCAATTTATGTCTGAATAAATTGTTTTAGAGTGAACCATTTCGGAAATATTCCATGTTGTTTGTGTCAGTTTCGGAAAACTTAAAACTTTGGTGAAATGGAACATTGTTGTTCATTTTTTTATATGTTAAGCGTGCAAAGAGAAAGGGATCTCAAAGCTTTAAAATATTTGACTATCGCTCAAAGACTACTGTATTCTAATATTCCCCTTGTACCTACAAGGAAAGAAGCAACAATATAATTTGTACATATGTTTATCTCAACTAACACAAAGAAGATATAGTAATAAGAGTTTGTACGAATGGTTAGTACAAAAGTAGAGAAAGTCATGTGAGTGCAACACATCAAATTTTTTAAATTGCATTTGTTTTGTGGTACCAGTTTTATGTTTAACTTTTTGAAGATTCTTTCAAATTTCCTGATGGCCCAGGAATAGTAGGTAAATTTTTTATATTTCCAGTTGTTATTTGTGAGTGGTCTTAATGTAGTGGTTTGCGAAATTATCTTGAGCTCTTCAGCATTTTTTGACATGGCAGTGTTTAAGATCTGCACCCTTAACACCAGATGGCAGCAGGAGGATGATAACAGAGAGGGGGAACTAGATGATAGCGTCAGTCACTCAACGGCTGATGATGGGACCGAATGGTTTTGAAAACGTTTCCTGTTTTTAAAACAAATTAAGTGAAGGTGAGTGTAAAAAATTGACTCAAAATGACCTCAAACATTCTTCATTTTGAACCGATTTCAATTAAATTTTACATTGTCAAATTGCTCCATATAAAATTTGAATCCAGTGACGATGTTACCTCTCTACGCTGCTGTGGTATTCACTGCCAGCTGAGCCACCAACTGCATACAGGAGACCATCCATTACTGCAACACCTACTCTGTTGCGTGGTACGGACATCGGACTGCACGGTCGCCATTGGTCTGTCACAGGATTGTATCTGTCAACCCAATCCGAGTCATAGCTGCTTCCAGGTGAGTTGTTTCTTCCTCCTACTGCATAAAACATGCCCTGCAACACAGTATAACTTTTCATTTCTTTACATTCATTTTGGCTTCTCAGCAAAAAATAGTACGTGAATCAAATACAGGGTTACTACAAATGATTGAAACAATCTCACATGTTTATTACAATGGTATTTTTACTTTCTCTACTGCTACGTAGAGGAAGTATTGTATTCCACCCAAAAATTCTATGTCGAGATTTCACTGGAAGTATATGTTTTGAGACCCCCTGAACCCAAAAACAAGCATTTTTAGAAAAAGGTGCGTGTGAGCGCGCCTGTGTGTGTGTCGGTCTGACTGTCAGTCTGTGGATAGCATAACTCAAAAACGAAAAGTCAGTTAAAAACCAAAGTTCGTATTGAAGTTCAATGTCTTTCAAGAATGCGACACAAAGATTTTGAAGAAAATAGCCCCACCCCAGACTACCCTTTACATGGAAAATTTTTATTTTCTTGAAAATGGCTAACAATTTTGATTAAAATGCCATATGTTTAAGATATTTGTATGACAAATGAAATTTACATTTTGAATTTTCTGGCTATGCCCTATGTAGTCCTGTTTACTCTAGATGACTTTTGAATAACTTGTAAACTGTAAGAGATACACCAAATCTTACTATACAAAAAAATGTTGTTGTTGTTAGCTAATGCTGGATTTCTGACAATGAAGTCATTAATCCTCTTGCTCTCCAATATTTTGCACTACATAAATATTGAAGAGACTTAGCAGTAAATGTAACCGCTTTTTAGAGAGCACCATATTTTTATGTTTTGGCGGTCACATCGCTCTCTCACAACCCCCAGAATGTCTGGAGGACCACACCTGCCATTGGTTTACGGGTCTCACCGACCTGACCGGGAGAATTATCAAAATAAATTCACCGACCATATCCTCTGATTACCAATCAGAGGACGTGTATTACATGCCATGACAGGTCAGCATGTTTGGGGTTAAGGTTTTATACAAAAAATGTTGTTGTTAGCTAATGGTGGATTTCTGACAATGAAGTCATTAATCCTCTTGCTCTCCAATATTTTTCACATAAAAAAGAGAGCAATAGCAGTAATAGTAACCGTTTTTTAGAGAGCACCATATTTTTATGTTTTGGCGGTCACATCGCTCTCTCACAACCCCCAGAATGTCTGGGGGACCACACCTGTCGTTGGTTTACGGGTCTCACCGACCTGACCGGGAGAATTATCAAAATAAATTCACCGACCATATCCTCTGATTACCAATCAGAAGACGTATTACATGCCATGACAGGTCAGCATGTTAGGGGTTAAGGTTTTATAGAAAAATTAGAGAAATGGAGAGGTTGGAAAAATAAAGACTCCCTAGCCCTCAGGAACCCTAATAGCATCGGGGTCGGAAGAGAACAAGAGATGACCAAGGTAAGGTCAGATAGGAAAGTTACAGTGAGGAGCAAAACACCAGTAAGTGGAAGTAATGTTCTGCTCAGCTTGGGTACCTTGTGGTTGCCATTCACATATCCCCTAGACAGAGACCCCTGAGTACATAGTTACAATGTAGAAATTAATATTTGGCTTATTTTTGCAGATGTCTGTAATATTTTATTTCATTAATTTTTGTTTAGCTATTATCAGCACCATACCTGAAATGCTTCACACAATGGAGATTACACAATTTTGATAATTTTAAATATTATTCTGTTATAGATAAGTACTCTCAAAATAATGTTGGCAAAAGAAAATTTTGTAATGCCTTGGTTTATAAATTAAAAGTTAACTTTGAAAAAATATTTTTTTCACAATTTTCATAGATCTTTATAAATCACTGCTAAATAATAAAGTTACAGAAAAATCACTCATTGCAGATTTAAATTTAATTTAAATTCATTTTATAACCAATGCCAAATTTAGTTCGTTAAATCGGAAGTCTGTTGAACAGGAGTCCGTTAAATCGAGACTTTACTATACATAGAATTTGAATTTGTTCTTCCCCACATCTAGCATTAAAGTCTCCCATAATAATCTCAAAATTCAAATGTTGGTTGCTCAACTCATCTATATCCTTACTTAGTTTATTAAACAAAGTTTGATTGGAAAAATCTGAACCACATGGTGGATTATATACAACCCCTATTCTTTCGTCCGATATGACACAATGTTGGAGGACGTTAATTCAAACAAAAAAAAAAGCAACCCCTATTCCTGTTACATTTCTTTCTCCTATAAATCCCTGTATCACTAACCACACTACATAGTTATCACACCTCTCATCATCCATTTTAACTCTTAACCCTTTCTTGTTCCCTATAAATACCCCAGTTCCACTTGGTGCTCTACCTTTTACTTACCTTCCCATTGCCAAGCTTCCATAATAGTCAAAGTCACGTAACTCAAAGTCCACATTTTTCCACACCCATCTCCCTATTACCACATTAATATCGGCAAAACTTGCAAATTTTGCAATTTCTCCATTTACTGATTTCCCCCATAAACCTTCTACATTCCAGTACAGAAGACCTAAGGCTTTATCCTACACCAATCCTTCCCTTTCAAATCTAAAAGATCCAATTTGGCTTTACTCCTTGTAACCCTTTTTGGCCTAACTTCTCCACCATGTCTCTCCTCTTCCATTTCCAATACACTGCCAGCTGGAGTTAAAACCATTATGGTAAATCAAAGGAATGTACTGACTTATAAATCCATTATGGTATGGTTGGTACAACATTCAGAAGGAATAAGCATACCAAGGCTTTGGAATTCTATGACACTATACTCACATGAGCATCTCCGAAATGTGCCATATGGACACAACCGGCTTGGAGGTAGCAAGAATGTTGTTTTTAATGTTGCATGATTGTTATGGTCATTAACAGCTATATTAGTATCATTTATTTCATAGTGTACAGCATACCAAGGCTAGTACCAATTCTTCGAAATGCATAAACAATGTGTAGTAAAAAGATTAGTGAAAGGACTATTCTCACAGTTGAAATATAAGGATAAGTTAGTGATAGTAAAACAGGGAAGGCCTACTCCAGCTCTTCTGCACTTGCAGTGGGAGCAGAAGGAAAAAAATAAGAATACTTAGGAAATATATTTTAATATAAACAATTATATGTGTGGTTGAGTGATGCAGCAAACTTTACTGCTGGTCATGTTTGTTGTTTACAACTGAGAAAATGCCCTGAAATATGATGGGTTTTGCAATTTTAGCATATTTAATCACAACTTTGAATAAACATAAGAGATCAACAATTAGAAACATAGGATTTGAAGAAATATGTCAGAAACTATGCACAATGCTAATGAATAGGACAAAGAAAGGCCTAGAAAGAAAAATTGTCATAAAGATGAAACCCATTTTTCATGCTTAAGAATTTTCTGTGAAGTCCTGGACACATTAATAACTCAAACTAAATTAAGATTTGAATCACAGAAACAGTTGAAATTTCTGACATTACAAGATTCTAAACATTTTGCAAGTTACAATAAAAGGTTCCCACCAAATGTATGTGAACTGAAAGTTTCCTATTTCAATATACTGTTTTTGAAAAATGAACTGAAAGTGTTATATTCACCTCAAAAATTTTCTAGTAAGTCCATTGAAACCATTGCAAATTAGGTGAAATCATATGGACTTGATGTAGTGTACAGTGAAGTTTATAAAGTATGTGAACTGATTTTAACATTTCCTTCTACTACTGCAGGTGAGGAAAGGAGCTTATCAGCTTTGAAAATAATTAAATTTTATTTATGGGCAACACAAGGACAAATTTGTCTGAGTAACTTGACTCTTCTGTCAGTGGAAAAAGACATACTTGTTTCATTGAGAGCACACAATGAGGAATTGTTTTCTGAAAGTGTGACAATGCAGTTTACCTTTCTCCCTGAAAGGTATATATTATATATATTGCTAAAACACACAATTTATGTCTGAATAAATTTTTTTGTAGAGTGAACCATTTTTATTTGTGTCAGTTCCAGAAAACTTAAAACTTTCATGAAATGGAACAGCATTGTTCATTTTTTTATATGTTCAATATGCAAAGAGAATGGGATTTCAAAGCTTTAAAAGATTTGACTACCGCTCAAAGCCTACTGTATTATAATACTCCCCTTGTACCTACAAGGAAATAAGCAATAAGATAATTTGTACAAATGTTTATCTTAATTAACACAAAGAAGATATAGGAATAAGAGTTTGTAAGAATGGTTAGTACAATGGTAGAGAAAGTCATGTGAGTGCAACACATCAGGTTTTTTGACATATTGTCACCAACCATTACAGGTACACAGAAAACTCAAAAGTTCTGTTTTGCCACATCCATGTTTCAGATTTCTTCCATGAGAGACAGGAAGACAGCAATTAGTCAAAATGGTGACAGGCGAGGAAAGAGCACATGCCGGGCTTGAGTTTCATTCTCTTAGATCTGCTATCATAGTGCAGCGATATTTCAGAACAAAATTCCGCAAAGAACCACCACCTGCAAATACCATTTTGCGATGGCACCAGCAGTTTCTAACTACAGGATGCCTCTGTAAAGGGAAATCGATGGTCTGCCTGCAGTGAGTGCAGAGATGGTCGAGCACGTATGAATGAGTTTTAAATGCAGCTCACAAAAGTTGACGAGCAGAGGATCCAGAGAGCTGAACTTCCAGAACAGAGAGTTTGGAATGTTTTAAGGAAAAGGTTTTTGTAACAATGTCATTCTGGATACATCTGCTTAGCTTCATTAATTATTATTAATAGTGTAATATTATATTGGAGTAAGATTAATAACAATCATGTGAGAACAATACGTTTGTATTTCAGCAGAATATTCTGCAATAATTATAAGTGTGTCAAGACTCTAAAATGATACATCTTTACTTTATTGGTGAGTAACTAGAAAAGTGTACCTGAACCATACTTCTAAACCTAATTCCTTTACAGCATATAATTTTACTAAATTAAATATAGAATAATAATGCATGCTATTTTGTTTACGAACGGTATTCTTTCAATTTATATAGATCATATTATTTTATGTGCAGGTTTAATAATGAATGTTCAAGCTCAAAATGCAAACACAAAATTATCCGTAAAAACACCTTTACATTTAATACTATACTTAGAAGCTATCAAGGGGTTACCCAAACTGTTGATATTACAGATGGAGATTGTACTAAATCAGTGTTGGTTTAAAAGCAATTCCACTGCTTTATCCACTGGGCATAGTTACTTATACACAGTTTTCCACAATTACGATTTTCAACATAAAATCCTGTGGTCGACTCTAGAAATACAAGCAGATTGGTTCATAGCACCAAGAGGGTTAAATGAAAGACAGCAAACAAATAAGGGTTTTTGGAAAGATGTAGAAATGGGAAAACTCCTAATTTCTTTCAGATAAAAAATCCTGAATGATGTATCAAAGTTTGAAATATGATTGGAGTGTACAAAAAGTGATTGATACTAGCAGAACCATAGCACTACATGTGTTAGTGGAGATGGTCTTTCTTGTTACTCTTTCTATGCATCTCAATCTTTCTACCTTTCTTTCATCCCCATTCCTTGTCTGATGTTTTGAAAACCAGTCACATTAGCATAATTACACTACAATTGCTTTTTAGTAGTCTCCTCAGCAAACTGTGCTATTATGTATTTGAATTCATTTCTTTAACTTTGTTTTTATTTTTCCTATGAATCACTTGTACATCAGTTATGAAGATAAATCTAAAGGAAGTTGCAACACTGTAACACAGTATCTTTTGTTTTTTAAATTGAGGGTGCTGACAGAAATGAGGATATAAATCAATTTGGTAATTGAATTCAACTGGTCAACATATTAAGGAAAATGAAGCAAGCTATTAACAGTGAAGCAACAAGAATCTAAGGTAAGAACAAAATTAGAAACTAAAAACTTCACTTATCTTAGTAATATTCCAAGTTCTTTGGTGCAAAGCTGACAATGTTTCGAGTTGACTCCAACTCGAATTAGTTGGATAAGTGAAGTTTTTAGTTTATGGTCAACATATTAATTGTTTAAAAGAATTCTTTAAAGTACACTTTTATATCTAAGTGAAATAATCCTCCCCTCTACCTAAACTTTTGTATGGCTACTTCTACTTTCACAGCAGCCTATATTTGAGCAACAACTGATAGTGTTTTTACTCTTTGAAATTCACATTTTAATTTGCTTTTTTTAACACAGCACACTTGCAGGTTTCTACCTCCAGGCTCTCTGGAGTCTGCTCCAGGCCAGAACTGAAGCCAGAACTACTGGATTGAGAAACCATTTGATAACAAATGGTATCAGTTTTTACTTTCTCTACTACGTATAGTGAAGTAGAGCAAGTATTGTATTCCACCCAAAAATTCTATGTCAAGATTTCACCGGAAATATATATTTTGAGGCTCCCTAAATCCAAAAAAAAGCATTTTTAGAAAACGGTCCATGTGTGTGTCTGTCTTTGGACAACATAACTTCAAAATGAAAAATCGGTTAAAAACCAAACTTAGTATTTAAGTTTAATCTCTTTCAAGGATGCAACACAAAGATTTTGAAAAAAGTTCCTTCACCCTAAATAATCCTTTCACATGGAAAATTTTTCAAAAATTTTGATTTTCTTGAAAATGGCTAACGATTTTGATTAAAATGCCATATGTTTGAGATATTTTTATGGCAAATGAAATGTATAGCTTGAATATTCTGGCTATAGCCCATGAAGTCCTATTTACTCTGGATCACTTTTGCACAACTGGTAAACTGTAAGAAACAGATCAAATCTTACTATACAAAAAAATGTAGATCTTGCTAAACCACACAATTTATGTCCAAATAAATTTTTTTGTAAAATGAACCATTTCGGGGATATTCATTGTTAAGTTTTGGATAACTTATACTTCTGCCAAATGGAACGTTGCCATTAATTTTTTTATATGCAAACTGTGTAAAGAGAACAGAGTTTGACAGTGAAGGTTTTTTAGTTGCTTTTATATATTCAGGTAGACAATCACTTGTAGTTGTAGATAAACAGGAGCGCTTTCGTGGAGGTTACGTCCACATCCTCAGCCAGACTACAAGTAAGTGATTGTCTACCTGAATATATAAAAGCAACTAAAAACCTTCACAATGATCAGGACATCACTATATATAATGCTTCTCCTTTAATCTTAATAAGAGTTTGACAGCTTTAAAAGATCTGACTATCGCTCAAAGCCTACTGTATTCTAATATTCCCCTTGTACCTTCAAGGGAATAAGCATTAAGATAATTTCTGCAAATGTTTACCTCAGCACGAAGAAGATAGAAGAATAAGTGTTTGTAAGAATGGTTAGTACAAGAGTAGAGAAAGTCATGTGAGTGCAACACATCAGATTTTTTGTAGAAGTGTTTAATGCCCATTCTTACTTTATATAGCCCTATGGCTATGGACACTATGATAAGTGAAATGAAATGACCATTGGGAAAGGAAACACACCAAGCCTCCCCAACATTTGTCAGTTATGAAAACTGAAGAAAACCTAGAAAAAAGCTCAGTCAGAGATGGGCCTGGTGGGATTTGAAGTGCAGACATCACATTCATGAGTTTGTGCCTAATGACCTCAGCCATCCATACCAGTACTAACAATATTACATTATAAACATATCAGTGCTATGGTAGATTCAGTACATGAACAACATGAAACTCACTTTGAGGAATGCACCTCCAAGTCCTGATCTTGCCACTGTCAGTCGGGCTAGCTGAGTCCACGTTCTCTCATCTGCATTGTATCCTTCCAAAAGATCCAGCGAATGCCTCAAATATCCTCCAGCAATGTATATAATTCTAGGCGTGTTGGGTGTGCGTTCCTTTACACAAGGCTTTTTGTGCAAAGTCAAGTCCTGAAAATTGCATTTTAAGTCATTACTTGCCATACTTTCAGTACTTATTTGCTATGAACTATGTTCAACATTAGTTTGTAAACCGTGGATGAAAAACTATCTTGAGTAATAGAAAGCTAGAAACAAACATTCGATGCCATAGCTGGGACTTGAACCATGGATCTTCCAGTTTATATCCGATTGCTCTAACCACAGTTATCATGGCAACATGCTGTCACAACATTAAATTCCCCAACCAACTCACATTTTTTGCGGTAAACCAAATTCCTATGAGATAGCATACACCAATGGCTGGGACCATTGCACAGTACTGGTCACCTGAATTTTAAGTCTCCGTTGATGGAACAACACATGCACATTTGTGAGAGCTACATTTTATCTTGTTCATGCAGCACTCCTTTTATTATAATGCATCTGCAACCCCAAGCTCCTAACTTCAAAACACTGCCTTTCTACTCTAATTTCCAATTCCCTGCACATTGTTTTTCCACCCTCTGTATATCATATCTGCATAGTTCAGAGAAAGTGTGCTCTTTTATAGTTTGTGTTACCCTTGCACTGGGAAATGTTCAGTATATTGATTTCATTTCTCATAATGTGTTTACTTTAGCGAATGGCCAAACATTGACTCCTTTTACTATTTACAGAAGTTCATTGTGTCGATGCTGGATCTGGTTAAGGCATTTAGTACTTAAAATCACCGAGTTGGTTAACACAAAGGTAAACCAGTATGATAATGCAAGAGAAGAGCAACAAAGGTAACATGCTATAGTGAAATGCACAACTGGTAACACTGGAGTATAGACAATGATGCTCAATTGTTGCTTTGTCAAAGCACACATGTTCTTACCTCGGACTATTTGTAGCACTATGGCTGTTGCAAAATTTAATGGTAACTGATAGCTGTTACTTTCTTTTTGCTGTTGTATGAATATTTATATCACTGGCTTTAGAGCGTGATTTCACAGCGTGTTTAACTCCACAATAGCACAAGGCATGGTAAGCCTATGATTGGATTTTGTGTTGATCCACCTGTCATTAAATTTTCTGACAGCCATATATTCCAGGACTCAAGATAAAGTGTGCAAGTAGCATATGAACAAATTGTTGAATTTTGGAAAAATTAAACATTGCCTCATTTTTTTGAGGGCTATAAATCTATCACAAATTTCCCATGAAGCCCCTCCTTCTAAGGACAACCCCAATTTAAGGAACAAGTATGAAATCCCTCCTTCCAAAAGTTGTTAAAAAGGGTTCTACTGTATACAGTTGCAATCCCTCTTAAACATAGAAGAAAGAGGACAACACTGCTTACTTTAAATATCTGAGCGAGATATTCTCTGCATGCTGGCAGTTTCTTTAAGACATCACAGTTCTTCATTTGGTCCCTGAGAAAGCTCGGTGTCAGATACTGGCAGCGTACAGCATGTAATATATGTTCCATTTTAGGATACCTTTTCTCTTCGTCATACTTGACCCATTTCAGTACAGCATTGTACACCTCACGCTCTTCTTGAACATTCAACTCATCCTTCTTGATAAGCGCTACTAATTGAATAGCTGAGAGCTGCAGGAACTCCTCTTCTTGGCAAATCTGGAAAAAAGATATCAACAGTTCACCTTTCTGATAACAACCCTCACTTTAGTCTGCATGTGCATCTGGCTTTCTCTTAATAATTCCTGGACATACAGCTGCTTATAGTAACACTAGTAGCACTGTGTTTAAAACAGTTTGTCTTCACATGTTATACCAAAACAAATGCAAGCATATGCATGAAATCAGTCTAAAGGCTAAAATACAAATACAAATTCAAGCTAGAGATTTCTTCCAGGCTTAAAAGCCGTGGTCTGCTAGAGTTTAGAGGTACAGACGTTTTGTCCATGCCTGCGGTGGACATCATCGGTGGCGTGGTCTGAATCTTCTTGGCGAAAGTTCAGTTACAACAGAATCGTTTATGGCTGGAGGTGCTGTATTTATATCTGGGCTGCTCACAGGGGATTGGCTGGGCTTGAGCAGAAGGTGTGTGTTAGATGGCTGGGGCTTCTCCACTCTGATTGCTGAATGGTTTACTTGATTTCTCTGCATTAGTGCTTCTTTTTTACGCTCAAGTATCAGATGCCAGGTTTTGTTCAATTTTAGAGCTTCTTCCTTTCTGTTAAAATTATTGGGGTGTTTGTAAATTTCTGGCTTCACAATGTAGTGAAGGACATAGATGAAAGAACGGTAGTCTCCTTATACTGAACTATGTGTTTTCCGTCGGTCCATATTGCATGTTCAGCAATCGCTGATTTGTCTGTCTATCCCAGCTGGCAGCATCTCTTGTGTTCTGTGAGTCGGGTGTTGACGCTGCATTGGCTGGTCCCTATGTGCGATGCACTGCAGGAACACAGAATCTGGTAAACACCGGCCAAAGCAAGCGGGTCCCTGGGATCTTTGGCCAACCAAAGCAATGCATTAATCTATCTGGTAGGTTTGAAGATAGTTTTGATATTGTGGCACTTGAGTAGGCATCCTATTCTATCCGTGACAGTTTTGAAATAAGGCAGAAAAGTAGTGCCTTTGGTGTTGGGTGGATCCTGTTTGAGGTTGGCAGGGTAAGGCCTAGGTGGGCGTATTGCTCTGTGAACTTCTTGTGCCATGTAACCATTTTAATATAAAGTCTGTTCAAGATGCACAAGAAGTTTGCAGAACAATACGCCCACCTAGGCCTCACTCTGCCAACGTCGAACAGGATCCATCCAACACCAAACGCACTGCTTTTCTGCCTTAATTCAAAACTGTCACAGATAGAATAGGATGCCTACTCAAGTGCCACAATATCAAAACTATCTTCAAACCTACCAGATAGATTAATGCATTGCTTTGGTTGGCCAAAGATCCCAGGGACCCGCTTGCTTTGGCCGGTGTATACCAGATTCCGTGTTCCTTCGGTGCAGTGCACATACATACCACCCAACACAGCATCAACAGCCAACTCACAGAACACAAGAGATGCTGCCACCTGGGACAGACAGACAAGTCAGCGGTCGCTGAACATGCAATATGGACCGACAGAGAACACATAGTTCAGTATAAGGAGACTACTGTTCTTTCATCTATGGCATACTACCATGCCAGACTACAACATGAAGCCATAGAAATTTACAAACACCCCAATAATTTTAACAGAAAGGAAGAAGCTCTAAAATTGAACAAAACCTCGCATCCAATACTTGAACATAAAAAAGAAGCACAAATGTAGAGAAATCACATAAACCATTCAGCAATCAGAGCAGAGAGGCCCTGCCCAACTAACACACACCTCCCGCTCAAGCCCAGCCAATCCCCTGTGAGCAGCCCAGATATAAATACAGCACCTCCAGCCATAAACAATTCTGTTGTAACTGAACCTTCGCCAAGAAGACTAAGACCACACCACCAATAATGTCTACTGCAGGTGTGGACGAAATGTCTGGACCTCTAAACTCCAGCAGACCACAGTTTTTAAGCCCGGAAGAAATATCTAGCTTTAATTCTAACTCCAGCCGTGAAAGCTTCCAGCTACTCAAATACAAATTCACTTGTATATTTAAAATATGTTTCTACCCTTAGAAAAAAAGATTGTATTTTTAAAAAATTTGCTTATCATCCTAGGGCTAGCAAAAAAAGTGCAACAAATTTAAAGAATATGAAATATTTGTTCCTCAAAATAAATACAATACAAAAATTAAGTTTTGCAAAAGAAAAAAAATAAATACAATTTCAGATAATAAAAAGTGACAATCATGTTGGGGAACAGGTCATTATCAAAGGGCTAGGCTGTTGCACGTCAGCCTACACGCCCAGTCATCAGCTTCACTGCTCAGTGACATTAAAAAATTTAAATGGACTTGTGGATTTGATAGCATGGGAGACTGTACTGTTTTAAAGAATGTGGATCCTGTAATGAACTTTTAAATATTGCCAATTGATTCTGCAAACAAATTTGTTTTATTTCTAGTACGTGGTAATACAATAGCAAACAATCCATCACCTAGCAACAGTAACCGTAACATAAATGGTTAACAAATAATGCAACACACAGGTAAAAAACCAATATGTGTGATATTTGAGAAGACATGCAAAAAATTGTAAATAATTAATGAATTCTCAAAATAAATAAACAAATAAATGTTTTATTATTTATTAATGCCAACAAACTTATTGCTGGTGATTTTAAACACACAAGCCATGTATGGGCAATGTTTGAGAGGTAAAGCGGAAGGTTTGCGGTTCAAATCCGGCTGTGGCATTGAATTTTTCAGTTCCGATTCTACCTCTCAAATGTTTTGTTTGTTGATGCTGTCAATTTCCAGGATCATATCAGCACCATCAGCATGCCAGAATTTTGTCTCACAGGAGCTTTTTAACATGCCAGGCAGCATGTTACTTTCCAATATTTCTCAATAATGAACACCTTAAATATTAATGCAGTGACGGCAATGATTATGTGATGAAATACGGTATGTCATCTCACATTTTGTGCTGTGCTGTACCATGGGAACAATGTGATTCTACATGAGAGATGTACAAAGTCACTTATGCTCATACCTGCGTGAAATGCTGTTCTATGAACTGATTTGCTTTGTGATAGAGGTCCTTGCACCCATGTTGCTCTGCAAAATTGGCAATTCCAATAGCATTTGTTGGATCCAACTGTCTCTCTAAGAACACACAGCAAGCCTCAATTACATTTGTTACCTGCAACAGTCAAGGAAAGGCTATCATTACTATGTTCACACAACAATTAGCAATTCATCCTGGGGTAAACTCATCAACTGTTTTAACTTACATAATTACAAGAGTGCACACAATTTTTAGATAATCAATGAGCTTCAACTCATCAATGGCAATTCAATTATTTTCATAAGGTGCTTAGAAACTAATAAATGATTTTCACTTTCTCTAACACATAGTTCTAGTTAGAAGCAGTAGTATATTCCACAAAAAAATATGTAACACCAAATTTTCAAGAACCTCAAACTACCTTATACAGGGTGGAAGGGAAGTCATTACATTCCTTCTAATATGTGCTTCACAGAAGCATTACAAACACAAAATTCGAATGGCATTTTGCTCTTTGATCAGCCGATTTAAAAAAAAAAGTAGTTTTTTATCCAAGTTGGATGCGTAATTCCACAAGATTGTGCAAAGTTAACAGTTTATTACTTATAAGATGCATACAGTAACTTATTTCTTCCAATGGGTACCAGCTCACTGTGGACTGAATGGTAATGAGAAAGCTGATTTTCTTGCAAAAAAGGGTACCAGCAATGTGCAGAAATCTATAGTTAATCTACCATTTTATGCAGCTAAAAGATTAGTCAACTCTGAATTCAAAAAAATTATTGCAAAATATTACTATGAAAAATAAAAAAATAAAAGATGGGAACTATCAAACATTCAAACAGTAATTCCTGAGTATCCTCAAAAAACGGCAGTTGCAACCTTCAGGTTGATTACAGGACATGATGGCAAAACATTTAAACAGAATTGGGATATATTCTTCACCACTCTGTCCTCTATGTGATCTGCAAGAGGAAATGGACTGAAACCACCTTCAAATATGCCCGGCCACTTCAAATGCCCCATCCATCAGTGCAAAATATTGGAGAGCAAGAGGATTAATGACTTCATTGTCAGAAATCCAGCATTAGCTAACAACAACTTATTTCTGACATAACTTTAGTAGTAATTATGGGATATCACTCACGGTTTTGAAATAATCACTTAAAAGGCGTGAAGGAATACTCTGGGCTGCTATTTCCGAGATAATGTAACTCAACAACATTACATTGAGGTTGGTCAGGGACCTGGTTTGTGGATGTAAACAGCTTTCGCTTTCGGTAATGTTTTGAGAACTAACGCTTATGATTGGCCTGTACTGTCACAGTAAACACAGAAGTAAAAGGCAGGGTATGAGTTTGTTTTCAAAATGCACCATTACGCTGTTTGTTTATTTACAGAGCTAGGGAAGTGACCATCCACACAATCTGCAGGTTGCCAGCTTTTTTTTCGATAAAACTAAAATATGGCCATAGGAAATGGTCGGAAACAAAAACGTACGATACAAAATGTGTATAAATACCGAGATCCACCAATGATTTAAATTAATGTAATGACTTCCCTTCCACCCGGTATTTACATACCAAATAAAGCATGTATACAGAGTGCCCCATAGAGAGTACAATTTTTCATAGATAATGCAAATATTGGGTTTATGAAGTTGGTAATTTGTGTGAATCAGTATAATCTAAGTATTATCTGTAAGGGAAGTTAATGGAAAATATGGCAAGGAATTTGAAAAATCTGATGTGTTGCACTCACATGACTTTCTCTACTCTTGTACTAACCATTCTTACCAACTCTTATTCTTCTATCTTCTTCTCGTTACTTAAGATAAATATTTGCAGAAATTATCTTATTGTTTATTTCCTTGTAGGTACAAGGGGAATATGGGAATACATTAGGCTTTGAGCGATAGTCAAATCTTTTGAAGCTTTAAGATTCCGTTCTCTTTGCACATTTAACAAATAAAGAAATTAATAATGATGTTCCATTTCACAGAAGTATAGGTAATTATTATTTATTTATGCCAACACACTTACTGTTGGTGTTTTTAAATACACAAGCCATGTGTGGGCAATGTTTGAGAGGTAGAACTGGAACTTAAAAATTCAATGCCACAGCTGGGATTTGAACCACGAACCTTCCGCTTACCAGGCTGGTGCTCTAACCATTGAGCTACTGTGACAATCTTCCAGAATGGCATTGAATTCTCAAACCAGTTCGTATTTCTCCTGGTAAACCACAAAGTTAGTCTCACATCAGAGACAATTACCCCAATGGTGACTTCCTATTCTAAGTGCTTTAAGTCCCAGGATTAAATAACCTTCAGATGGTTATTATTATTTATTCGTGCCAACAAATTTACTGTTGGTGTTTTTAAACACACAAGCCGTGTGTGGGCAAAGTTTGTTGCAAGAGTAGAAGTACAGATCGATAATGTAAACTACCAACTAGGAGCTTTCTATTCAGCTCCTGACCAACATGTAACTCCTAGCATAATATGGGGAATAATGCATGAAATGGGGGATAAACTCATATTAGGAGGAGATTACAACAGTAAGCATTCAAGGTGGGGATCTAATGTAATTAATCCACGAGGAAGAATGCTGTATGAACAAATACATAAATTTAGACTACAAATAGCACATCCATTAGAACCTACGCACTTTCCAGATACAGGAAATAGACCTGATGTTCTTGATTTCTTTGTTGGAAAGCAATTTTCTCACTTATGCAGCTTCCCAAGAGTTATTTATGACCTAAGCTCCGACCACTATCCTGTTCTACTTGAAATATCTGCAACTGTCCCAAATAACGCAAAGAAATACTCCCTCATAAACCATCCATTTAACTGGTCAACGTACAAATCATATCTGAATAGCACTACAATTACAAAAATCCCTTTAAAAACCAAGAGACATGTTGATATAGCAGTCAGTACAATAACCAAAAATATCCAGACAGCAGCTAATCTTGCATTCTCCATGTATTCAGATAAATACTTTAGAAACAGAAGAGTTATTTTTCCACCTCACATATTACAACTTCAATATGTGAGAAATTCAGCTAGGAAACTATGAGAAAGAACTAAGTACCCTCCACATAAGAGAAATTATAACAATGCCACCAATGAGTTAAATCTGGCATTAAAAGAACTCAACAGAGAAACCACGGAAAAACATTTACAGTCTTTAGAAGTCAAAGATGGCAGCCTTTAGAGAAAAACAAAAATTTTGACCAAGGTCGTTGACAAAATCCCTCCACTTAGAGTTGGTAATCAATGGCTTACAACCTCACAAGAAAAGGTAAACAGATTTTCTGAAATTCTACTGCATCAGTTTAAACCCAACATCTCAGAAGACCCTACCATGAATGAGAAAGTATATAACATCCTAGTGCATCCACTACAACTGTCACCAATGTGAAAACTGTTTACTCCAGGAATAATACAAAATACCATTAATAGATTACTATCTAATAAAGCTCCTGGATTTGACCATATTGTGCAACCTTTGCTTAAAAATTTACCACGCAAAACCATAGTGTTGCTAACACAAATCTACAATGCAATGCTACGTTTAACATACTTTCCAACAGCATGGAAGCATGCCAATATTATAATGATACAGAAGCCCAATAAAATTCGCAATGATCCATCAAGCTACAGGCCAATTAGCCTTCTACCACTGTTCTCCAAAATATTTGAGCGCTTGTCATTGTCCAGACTTTTGACATTTCTTGGGCCATTACTGCCCATTGCACAATTTGGATTTAGAAAACTCCACTCCTGCCCACAACAACTTCACAGAATTATCGATGAAATAATGGACACTTATGAAAACAAGCAGATCTGTTTAGGCATATTTTTAGACACTGAGAAGGCATTTGACAAAGTATGGCATGATGGGTCTTTTATCAAAAATTAAGTATCATCTCCCAGATACATATTACTGAATAATTCAATCATATCTCTACAAACGCACTTATTCTGTAGTTTACGAAGATGTACAGTCCCACGTCAGACCTATTAATGCAGGAGTTCCTCAGGGAAGCATCCTGGGACCCTTTCTATATATAGTATATACACATGATTTGCCCAAATCTAACGATCTATGTATTGCCCAATTTGCAGACGATATAGCTATTATGTGCAGAGGAGACACTGGTGAAGAAGTTACAGCACATATACAAGACTACCTATATAAAATAGAATCAAGGAATAAACAATGGAAAACTAATAAATTCAAGAAAATCGTATGCCGTCACCTTCATCTATCTCAGAAAAGAACATACTTATCCTTTATTCCTAAACAACACTGCCATACCACAAGCAAACGAAGTAAGATACCTTGGTCTTATCCTTGACACACGTTTAACATGGAAGAAACACATTGATCACATTCTACAAAAACTAAGAGACAGACTTCGACAGTTATAAACCGTTGCTGCATCAAAACTCAACCCTTTCCATTTCTAACAAGAGACTCATATACAATATGATTGTCAAACCAATTTGGCAATATGCATGCTCCTTATGGGGTTCTGCCTCTAATTCTCAAATTAAGTGTATCCAGACATTCCAGAACTGGGTGTTAAGGATAATCACCAGCGCACCCTGGTACATAAGAAATGAAAATCTCCACTTAGATCTAAATTTATCTAAAGTAACCACAGTTCACCACTCTTCCTATAGAAATCTGTATACAACGTTAGCAAATCACCCGAACGTCTTGATGAAACAAATACCACAAAACATGCTACCAGAACAACCACAGCGCCGTCTCAAGAGGAAAAGACACACAGATCCATTGATTGATTGAGGAACATCAATGGATGTAACCCTCAGAACATGCTTCATGACAATACTAGATTAACCTATGTAGCACAATTGTAGTACTATGTACAAAAATTATGCGTTAATAAAGGAAAAAAAAATTTTGGGTGGAATACAATACTTCCACTACTTACCAGTAGAGAAAGTAAAAATGAACAACGATGTTCCATTTCACAAAAGTTTTAAGTTTTCTGAAAGTCGCACACATAACAAGGAATATCTCCGAAATGGTTCACCCTACAAGAAAATTTATTTAGACAATGGAGGAAAGTTAACCTTCGAAACGCATTCCGGAAAATTATGTTGTAAGTGTTGTTCAGTGTTATTGACTCACCTTTTAAACTAAATTAACTACAACAACACTGTTTTCAAACTTCTATGAAAGGAAGATAAATTGTGTAGTTTAGCAAGATCTACATTTTTTGTATAGTATGATTTGGTCTATCTCTAACGGTTTACCAGTTATGCAAATGTCCAGAGTAAACATGACCACAGAGCTACAGTCAGAAAATTCAAAATTATACATTTCATTTGGCATAAAAATATCTTAAACATATGACATTTTAATCAAAATCGTTAGAGCCATTTTCAAGAAAATCAAAATTTTCAAAAAAATTTCCATATAAAGGGTAGTTCTTCAAAATCTTTATGTCGAATCCTTGAAAGACATTAAACTTAAATACCAAATGTGATTTTTAACATACTTTTCATTTTTGAGTCATGCTGTCCACAGACTGACAGACACACAAACACACACAGACCTTTTTCTAAAAATGCTTTTTTAGGATTCAGGGGGTCTCAAAACATTTCCTCAAAATTTCTTGTGAAATCTCGACATCAAATTTTTGGGTGGAATACAATACTTCCCCTACTTACCTGTAGAGAAAGTAAAAACATACTTGGCATGAAACACTTTTGCAGCAACAGTAATACTGGCAATGCTGCAGCTCTTTTACAAGAAATGTCAAAGTTAGACAAAGAATAGCTACACATTCCATACTTCCAAGCTGTCTGTTAGTGTGATTTTTGTAATAGATGAACATTGGAATTGTTCAATGCTACTCAAAGCATACCTACCTGGAACATAGTGGCTGCTGGTAAGAGCTGGCACACAGTCACTTCCGTTACACGTATCTGTCCAGTATACATGAAATACATTATTCTTGCCATTGCCGTTGGACAAACACCTTGCAGTTTCACACGTGACATTTCACATTCCTTGAGACCACCAGTAAACATTGCCTGCAAAAACAGATAAAACTAACAACACACTGTCATTGTAATCAATGGAACTACTTTTTAGCATATTGAAACTGTAAGTGAACTGATGACACTTGCAGCCATACAACAGGCATGAACATGTTCTGACTGAAAACTTAGTATGAACTGAATTTATTTGCACATCTAAATTTACATAGCTTTTTGTATAGAACTTCATAAATACCTACCTTAAGCTTCATACAAATTGTGGGGTTACTCTTTGAAAATAAGTTGGATTACAACTTGAAACATGTCAACTGTCGAAAATCTTGCAATATTACTAAGATATGTGGAGCTTTTAGTTTCTAATTTGTTCTTATTTTACATTCTGTTGCTTCACTGTTAATAGCTTGCCTGGCGTCAAGGTCTTTTTTACTTCTGGGTAGTGCTTTGTCCAACCTTTATTTTTCACATTGTTTCTTCGCCAGTTCTCTGTGTCTCCTTTTCTTATATCCCTTATAGTTCAAGAGCCCAAGACTGCCAGACCTTCTTTATTTTATGAAAGCTGAAAGTTTCTCAGTTATGCCCCCAACACAGGTAGGAATAATGTGGTTATTATGAATTTTGGATCATCATGGTTTTGGCAGGTAACAGGTAACAAAGGTGAATAAAATAGAAATTTAAAATCGTCCAAGTATAAAGCCTTATTTTCTTTGGTATAATATTAAAAATCACATCATCCGTTGCCAGACACTTAGTATCGTGGCAACCCCTAAAACCTTAATAAATTGTAACTGTATTTACCTTATAGTAAAGCTGTCTTTATATATGTTCCTACTTTAGCAAGACCATCTTGTGTTGCGGTAGCGAGGCATGGAAATTGAGACGAACAGATGAAAACAGGTAATCAAGAAATGAATGAGATTCACGCGATCAACAGCTGGCTACACGACAAGACCATACACACAATGGAGAGGTGCTTAAGGAGTTACAAGTTGTTCCTATATATCCAACAGTATCAGAACTGGAAGAAGCATATATACCGAATGCACTCTAGAAGGTTCCCTAAAGCTATACTTAATTACCACCCTAGAGGAAAACATTGTCTGGGTTGCCCTAGGAAATGATGTTTGGCAAATCCAGCTTTGAGCCCGTAACAGACCCTTGGTCTAAAACTTGAATGGAAGAACATATATGTTCCTTGGGTGACCATTAGAAAATGTTTGCTTAATAGCCAGACAGTTTCAACAGTTCTAACACCTAACCAGACAAACTCAAAGGGTAGCTGTAGGTGTGAGCGTGAGGCAATATAAAGTCTGCACATCCTTAATTGTTGATTGACGTCAACCAGCAGAGACAACAGTGTTGCCACTTTTAGTGCCTCCATCCACGTGGTGACCAAATGCATAGCAGAAATATGAATAATGCCACGCAAACCCGCAGGAATTAACAATGACTGTAAACACTAAGAAATCAAAGCAGATTAAGGCAACAAACACAAAAAGAGAATGAGGATTCAACTCAAATGTTTAAACACACTGATCGTCATATTTTATTAGATACTTATGTCAGTGTTTATTATAAAATGAGCAGTAATCATCTGCATAAATGCAATATTACATGAATGTCAATAAGGAAACTTGACTTCTTGTTCGCTTGACTATAACATTTTGGAGCTATTTTAATTACATCATGTTAAATAAAAGAACCATACCTGCAATTTGATGTTTTATTCCAATGAAACCTGCATCGCCAAGTGTAGGTGTCCAGTTTTTCTAACAGAAGTATATGTCTATTAATTTTTTTTATGACGGAAGCTAATTCCTTCACTATTTTCCGAAGGAAAGTCTTGCTACCTGTAAAAAGTTTGCATCTTGCAAGAAGAATGCAATTTTAATATGATAGGAAGTTCTTCTCTGTGTAATATGCATAAATATGTTGAGGAATTGCAACTTGCTGAAAAGGATCCAGGTTCATAACCGGGTTGCCTCTCCTCTGAAGTTTCAAGTTTGGATGAAGACGGTTGATTCACTTCCAGTTCATATTTTTCTTTGCCTACTCTATTATGTTCTTGCTTATTCTCAGCACGTGCTGTCCTATCTAGGACTTTAGCAATATAAATTAGAGGCCCCAATTCTCCCTTTCTTCTCCGAAGTACTTCCTTATGGAGCATACAATTTCATGTGCCTGTCCTCTTATTGGAATACCTCTTATGAAAACACTTTTGTTCATTTGCCCAGAAAGCTTTGCTTTGTCTTTTTGACTTTCATTATTTTCAGTCAACATAGATAAATAATGTTTAATATTATACACACACAATTATCACTGAATTTGGTGTGCATAAATGCGAGGGTAACATTGACACTACGTGTAATAATTATCACTGAAATCTGTGTTCGTAAATGAGACCATAATACCAACACTTCACGAACTAAACAGTGCATACAGAACAAGTAAACTGAAGTATCAGGTACGTGATCTCAACACTGACCGATTTGCAGTACAACACAATAGCATACTGTTAGATTAGGTAAACATTCCTGGCAAGGAATTCAGTGGCTGTGCTAAATGGAAAACATGTAGTAGTCAGTGTTACTGCTGGCAACCGCGCAATTGCCCCAGTTGTTGCTACAGAAACAGCTTGGGGAAGCTTGCTTCTAATTTGTGGTGGTTGCTATTAGACCAGAGTGACGCTGTAACCCCGCCCTCTGCTCAGCTTAAGTTTTCAGAACACATTAGCATGTGGGCAGAAAACGTCAACCACCAACTAAGAGTGTGCCAACTATACATCCACGTGGATGCAAGTGAGATAGTGAGTTAGGTCTTTAGCAATTTTTTATTGTGCATTCTTAGTTTACTCAGTATGTGTTGCTATTATACGTACGGTATACATTTTATTATTTGTTAATGCAGTTTGTAAAATAAATGTGATCCGTTTTAATTATCATCAAGAGAAACATCTTCATTTATGTTTGAGTTGAGTTTGTATGGCTAGGTGTTACAACTGTCAGCTACTAAGGAAACATCTTGTAATAGTCACCCAAGAAACATACACAAAATTCAGCTTTTATTCTATAACGAAGTTATAGTTACAATTTATTACAGTATAAAGGTGTCCGTCGAGGGGTTGCCACGATACTAAGTGTCTGGCAATGGATAACTGATTTCTAATATTATACCAAAGAAAATAATTCTTTTCCTGTTAACACTTTTATGGCTATCATTTTATCATCCAATTTGTTCCACAATTTTTGCATTTGCCAATTTTGCATTACTTCTTTACCTTCTATAAGATCACCACACAATTCACAAATTCGTGAAACTCAACAATCCACTTAAAATTACAAAATAAGTCCATTTGGAGCAACATCTATTAGTTAAAATTAATGAATACAAATCATAGATCATATACACCAGTGGAAGACAGGTATCGCTGCTGTGACGTCAGCCCACATGCTCGCAACGACGGCCAGTTGAACGTGTGACGTCACAGCGGGCAAGAGGAAAGGCGTGCGGGACATCGCAATTTTAATGCTGACTGTTTCAATTACGGAATAGTCACAGATTATAAATAATTACATTTCGGCTTTATGCCATATATATATAAATTCTAGTTTATGTGATCAGTCATGTTATAACGCAAATAGACCAGAAATTATAACTATTTTGCCTGAGCTAGAGGAGAGCTATACAGAACAATTAGGTGGACATTTTCCAACATTTGCTGTTTTGCTTTTCTTTAACTAGTTTGTCAATGTTAGGGCGTAATGTACGGCACATTTGTAACTGAAAACTGCATGTTAGATAGTGATCTGACAATATGCTTCGGGATTTTGACTTAGAAAGTCTCATAACAGAAAAGAATTGTTCGCACACATACGTGGAACCAAACATACATAATATCCGTGCAACAAGGGCATATAACCTCAGAAATCTGGTTTGAGCAACATTCTTATAAAAATCAGCCAAGTCTTCCTTGTGTTTATAGTTGTCCTTCAGCAAACCGTCGCACTGTAAATTTATCAATTCAATTTGCTACCTGCTAGAAACATTGTTAACATACAGTGAATACGGGGTCACAAAGATCTGAAACATAGTTGACAGTGTTTCTACATCTTGAAGCCTGGTCTCAAACTGGTGTGAAACACGGGGAACTGAACACAAACACAAAACCATTACACAATGTCAACAAACACACACACACACACACACAAAAAAAAAAAAAAAAAAAAAAAAAAAAAGCAAAATTCGCACTAACGCCGTTAAGATCCCTCACACAACAAATAAAAACCCTCAGACTAGGCTCAAGAGGGTTCTCCCTAAACAGCCCGAGCATGTTGTAAACATGCCCAAATAACACTTTTCATAATCATTCAGTTTTGTGCAAGTAGCGCCGCTGATCTAGGCTGCATAGCAATACACCGCTCTTGCCTCACGTCACACAAACGTACAAGCTGGCTCTTCGTTTAAATACGTCACACGGCCCAAAGCTGTCTTCCCCTGATATACACCAACATCAATTATGTTTGTGAATGTTATAAACATACAGTATGAATGGCAATGAATTGTTCTTTCACACTAGCTGTGTCTAAGACAAAGATTCCCATTTATTGACCTTATTATGAAGCCCAGAAGTTAAAAGTGCTTACACGTTATAAGTCAGCATTAGGAAATATTATCTCATAAATTTCAGATTTACCTTTTTAGGTATTTTTTAAGATTTACCATTTTATTAATTTTATTAATTTTTTTCACAGCTGCACCAATGTTTTTATCTTTTTTTTTTTTTCTTTTGCAGTGTTTACAAAATTATTTTGTGAGCATTTGACATGGGAAATATTTTGGTATCACTAACATACCTTGAAGTACGGACTGGCAGCGGCAAGTACGACCTTGTGTGCATGGAAGAGTTCTGACCCAACTTCCAAAATGACATCTGTCAGCATGTGATGACTTCTCATCATGAACATCATCTGTAAAGAGAACAACATTTCAATTACATTCACATGCTGAAAGAGACATTCCTCTAAATCCAACTGGGCCATACAACTTGTTTATAACTACAAAATTATCTGTTACCGTCACCACATAACAATTGGAGATTCTGCTAACTTTCCCTTTCTCTCCTCCCTTTAACCCTATCATTCTGTGTAGTGTATGTACATGTCATGTAGTATTTTCAAAACACAATAATAAAATTGCTTATTCTGGAGTGTAGACAAAATAATAAAAGTAAGGGGCTCAGCAGAGCAATTGCATCTACAGTATGGACAGTAGTTCTTTGCCGGTGATCTACTTATCTAGCACACTGAGGATAGTCTATGCCTGACGTCACCTTGCTGCTGTCAGCTGTCTGCTTGAAGAGGAGCAACTTTGCTGTCCTATCCAAGTTTAATTATAGAAATGAAACTGTGCACAGTGAGTTCAAATATCATGAGCAGACGACTACAGGAGCATATTATTCAGTTAGACTGAACTACTGTGCATGCGCAAGAGTGTAGACCTGTTAGCTGTCCAGAAAACCACTGTGCAACCAGGCTTCACACGCACAGAACTACCACCCGAGCTGTAACACATTTCTCATAGTAACCAGTTTCCATAGGATAATAATACAGATAATGAACATAAACATTAGCTATCCAACATTAAAAGAAAATAAATATACAAAACGAAATTTGATGTGTTAGTGTGAAACTTGGTAACTCAAATGTTTTTCATTTGAATTACTGTTAATTCACACTTTTGCTTTATCGCCTTAAATTCAGTGTGTAAAAGTAGATATCACCTTTTATTCAAACACAATTTTCTTTCATTTGAAGAAATAATCTCTAGTGATGCAGAGTTGTGAATGGTGCAGGGCAAGAGAGGACTTACTATGTTTTACTTAGATGTGTGTAGCTCTTCGTGATAAAAAGCACAGCCTGTCACAAACTGCCTCTACAGACCTTAGCACTTCAGAAACAGTCTGCATCTAGGGTGAGTTTCGAATTTTTGTGCCTTTTTCTAAATATGCTTTTATGGATTTGGGGAAGCTCAAAACAAGTATTACTGTTGAAATCTCAATACTATTTTGGTGAAATACAATACTTTCTCTACGTTTGGTAGGTAGTTGAGAAAATATATACTCTAAAAGTTACATTGAATTGCAGTTTTTCTATCAGAACTCTCATGTTTATACTTAGCAACCCCAAAAATATATAGCTGTAGTAACAATTCTGCCATTTTTTTTCATAACTGAAACTACAATGATTCAAATCTTGCCCCAAAAGGTTACACTTTAGCAAGAGTATTATATGTTTGAGAGGTAGAACTGGAACTTAAAAATTCAATGCCACAGCTGGGATTTGAACCACAGACCCTCCACTTACCAGGTGGGTGCTCTATTAAGCTGCTGTGAATTTTTAAGTTCCAGTTCTACCTCTCAAACTTTGCCCACACATGGCTTGTGTGTTTAAAAACACCAAAATTAAGTTTGTTGGCATAAATAAATAAATAAGAGTATTATATTTCATTAAAGGAAAGTCCAAGGAATATCTAGCAAGAAGAAAAGTTAAATAAGGTCATTACAGAGTCAAGGTGCTAAGACTCTTTCAGACACACAAGCGGGTGCTGAGGCCCCTCAGTTTTCCTCATTCGTCTTGCCTGTGCTGATACAAACCACAGAATACATAGGAAAGGTTAGAGTGAGACTGAAAAATTGAATGCCACAACCGGGATTTTAACTGCAGATCTTCCAATTACTGTCCGGCTGCTCTAACCACTAAGCTATCATGGCCAATGTACTGATATGACATTAAATTTTCCAACTCACTTGCATTATTCCCGGTTCAAATCCTGTCATGGTATTCAATTTTTTAGTCTCACTCTACCCTTTCCAATCATGTCCTATGCACGGCTATTGTGTGAAAAAACATTAATTACGGTAAGAGAGTATGTACTTTCTGTAGCAAACAGGTGTTTTGGGAACACGATTATCTTGTTTTGTTCAGTTGCAATCAGTCCACCAATGTAGGTAGGATGCACCTGTGCGTCTTCCATGGTATAGGAGTAACACTCTAGCCTCTGGTTCCTGATGTCACAGGTTCAAACCCAGCAGAGGGCAATGAATTTTTTTGGGGCATTAAAATCCTTAGCATGGGTTCCCTTGTAAGAGAAGTAAAGCTGGTGGTCCCCATGCTGTAGCTTTACGACACATTAAAGAACCTCAAGTCTGATAAAGAGACCTCTGAACAAAGCAGCTTTTCACACCCAAAATAGAATGGGACGCTAAGAACTATAGCAGTTATACTGTGTCCTTAAATAAAAATTCACTTTCATAACATATTTGACTTAAAAGTTAACTGTCGGAACATTTAATATCCCAAATAATTACATTAATTGTAATTTCAAACTCTGGATATTAAGTAATGCTTTTTTAAAAATACCTCTTTTAAATTATCCTAATAATATATTAAGTATAATGAGTTTTGAGGGATAAATATAATAATTTTATAGTCTCCAATTTCTATTTTCCAATATTTTTTTTGCCCCAATGGCTCTGTTAGAGGTCAACAAGATATGCTTCCACTTTCCTCCTCTTTATCTCGCTATCAAAATCAATGTTATATTCAATATCATAAAGGTGATGCTTCACACAAATTGTGACATTACAGTTTTGTAAACCAGTGTGTTAACTCAAAGAGCAAATGGGAAAATATGTTATTATGCTCAAAAACTTGGCCTCTAGAGAACTTCCTTGATTAATATTACATATTTACTAAAATCCAATTTATTTACAAATTTTTACCTTAGCAAATGTTGGGTACCTGCACATACAACCTGAGTACATGAATATTGTTTTATGAACATGTTATTACTCACAGTCGCAGAACTACACAAAGAAGCTTTTTCCAATAGCACATGCAACGGCTTGCAACCCGGGTTCGATACCAGGTGAACATATGTGGGACTTGTGGTGGACGAAGCAGCGTAGGGCCGGGTTTCCTTCGGGTTCTCCAATTTCCAACACCATCTCTTTCCATCAGTGCTCCATCTTCATTCCATGTATCATCAGTATCACTGTCTGTGGTGACACATGTAGTAAACGTGGGCATTAAACACTACCCAAAAAGAAAAAAAGAATGCAACAGCTATGCTCACAAGGAACACATGTAGTAGGGGCAAAAGCAAGGTAGGAGAAGGTGGTGTTGCAACATATGAAAAGCAGTTAACTATATAATTTAGCACAGTATTGCTCACATGGTGACTTGCCATTCTAGAAACACTGCTAGAGTAAATACCTTCATCAGAGACAGTAAATAAAGCATTCAAAATGTGATGTTTTTCTGCCTCTATTGGTTATTGTTCCAGCATAAACACCAATGCACTATTGTAAGGAGTTAAAATGTGACAGTAACACAATTGTGAAATGGTCAATGTTTAACCACAGCAGTAAACTGGATGGTTCACTAGTGAAGTGGATTGGCGACAGAAACAAAATTGTGGAAATTGACAAATTCAAATTTGGTAACAAATAGTACAACAGGGGACACCTTGTGGAAGAACAGTGGATGTTCGGTGGTGTGAAGCATGGGGATAAAGCCTGCTCTTTCTAGTACCTGTTGTACAAAGAAATCAGGAATATCTCCAATTAACAATGGACTGGATATTGCTGGGAATAATAATAATCAACTACTGCTGGAAATGCAATCAAAAACTGAAGCTATTAGCAGTGAAACAAATTAAATCTACTAATAGAACAAATAATGCATAAGCTCCACTTAGCTTTTAGATGAGGTGTAAGTTGTTAAATATTTCATTAATTTATTTATTAATTACTGAAAAACTTATATTACATACAAAAGCTAAGTGGAGCTTATAGTCTACATTATTTGTTATATTAGAAGACTGCTGGAAGCCTACGACACATAGATTCATGAGGGCTTTGTTAACCAAAGTTAACCATTGGAATTTTAAGATGCTTCCTGCACTTGTAGCACCATTTGGTTGTATTTTTAGTGCCAATGTTGGCAACAGCTCGACAGGAATGAAAAGAGATGAATTGGAGAGGAACCATCCATGTTGCCTCTGGTGAATTGCTTTCCCACCATTAGCTTCATTTCATGAAAATTGAGCACCTTGCATCAATTAAATGGACATTACACACATACAGATAAATACATTATGCATGTTAATTATTGTTCCTACAAGTGTATTCTTAATATTTGTGCAATAAAGTTTATATGTGCACAAAAAGCATGTTAAGTACTTCAGCAAATATGCAATATTAACCAACATCATTTTGCACACTAAAGCTATGAAGCTCCAATGCTTGACAGGAGAAATTCAAGTGTAATAAAAATGAGCAATATTGATGTGATTACCTTCGGAAATGCATTGGGAGAAATGTTACATCCCATCCACACACCATTTAGGGGGTTACCCACCTGACTTGCAAAATTACCCTATGATTTGTTCCCACTTTGCAATTGCGGCCTGCATAACTCCACTTGTAAAATGCATACCTCGGCCATGCTTTGCACCTTTGGACCCTAAATAACTCATTCGCATAAAGAGGGTGGTGCTCTTTGCCCCATGCTGACAACTGTGTAGTTTTAAGTGAGATAGCAAATACCATAAACAAACGAGATAGCAGATGGTACAAGCAATTAATTTTCTCCGGCCAAGTATTCAAACTTCACCTAAGGGTAGGTTAAATAATTCATGCCCACCTGAATTTCCAGTCGCATATTCACCTTGAGAATTCACGCTCGCATAAACAAAATAAGCACGCACTATACAAATTGCATATTGTAATAAACTCTGGGTGACATTAACAGTTAACTCTCATCTATACCTGCTGCAGTTAAAAATAGCAATACAAATGCTTAACCTCACTTTTACATGGAGGGTCTTGCTATTACACGGAAGGAGCTGGCGTACAACCAGTGGTCTGACTTCTCAGGTTTTGATCAACTCCTGTATTTTTTGCTTCTGTATTGCCTTTAGCATTAGCAGTCATTGCGTTACGACCATTGCCTGATTTTCTAGCAATAGTGTACTCTCTTAAATCATCCAACGTAAGTGATATACGCGTAGGATCCCGACGAATCATTTTGGTTAATTCTTCGCATTAAACGAATAGATTACAATCGTATCAATCATTGACATAAATTTTGCATCTCCATTTCATTCAAATCTTTGGAATTTCAATTAAATGATGGCGTCCAGCGTGAAAACACACATGTCGGTCAATGTTGCCAACCTCGTAGTCAGTAAAAATCATAGAGTAATAAACACAGATTATAGTAATAAATAAATTATTTATTACTCTATGGTATCCACTGTAGCATAGATCGTATCCTACAGTACTTACCTGATTTATCATTCTAATAGCTTGGGTGGTTCATAGTTACATTACACCGACACTTGTTCTAAAGCGCGTTCTTCAGGTCACTGCGGTCGCGGGTTCAAATCCGGCGGAAGACCATGGACTTTTTGGGCGCAAAAATCCTATATTCCTTCGAAGAGGAAGTAAAGTCATAGTCCTATGTCGCAGATACACGGCACTAAAAGAACCTCCAGTCTAATATAAATTAAACAAAAAATCTGATGTGTTGCACTCGCATGACTTTCTCTACTCTTGTACTAACCATTCTTACGAACTATTATTCCTCTATCTTCTTCATGTTAGTCGAGATAAATATTTGCAGAAATTATGTATCTCCACCATCCGATATGACATTACGTTAATAAAATAAAAAAAAATAATAATAATAATAATTAAATAAATTAAAAAAAAAAGCAGCAATTATCTTATTGCTTATTTACTTGTAGGTGCAAGGGGCATATGGGAGTACTGCAGGTTTTGAGCGATAGTCAAATCTTTAAATCTTTGACATTCCGTTCTCTTTGCAGGGTTAAGATAGCTTCCATTTGTGGAAATTGTAAGTATTACAAAACTCACACAAATAACAAAGAACATCTCCAAAATGGTTCGCTCCACCAAATAAAAAAAAAAGATAAATAAATAAAAAAAAAAAAAAAAAACATTTGGACATAAATTGTATTTTAACGATAACTACATTTTTTGTATAGTAAAATTTTGTCTCTCTCTTGCGGTTTACCAAATACCAACTTTTCGTTTTTGAGTACTGCTGTCCACACAGGCACAGGCACGCACACGCGCGCGCGCCCTTTTTTCTACAAATACTTTGTTTATACAGGGGGCCCTCAAAACATTCCCGGTGAAATCTCAACATGGAACTTTTGGGTGGAATACAATACTTCCTCTACCTACTATACACCGTAGAGAAAGTAAAAAAGAAACATCGATAAGTACTCTTTACTCGGAAATCTTTGAGAAAATTTGTATTTTCCCTAAAATGGTTCCTAGGATTTTGAGTAAAATACAATATATTAAGATATTCTCATGAGAAACGTGTGTCTCGAAATTATTGGGAACAGTCTGAAGTCTTTTCCATTCTCAATGTCTTTTGCATAATTGGTAAACCGTTAAGGCAATTGTTTTTCAGTTAACCATTCCCGAGATACTCGTTGTTTATTGTTTTAAATTTTGCAAAACACGTATACTATTACTATGTGAAATTGGAAGTCGCTTTTAATTTGCATTTGCAGTGCAGCTGTCTTGACAGTTTATTCTTAATCCTTAGTATACTTTTACCGGTCTAAACAAAATAAACATTTCTTCTAGCATCATTCTATTTGCTTGGAAAACTTCAGCCAAATATAAAAGACCTAAAAATGTATTTAATTTACCAGTATCAGTTAGTTATGAGTCTGTTTCCTTTTGAAATGTGCCTTTTAAGAATGCTATATAATGATTTGTGTGCACAGCAATGATATGCAACATTTTATCAGTTATAAATAGTTTCAAGCAGTCAAGTACATGGTTCGCGAATAACAAACTGACAACTGAATTAGCAAATCACGTGGGCTTGTTCTTGAAGTACTGGGTTCCATCCATCCATCCTTCCCTAAGTAGAACAAGAGGTCCATCTTCTGTACCACTGCCTCTGTGTTAGGTCAGGATTCCCTTCTCATCTTCATATTCTTCGTCTGGTCGCCCTACGTCATCATCTTGGAGTAAGCGCAGAGCTAATTCTAAGATGTTTGTAGTATTGCACAGATGATACCTACGTCTTGCGTGTTCCAGACATTATAGAAAGAATGGACAAATTCGCTCGCGTGGCCCCCAATGGAAGGAAACCAATGCTGAATTTCTCAATGCGTGTAAGTCGGCAAGACAAACAGCGCATGTACATACTGAACACGGCGATCTCAGATGCTGGCGCCTTCTGGATTCACCGCTGATTAACTCACCATACCTATTCATCAGCAACAGAACGAATCAGGCGATTCTGAGAATCCTAATAATCATGTCTAATTTCCAACCAATAAATTCGATTGCCTCTGATCTCCACAATTGCTGTTTGACAATGGGAAGATTAAGTGAATTTCAATTTCAAACAATGACTACCTTTATTGCGCTCTTTTCAGGCTTTTCCTGGCATAAGTAAATGCATAATCACTTAATGATAACAGCACTGCTTAATCATAACAAGCGGAAATGAGTAAATGAATCCTTGGATGACTATTGGAAAATCTTGTATTAACATGACACTGAAATACTGACCACTTGCTGTCAATTAGTGTTCTCGTTCGTTACTGAATATCACGTGATCATACTGACCTAAACCACGATGAGTTCCGTTTCTAAACCATGCTGCGTTGCACTACACTCGCCTCTGGACGAGACCACTTACTATTTTGTAGTTATGGGGGTGTTAAGGTAAAACTGCCTGTCTGCATGCCTGTCTGCCTGCCTGTCTGTCTAACTGCCTGTCTGTCTAACTGCCTACCTGTCTGCCTGTCTGTCTCCCTGTGTCTGTCTGCATGCCTGTCTGTCTATCTGCCTGCCTGTCTTCATGCCTGCCTGCCTGTCTGTCTGTCTGCATGCCTGCCTGTCTGTCTGTCTGTCTATCTGCCTGTCTGTCTGCCTGTCTGTCTATCTATCTGCCTGTCTGTCTGTCTATCTGCCTGCCTGTCTGTCTATCTGCCTGCCTGTCTGTCTATCTGCCTGCCTGTCTGTCTATCTGCCTGTCTGTCTGTCTGCATGCCTGCCTGTCTGTCTGTCTGTCTGCCTGTATGTCTCTCTGTCTGCATGCCAGCCTGTCTGTATGCATGCCTGTATGTCTGTCTGTCTGCATGCCTGTCTGTCTGTCTGCCTGTCTATCTGCCTGTCTGTCTGTCTGCATGCCTGCCTGTATGTCTGTCTGTCTGCATGCCTGCCTGCCTGCCTGTATGTCTGTCTGTCTGCATGCCTGTCTGTATGTCTCTCTGTCTGCATGCCTGCCTGTCAGTCTGCATGCCTGTCTGTCTGCCTGTCTGTCTATCTGCCTGTCTGCCTGCATGTCTGTCTGCCTGCCTGTATGCCTACCTGTCTGTCTGTCTGCATGCCCGTCTGTCTGCCTGCCTGCCTGTATGTCTCTCTGTCTGCATGCCTGCCTGTCTGTCTGTCTGTGTGCATGCCTGTCTGTCTGCATGCCTGTCTGTCTGCATGCCTGTCTGTCTGTCTGTCTGTCTGTCTGCCTGCGTGCGTGCCTGTCTGTCTGTCTGTCTGCCTGTGTCTGTCTGTCTGCCTGTCTGCGTGCGTGCCTGCCTGGCTGTCTGCCTGGCTGTCTGCCTGTCTGTCTGCCTGCCTACCTGTCTGTCTGCCTGCCTACCTGTCTGCCTGCCTACCTGTCTGTCTGCCTACCTCCCTGCCTGTCTGCCTACCTGCCTGCCTGCCTACCTGTCTGCCTGCCTGCATGCCTGTCTGTCTGCCTACCTGCCTGCCTGCATGCCTGTCTGTCTGCCTACCTACCCGCATGCCTGTCTGTCTGCCTGCCTACCTGTCTGTCTGCATGCCTGTCTGTCTGTCTGTCTGCCTACCTGCATGCCTGTCTGCCTACCTGCCTGTCTGCTTGCCTGTCTATCTGCCTGCCTACCTGTCTGTCTGCCTGCCTACCTGTCTGTCTGCCTGCCTACCTGTCTGTCTGTCTGCCTGCCTGTCTGCCTACCTGCCTGCCTGCCTGTCTGTCTGTCTGCCTACCTGCCTGTCTGTCTGTCCAGATATTTTTTGGAAGCTGCACAAACTTAAGGACTGCTTATATAGAGAGCAATTTAAAGCTTAGGTTTCCACGGGAATTTAAATAAGATTAGATAATATATCTAATGTTAGCATAATTTAATTTTAGCTGAACGTTTATACAGAGATACAGTGAAATATTGAGAATAATTGCAGGCACTTAGTTCAAATGTCTAAAGATAATTTGTCAATAGTTTTCAAATTCGATAGTTGCTACAACAGTGCGAGTATTTATACTGTACCGGGCGCGGCTGGTAAAATATGCGTTCTTGTTCTCTCAGATCCACTGAGTGTTGGTTCTTTCTAGCGAAAGTGTTATCAGTAATTATTATTTATTTAGCTATGCCAACAACTTACCTACTGTTGGTGTTTTTAAACACACAAGCCGTGTATGGGCAATGTTTGAGAGGTACAATTCAAATCCCAGCTGTGGCATTCCATTTTTAGGTTCCAGTTCTACCTCTCAAGTGTTATCACTTATCAGTAGATTGCTTATGCATAACTCAAAACTCATGGTCTCAGTGTGAAAGTAAAACATCTGATGTGTTACACTCACATGACTTTCTCTACTCTTGTACTAACCACTATTAAAAACTCTTATTCCTATATCTTCTTTGTTTAGTTGAGATAAACATTTGCAGAAATTATCCTATTGCTTATTTCCTTGTAGGTACAACGGGAATATTAGAATACAGTAGGCTTTGTGCGATAGTCAAATCTTTTAAAGCTTTGAGATCCCGTTCTCTGTGCACGCTAACATACATATATAAGAATGAACAACGATGTTCCATTTCACAAAGTTCTAAGTTTTCCGAAACTCACACACATAACAAGGAATATCTCCGAAATGGTTCAACCTACAAGAAAATTTATTGAGACATAAATTAATACACATTTCATTTGTCAGACAAATATCTTAAACATATGACATTTTAATAAAATCGTTAGAGCCATTTTCAAGAAAATCAAAATTTGCGAAAAAGTTTCCATTTAAAGGGTAGTTTAGGGTGGGGCTATTTTCCTCAAAATCTTCGTGTGGCATCCTTGAAAGATATTAAACTTAAATACCAACTTTGGTTTTTAACAGACTTCTCGTTTTTGAGTTATGCTGTCCACGAACTGACACACGGACCTTTTTCTAAGAATGCTGCTTTTTTTTTTTTTTTTTTTTTTTTTTTTTTTTTTTTTTTTTTTTTTTTTTTTTTTGTTTCAGGGGGTCTCAAAACATATACATATTTCCGGTGAAATCTCGACATCGAAGTTTTGGGTGGAATACAATAGTTCCTCTACTTACCAGTAGAGAAAGTAAAAAGAGCAGTAGGAACTACAAAACAAAAACCGGTCGAAATTAACAAAGAATACAAACATACGCTATTTAAGAAAGGAATGAAGCTTGGTACGAGTAGAAAAATCGTAAATAACAATGGATGTGTATTTAGAAACTTTTACTCTATTGAATTCTGACGTTGGCTAACCTAACTGGTTGGACTGGTCAGTTAAAAACAAATAACGTCAAAATGTTGAAAATCGATTTTCCATTTTGCTATTGATATGCAGTCCCGTTCTTTTTTTCCCGGGATATTGCGCATGCTTGTTTTTGTGTTTCTGTGAGGTGCATGGAAAAGCTACGTCTAGTTAAAACACATTATTTACTTCAAATACAAGTGTTTGTTGTTGGTTCCTTTTACAAGATGAATTGCTTGGTCTTCATCAGTCTGTTCCTTGTGATGCGCCTCGCTTCAGCCTCCTTGTAGGTAGAGAAGTGCATTTCTGTAGCCGTTTATCTCCATTTAATCAAGTATCAAAATTAACTTGACATTCTTTCCTACTTTCTCTACCAACTACATCATAGGTAGAAAAAACTCCATACCAAAATTTTAAAATAAATTCACGTTTTGAGCTCCACTGAATAAAATAACTCATTTTTAGGGGGGAAAAAAAAGTCCGCGCAGACGCGCGCGCGTGTGTTTGAAACTCAAAAACGAAAAGAGTGCAATACCTTCCAAAGATGCGACACAAATTAACCTATCATAGAAAATATTTTGAAATGTGTGATTACTGAAAAATTGGTATAAAGACTCTCATTCAATAACGATTCACTAGCCGAATAAAAATGTTTA
Source organism: Tenodera sinensis (assembly GCA_030765045.1). Taxonomy (NCBI): domain Eukaryota; kingdom Metazoa; phylum Arthropoda; class Insecta; order Mantodea; family Mantidae; genus Tenodera; species Tenodera sinensis. The sequence goes on from CM060970.1 coordinate 13,019,316, forward strand.
TTTGGGAAGCACTTGCTAAGCTCTCGTCTGAATGCCTTCGTGTAATCTTACGCGACCGATGGAAGAGTAATATATAGAAAAGGACCTCTTTAAAATACAAAACGAATTTCATATAACATTTTCGTGGCATAAGCCATTTCCGAGATGTGCGCTATTAATGGTTCCATTTGTTCAACACTTTCTCCTTTGAAAGTCTAGTCGACTTCAGTTACTTCTCGTGATTATAGTTTTAAGGCAAGTATAGAACGTCCAGTTCTTAAACATTTGACTATCGCAATTCCATTTATATCCACAATCTGATGTGTTGCACTCACATGACTTTCTCTACTCTTGTACTAACCATTCTTACAAACTATTATTCCTATATCTTCTTCGTGTTAGTTAAAATAAACATTTGTACAAATTATCTTATTGCTTATTTCCTTGTAGGTGCAAGGGGAATATTAGAATACAGTAGGCTTTGTGCGATAGTCAAATCTTTTAAAGCTTTGAGATTCCGTTCTCTTTGCACACTTAACATATAAAAAAATGAACAACGATGACCCATTTCACGAAAGTTCCAAGTTTTCCGAAACTCACACACATAACAAGGTATATCTCCGAAATGGTTCACCCTACAAGAAAATTTATTGAGACATAAATTGTGTACTTTAGCAAGATCTACATTTTTTGTATAGTATAATTTGGCCTATCTCTAACGGTTTTCCAGTTATGCAAGAGTCATCCAGAGTAAACAGCACTACATAGGCTATAGCCAGGAAATTCGGAACATACATTTCATTTGCCATAAAATACCTTAAACATATGGCATTTTAATCAAAATCGTTAGAGCCCTTTTCGAGAAAATCAAAATTTTCCATGTAAAGAGTAGTTTAAAGTAGAGAAATGTTCTTCAAAATCTTCGTGTCACACGCTTTTGAGTTATGGTGTTCAGAGACACAACCCCCCCCCCCCCCCTCACGAACCTTTTTCTAAAAATGCTTGTTTTATTCAGTGCGCCTCAAAACATATTTTCGGTGAAATTTCGGCATCGAATTTTTGGGTGGAATGCAATACTTCCTCTACGTAGTAGCATGGGTGTCGCGAAGGGGGGGGGGCATGGGGAGAGAAGGGGGACCGCGGCGTCCCCTTGGAAATTAATGAACTTAATGTGCAATCAATTACTATTAGACTATTATTTTAATTTGAATGTAAAGAGAAAGTTTTATTTGGCACAAATTAATACGGTTATCCGCAACAAATACTATAACTTTTGACAGCAAAAATATTAATCAATATTGTTTGATTGCAAAGTTCCAACATGCGCCCCCCCCCCTTAAAAAAATTCTGCCGACGCCCATGCGTAGTAGAGAATGTAATACTGAAATGTGTAACGTAGCTATTTCTATAAAGTACAGTTCCATAACAATAAAGTGGAAAAATAGACTTTCGTAGAATAAATTATACAGTCACTAATACAGAGAAAGTCATGTGAACGTGACACATCAAATTTGTAAATCAGTTATATTCCCTTTGGCCCGTAACACGCCATGCAGCATTTCCACATAATTTGCTAGGTTATGTTGCAATCTGACAAATGGTTTTAGAGGGCACTGAGGACGCGCTGGTTAAAACCAGACATTATCAAAACTGATAAATGCCTTCATTTCCACAATACATCACTGGAAAAGTGACGTTTTTCTGCTTTCCCGCTCGCGTGTGTCATCATTTTAACAGTCAACTGGTTTACCTTCTCTTCCCTTTGGACCTATTGAAACTGTTTTATTTCCACTTCGCCGGAAATACACGTTTTGTTGCCTCCGAGGCAACAAAGGGGCGGAGGGGGTGGACCTTTAGCCTAAGATACGCTGGCAGCAAAAACACTGGAGAGGGTAATTTAAATTTTGGGGGAATACAAACATATTAAATTATTAATATATATAAATGCATGCACTACAACTGAGTACTGTAATTGGAACTCAGTTTGTAACTAAGACCTGATGTTGTAAACAAAGTTTAACTGGGGCTTAGTAAAACCAAACCAAACATCTATAATCTTCGCAAAACTTAAAGGCATATGGCGGCGGGGCGTGCTGCGGACTCCAGCGAATCCTACGCTTGCCCCTCCTACCAGCGCTGCCGAATGTGGTACGTGTTAATTGAATCAGCTCGCCAAGTGAAAGTGCGTTTCCAGAAAGTTTCCAGGTAAATTAAATTTATTTTGTTGTTTAACGACGCTGTCAATTGCCAGGATCACATCAGCGTCGCCGGTGTGCTGGAATTTTGTCCCGCAGGAGTTCTTTAAAATGCCAGTAAATCTACTGGCATGGAGCTGTCGTTTTTAAGCACACTTAAAAACCATCGGCCTGGGCCGGATTTGAACCCGCGACCTTGGGATCAGTAGGCCAGCGTCTAACCAACTGAGCCACCCAGACCGACAGATTTCCAGGTGATCTGCTATTTCTATCTCCTGGGCAACTTATAACAAAGTATACATGACAAACCCACACACCTGGAAGAATTATAACAAAACATCCGTCAGGAAATTGCCAGCATTTCTCAACGTGAACTACGGCGAGTGATAGATAGTTTCCTAAAGAGGTGCCAAAATGTATGGACAACGTCGGTGGCCAGTTTCACCATCTCGTTTAATAGCATCGGTAAGTGATGCCTTTAAAAGTAGTTTTAAAAATATTGTATGGTTTTGTCCGCACTCTTGTATGACAACGGCAGTAGGCAAAGAGCGCCGAGGACGCGTACAGGCAAAACACGGCGCAGCCGGTTCCGAGACTTTTGGATCGCCCGTTAGTGTCTGACCACGAGACCTAACATAATACACGTTCATTATGGATCATTACAGGCCAGAAAATGATTTTATTCGTCTTTTCAGACTTTTTTTTTTTTTGCAACTTCACCTTGTTTTGACAGTCTATACCCAATTCCAATTCCTTTAAATTAATACGCAGTGCTAAGGGTGGCTACAGCAGGTTGTATTCCAGCAAACTACTGAAGCTTCTCTACATACACATGCCGTCATGTTTTACCAGAATCGTGACAATGGCCTTGACCAGAGGGTACGATTGGGTAGGTTGTATGGTTCACACTTTGTGAAGGAAATCCCGACCACAAATATCACAAAAACTAAGTTTAGTAAAACTTCCTTTTTGCGACTACTCACTCCTTTTTGCAAATACTGCGAGGTGAACGTTAGTGACAAAAGCAGTTCCATGTGCAACAACAGCTCACATTGCTGTGAAGGGGTTCCTTGTGTTAGCATTATTATCGTTATCGTTTTGCCAGTTTCTCATTATTCTTGATCCACACAAATGCGACGTAAAAAGCAGCAGACGGTAACCTTGACACCATGTACACATGTGTTCGTACGATTTTCCTGCAAATTCATCCGTTTAGTTTACTTATGTATCTCACCACAAGGCTTTCTGCTAACGTTTGCAAACCCAATGTCACGCCTATCACCTTATCATCTTATTTGCTTCAAGCGCATTTTTCCTTCCTCTACCACTATAGCTCCTCCTAAATTAAAAATATGTGTTTTGAGGTCCCCTGAATCAAAAAAATATTTAGAAAATAGTCCGCGCGCGCGTGTCTGTGTGTGTGTGTGTGTGTGTGTGTGTGTGTGTGTGTGTGTGTGTGTGTGTGTGTGTGTAACCAATTCAGCTACCCAGACCGACCAGAGTTTGTAAGAATGGTTACTACAAGAGTAGAGGAAGTCATGTGAGTGCCACACATCAGATTTTTTCTTAAAATGATTATTTACGATACCTCAAAACGTGTGAAATCTCGATATTGAATTTTTGGGTGCAATGCATTACCTTCTCTACTGCGTACATGGTGAAGAAAGTAAAACGGAAGGACTTTTTAGAAAAAGGTTATTTTTTGGTTTTGTTCCATTTAGATGCGTCATTTAACCTCTCAGTTCATATCAGTCGGTGGCTTTTCCTTTGGTAATGATGTTCACCTGTTTACAATGTGTGTAACTTTGTCTTCACGTTGGATTTTCTTTACGATCATTAAATTCACACACACACGCACATTCACACTCTCATTCATACCTCCAGACTCTAAGAGAGGTGGAGAATAATCCCAGTTAAAGAAAAATCCACATCCTCCAACCTGGAATCGAACTAGGGCTTCATTTTAAATCGTTGTCTCTTCTTTTTGCTCCCATATTTTGGTATGTGCAAATGATGTACGTAAGCAGATTGGATTCTCTTTTGTTTTGTTGTATCTTAGTTGCTAAGTAGTGGCCATCTACATGTATATATTTGTAATGAAATATTGGCGTCGTTTATCTTATTTTACAGGCACATTATGTGGACCAGAAACAAATATTTTCTAATCTACTCAAGGAAAATCAGATTTATTCGCAAATATAACTCCGAAGAGTCATTTTTGTAGTAGATAGTCTTTGTTACCCTTATAGAAACTCACAAACTGAAATTAGGGGGCGTTTCATAGATCCATGACCAGGTTTTTCAATGGAAGAATTATCAAAAGCGGTTTCTCGGCTTATGAGATTACCCTACAAACACCCACAATCATTTTTCGGAAATGCTTTTTATTGAGGAAGCCTCAAAACATGCATTTCTGGTAAAATCTCGACATGTGAATACAAGAGCTTCTCTTTGTCTATTAAATGACAGTAATAAGGGATAGGGAGTGGAGAAAGTGTAAAAGAAGATGAAATGTTACCTTCATGGCCTCCTTGACATAATTGGCCATGCAGAAGGTCATGTCCCCCAGGTCACCCGCCTTATCCGTGAGACCGGCGGTGGTGGTTGGTGGCAACGGGGTGAAACACCGACCCTGCGATGCTGTGGCGGTGTCCATCGTCGGAACACCCAGATAGTCTTCTTCTGCATCCATTTCGATCACAGATCACAACACATCACTTGTTATCACGGAAACTGCACTTCACTGACGTAGCCATGGTAACGCGTCTTCATTTAGCTTACAAACAAACACGCATCGACTGAACTTTTCTTCACTGACATGCATGGCAGCCAGAAACCGCTCCGTCACGGCTACACCTGTAATTTCAGAACAAACAAAACACTTTTCACAACGTTTAACGGCACCGAGGAAAATCCCTGAGAAACGCGTGGACCTTGGGAGTGTTCCCGATAAAGCCTGTCACGGTTTACAATATGAAAAATGTGCTGCGTCACTGTCGGCTGCATTCAGCGCTCGTTCAGCCTTGTGACGTCACGACACGCGTTCGTCTCGCACAAGATCTGGTCCGTAAACTCTCTCGCTTTGCTTGCAAAGAACACTCCCACATCCACGCCTCTTCACAGGGCTCATAGACCTCCCCCTCCCACAATATTTGCAACATAAGTGACCAATCAATTGTTTTGCATTTGTTACACTTTATATCTGTATAAAGAGGGGTGGTAACCCTAGTTTGGTGCATATGTAAGCCGTTCCTGGGTTATCTATATTCCTTAAATCACAACTGCAACTAAATAAAAAAGAAGCAAAAACGTGTGTTGAACTCACACGACTTTCTCTATTCTCTCAAGTGCAAATTATATTTATAAACACTTATTTTTCTAACTAAAAGTAAACCCCAGCCCATTAAGGGCCAAGGCTTGCCGCCCAGCCGCTGCGTCCCCCACTTCTGCCCACTACAGGCGTCGTTGGTGGGGTGCAGTATTGGAGGGTGGGACATGGTCAGCGTCCCGAGCCCTCCCGGCCAGTTATACGGCGTTCTCGACCTGCGGCCGCTACTTCTCCATCAAGGAGCTCCTCAATTGGTCCCCCCGGGACCTAACAATTCTATCTAGTTCACGCTAATCGACCTAAACGTTTGTAGAAGTGAGTTTATTTACATATTTACGTATAGGCACAATGAAAATGGAAAAATACATCAGGCTTAAGCGATAGTCAAATGTTTCATGAGCTGGTCGCTATGTAATGACATTAAATTTAATTTTCTTTACATGGCCTGGACATAATTTGAAAATCTCAACCGGTAGAGAGAAAGGGGAAAATAGAGAGGGAGAGAGAAAGTTTTTTATAAGTGTTTTTATTCGGGAACTTCAAAGCTTCAACTTGTGGAATGTTTCGCTACTGCCAAAATCTCTAACATGGCCTCATTAAGTCCAAGGCAAGTTTGTCGTATTGCCACTATTGTCAACTGTAAACATGTTCTCACAATGCAATGGGGACAGGGCGAACAGCTGTCATGTGGCTTATCTTAATCTGGAAACAAGTGGAATTTAATCTCTAACAAAACACGACTTTAATCTCACTCCAAACTGTTTTGGGTCATTTTATCTAATTCCTTAGAAACAGTCAGTGTGTCTGCTGAAAACCAAGTTAACTTTTTCCACACTTTTAAGGATAAGCAGAAATGTTATGATTTGTAAGGCACACCTAAATAAGCAGTTTTAACTATGTGCTTATTTATGCTTATATCGCAGGAAAACGTGTTTGCTTACTTATTTTGCGATGTTTAATTAAAACAGCATAATTTAAACAAAACTGTAAATTTAAAGTGCATATTTTACAATTATCCCTGATTTATCAGTGATTCGCTATTTTCTCGGCTAAATTCGTAAAAATGAAATGCTACGGTATAGCCAATACTGCAAGGAGAAAAAACTTGCAGCGATTCTGTAGACAGTCAACTCATCAGTCAGTTATTGCCTGAGACATCGCAATGATGTCCTAGACAAAGTCGGTGATTCCCCGACTTCCAAGCTGCAGCCTCTTGTGCAAGAATGATATGCAACTGGAAGCTCGAAATAATTCCTTGGAACATTTACTTTATCAGATTGACGAAATGTCAGCAACAATGTCGTCAGAAACACACGGGGTTGCAAACATTGTGTTTGACAAACTATGTCAGGTGCTACAGAAAATTTATAAAATACTGTGTGAACTTGCTAAAAAGTTATCTGCGAACAAACACATATTGAACAGGAATACATGGAAAAACTGTAGTGCCTTTCTCATACACCCCTGACGTCATGCGACGTCGAAAGAACATATTTTGCACTATACAATTCATTTTTCACCGATAGACGCAGGAGGTATACAAGGAAAATCTCAGATTGGCTTTCGTTGTGTACTGTAATACAGGCATAGGCAAATATGTACTCGATGAGGCCTCGCACTATGACGTGTCAGGGGCAGCGCTTACTCTGCCTCCCTCCCCCTCCCTCGCAGTCTTAACTGGCACTGCAAACACACCGATCACGGGCGGACTGTCCTCTCGTATTTACCTGCACTTCTAAACATGTCTGTCAAAGTTTAATTTAATACTAAGACTTAAAGATACATTTGTGCGCTTTAGAGCGCATGTAATTATTCCTGGTCTATTAAATTTCATATCTAGAATAGCACTTTGATGATTTCTTCTCTCATCATGTAAGGAACGTAAGGTGTTTGTTGTGCTCTAAAGTTCAAAAAGGCACATCAAAGGAACATCAAGCGGCATTATGATACATGTCATAAGATCACCATACAATTATAGACAAGCATGTATTCATAAATTTATACCATAATTTAAAGTAGCATAACATTGACGTAATGTCTTTTATTCATTTTTTTTTTCAGATCTAGATCGGACGAACCAACTGCAACAGCTCAAACAGCAATATTCAGATAATACACCTAATATTAATTCAAGTAGTACAACTGATAAACAACTTCACGCCAGCTATGCTGTTGCTTTGGAGATTGCTCAGTCACTGAGGTGTTGTAGTGATGGAGATTTCATACAAAATGTGAGAGTAAAGTTGCCAACATAATTTTCCCTGAACAATATGATATTTTTAGTAATATTGCATTATGACCACGAACCATACAGAGAAGGATATATAAAATAGGAGAAATAGCCAAAAAAAAGACTACCAACCGAGGTCCAGGAATTTATAGCCATTTCTCTCGCGTTGGATGAAAGCACTGACAACGTTGACACAGCACAATTGGTAATTTTCACTCGTGGAGTTACTAACAACCTCTCGATACAAGAATATATGCTTGAAGTTATTCCACTTAGGGAACATACAACAGGGACAGAATTATCTCAAGCATTTAAGAAATATGTAGAAAGAAAGAAACTGAATCCAAACAAATCGTGTATCGCGATTAACAGATGTTAATTTACGTGCTATCCTGAGAGTGGCTACTTGTGATATATCACTAGATTTTCATGGTGCATTGCAAATAGAAGTGAATTGAAATATATTGCTCAAATATCTAGGCCTACCTAAAGTATCGTAGACCACTCGTAGCTGGATTCAAGTATATGTACTATTCCTTATTGTACTCTGTGCGAGCGAGTCCAGCACTGACACTGAACGAAGGTCAATGCTATCCCCTCTTCTACATTACGTCATGTGTACTGCGGGTTGCATGTTGAGACGTCATACTCACCCCTCATTGAGTACATGTTTGCCGATCCCTGCTGTAATAGCTAAGAGTTCTGTGAAAACGGTACATACAAACTCCAAACGACGAGGGACTGCCTGAAGCTCTTCCGCCACCCCTTCTATGCAGCTCCTGACGAACGTCGGTGTGGAGAACTTCAGCTTCACATCCAGAAGCGACCAAACCCTGAGATATATGGTCCCCCTCCACAACCTCAACCCTCGCAAGTGCCCACCAGTGACTAGGGAGGTTTAAGAGCCATTTTCAGCCTCTTTAAAGAATCAAACCTCCCGGCACTTCTGACCAAGTTGCAGCCTATTATCACAAAACTAAAAAGCTGCAACAGCACCATGGAGATGTTAGAAGCCATCATATGGTTGGTGACCACCCTCTTCGAGTAAATGGCAACTTCTCGGGGAGGCATAACTTTATCTCGCGCACTCCTGTGGAATGCAGATGGCATCCACAGGAAGCAGCACGAACTTGAAAACTACCTACGGCGTAACAAAATTGATGTCGCATTCATTTGCGAAACAAAATTACAACGAGAGCACACTTTTAAGTTCCAGGGGTATCAAATCTTTCGGAACGACAGAATTGGCAGACAAGGCGGCGGGACTGCTATTTGGCTCAGAAACACTATTGCTCATGCTTCTGTTACGCTACCTGCAATGGCAGCGTTAGAGTGCACAGCTCTTAAAACACGAGTTAATAGTCAAACGGTGATGCTGGTAGCACTTTACCGGCCCCCCAACTCCCCAGATTTCATACGTGACCTCGAACAAATCCTCGCTTTAGAGGAGCATGTTATAATTGCAGGAGATTTCAATGCCCGGCACCCCTGGTGGTTTTCTCGCCGGGTAAACGCGGCCGGGAAATCTCCTAGTTGAATTTATAACAGAAAATGACGACATTGAGGTACATCTCCCTCCAGAACCCACATTTTGGCACAGATCAGGGCACTTTGACCCTGGGATTTTGGACATCGCACTCACAAAAATGCGACACCTTTAAATAACTTTACAGTGTATCATAGTCTGGACTCCGACCATCTTCCTGTGCATTTCGACATACAGGGTGGCATTACAGCCGGTGACTCTGGCCCTCGAAGGAGGGTCGAGACCGACTGGAACAAGTTCACCACAGAAATGCACAGAATGGCGCAACCCAGGCTGTCATACTATAGCGAGGCAGACATAGATGTCGCCATTGAAAACTTTACTGCCTCGCTACACATGGCCAAAAGAAGCGCTACCACATACACCACAAGACCACCCGGTTTTTGCACGTACCCCGAGGTAGAGCAACTCATTGCGCGGAGATGACGCTTGACAAGACTGTGGCGGTATACCCGTCAGCCTGAATACAAAGTGCTAGCAAAATGGCTACGCAACTTCATTCGGCAGCAAATTAAAATCAATAAAACAGTGGGAAAACAAAATGCTGAGTACCATCCATTCGGACTCTTCCCTGTGGAAATTATTAAAGGCATTTAAGGTCTCCACGAGCGTCAACTCCGCGACTGAGGCGCAACACACTCATGGCGGCCTGCACTTCTCCGAAGAGGAGAAAGCCGAGGTCTTCGCTGACTGTCTTGAAGATAGATTCAGCGCAAACCCAGTTACCAACCGTGATTTAGAACGGTAGGTACAGCCATGGGTACAAACCTGGGTGCCGCAGAAGCAAGAGCAACAGCCATCCCGAATAACACCGCAGGAAGTTTACAAGCTCATTAGGAAATTGCCTAATGGGAAAGTTGCCGGCCCAAACAAAGTGACTAATGAGGAACTTAAGCATCTCCCGAGAAAAGCTCTGGTGCAACTGACCAAAATATTTAACGCCTGCTTGCAGCAAGGCCATTTCCCCTCTACTTGGAAACGAGCCAAGGTAATCATGCTCCCAAAGCAAGGAAAAAGCACCAGACAACCGCAAAATTACCACCCCATTAGTCTTTTGTCTACTACTGGTAAATTGCTCGAAAAACTTATACTTTCTCGACTCCAAAAACATGTTTCGGAATCCCATGAACTCTCAAATTCACAGTTTGGCTTTCGAAAAGGACATTCTACTGAGTTACAGCTTCTTAGGCTAACAGACGACATAACAGAGCAATTTAACAACGGAGCTTCAACGTTGGCGCTATTTCTGGACGTAGAAGCCGCATTTGATCAGTGCTCGCACAATGGCCTTATTTCAAACTGCACCACAATTTCCCGGTACTTCAAAATTATCTACACTTGCTGCACAATGTTTTAGAAAAAACGGCAGTTTTACGTCCAAGTGGGCCGCTCCTCCTCTCGGGAGCGAGTGATGCGAGCTGGCGTCCCACAAGGGGCAATAATGTCCCCTTTCCTATATATACTGTTTACTAACGACTTCTCAGTGGACGCCAGATGCAAGGTTGCTATGTACGCCGACGACACTGCAATATACAACCACCATAGAAATCCACATTTTGGCCTTGCAGAAATGCAACGTTATGCCAATAACTTCCTCTCATGGCAACATGACTGGAAAATCAAAATTAACCCCGACAAATGCCAGCTGATTCATTTCTCTAAGCGGCATCACACTTTGGTAATGGACCTAACGGTCGGTGGTCAAATATTGCACTGCCGTCAGCAAGTTAAATACTTAGGGGTTATCTTGGACCGCACAATGTGCTGGTGCACCCACATAAAAAATAGCGCCAACAAAGGCAGACAGCGGCTGAAGTTGGGCCCCCCCCCCCCCCCCATCTTCCGCAGCAAACAGCTGCAACTGAAGTCCAAGCTCGTCCTGTACAAAGCTTTCATCCTGTCAGTGGTTCTATATGCGTGTGTGGCCTGGGCAAACGCCTCAAAAACGGCCTTAAAACAGATTCAAGCCCTCCAAAACCTCTCCCTCCGGAAAATCCTCTCTGCTCCTCTTCTAACCACTAACCAGACCCTTTACCTGGAAACCCAGATCCCTTCCATCCCTGAGGCAATAACTAAGAAAGCCTCCGCAGCATGGGCGCGCATCAGAAACCACAACAACTACGTCATTGCCAACATTGGCAAAGGTGAGCCGAAGCATCGTAAACATGCTCGTATCAACTCGCTCAGTCGCTCAGCTCACCGACTGACGTGCGCCCATGCAACCACAGGCCCCAGGCCACACACACGCTACCTCAGAGGCCTGCACCCCAGGGAACCAGTCAGGAGCTGCAACTTGCCCGCTCAGGAAAACAGCGGACGTGTAGGTATATAGTGAAGTGTAGATAGTGAGTGTTTTTACTGTGCGTGCGTATGTGTGTGCGAGTGCGTGTGTGTGAGTGTATATAATTGTGTCTGTATGTGCGTGTGCAAGCGAGGGGACATATCTCACGATATGCCCCAGAGTGAGTGCGTGAGTGCATGTGTGTAAATAAAGTGTAATTAGCAATGTGTACAGAAGAAAAGAAAGGACAAAGCAAAGAACAATTTATAAACAAAAACGATACACAGAGAAACTGTTCTCGGTGACCCACAGCGGGTCACTGTATGGGTTTCTGAAAACCCCGCTATACATATAGGTACAACTGTAAATAGACCTAAATGTAAATCATGTAAACCTAAGCCTGTAAGCCGGGCGACATGTACCGGCACCAGGCAATATTCTTTTAATAAATAATCTGAATCTGAATCCGCTGATTTGCGGAGGGTGTTTACAGAGGCGGTTCCCACTCGTAACAGGATCGTTCTAGTTTGAGATAAATTATAGGACGAAAGGGCCTGCATCAAAATGAACAAGCATACATTAAGGTACTACTTGGCAAAGCGACGAGGTGTACTGACCTGGTTGTCGAGCGCTCCGATCGCTTGTTATCTTGTTTATTAGAACAGCGAAATATCAGTAACTTGCCGTATAGTCATAATGCAATACAAATTAATAATCTCTCGCGCTTGCCCATATGTGTTGCCCTGAAGATATGATTGCATCTAAACAGAGTGTACATACACTGTCTCGCCGTGTATGTGAGATAAGTTCACGTAACTAGCTCGGCAGTTTCACATTCTTTCCAATACGCCTCATGGCTTTGCCATGTAGTAACATGACACACGTGTTTACGTTTACACTATGCCCGCCTCGATAGCGTGATGGTTAGCGTGTCTGCCTCACATTCAAGAGGTCGCGAGTTCGAATCTCGGTTAGGGTAAGTTATCCGGGTAAGGTTTTTTCCGAGGTTTTCCCTTATCCTGAGAAGACGAATGTCGGGTAACTTAAAGCTCCATGGACCTCGGGCTCATTTGAGCATCATTTCACCCGTTTCATTCACTCACCGTCCGATATGACGTAATGTTGGAGAACGTTAATTAAAAAAAAAAAAAAAAAAAAGTTTACACTATACTTATATGTAATTTCGTTGAGAATGGCTCCTAAAATTACTAAATTCGTCAATTTCAGCGAAGAGTTCCTTAGATTATTGGAAACTACCAGCACTTGCAATACTACAGGCAGGGGTGCCTTGAATGAATGAGACCACAATTTTGGAACAGATTAAGGCCACTTCTGAACCAAAGGCTAGGTACGTACCTGTCCTGCTGCAACCTTGAACCTCCTGTTTTAAGGTATAAAACAGGTGAATCTAAGCTCAAGGAATATGATACAACAACTTTGTTTTCAATAATATATATTTTCATACGACTGCATAAATGTCTACATTTTCCATTCGTTTGTGTTAGACGTAGGAAGAGAAGTCGATACTCGGTGCTATTGCAATATCTCTTGAAATAAACTTTTGATGTTTTCGATAACACTAATTGTTCAACTGGTATTTCTGATGGAAACGCTATTATCGGCAACTGTTGGGTTACAGTTTAGGTTGCACAAGAAACAAAGGCTTCACATTGTCACTAAACATTGCTGGATTCATCATTCTTGGCTCCAGTTTCTAAGTAAATTACTACAACATTCCGTCGGCTCTTATATTCTATTTAAAATCAATGAATGAAGGGCAAAATACTCATTAACTTAGTTATGAATCCACTCGTACATTTCGGGCTTGTAGGCCGTGGTCCAGTCGATCAATTTTCTGACGTTTCGCCCAAGACTGCGTTGGGCATCCTCAGAGAATGACTCATAGCTGGTTCACAACTAGTCTAGTTGTCGCTAAACGCTACAACTGTGGTACTCTTTTTCGCATTTACCATAAAGGCGACAGATATTATATTAAAGCGATTTCCCATTATCTTTCCGAACTGTGTGATGCTGATCAATAAATTAATGTTATTATTTTAGCGATGAGTGCAAACTGAAGCGAAATTGCGAAAAAACGCGAAATTCCAGCGATTTTGAATACAAAAATTACTTCTCACCGCAAGATGTTTAATAAATCTAATGTTTCAGGTATTTCATTCATTGTTTTGACAGCATCTATACTTACTACACTTCATAAACAAAATTAAAATATGCAGCGGAAACACTTAACACAATAGCTGGTGTGTTATGTCACTCATTCTTATGACGTAAATATCACGCGAACTTTGAGTTTATGTACTACAATTTTATTCGCAAAGAAACACAATTGACACTACCTCAAAAATACTCCGGAGTCAGGACACGTTAGCATACGGCTGAACGCTAGCCTATATAGATGGGTATGTGAGGGGCTTGCGGAGGTTAGAGCGGCAGGCAGGAGGTAGGTGATGGGTTTGCGGGGAAGCCGTCCTAGCCATATCACATGTAGGCAATGAAACGCTGACTCGTCTCAGCGTACGCCGCTGTTTTAGAACGGAACAGATTGACTTGTAAACTTTGTATTTGCTATTTTAGCTAAATATAGCTGCTCAACAGTACGATCTGCGAAGAAACCACTACTAAATGATTGTATAAAATAATTGTCCTACATTAAAACACTTACAAAACAAAATAAATATAAAACAATTGGACACAGAAAAACAAGGGGAACGCTGAGCGCACTAGCGTCCTCTAAAGCTACGTCCCTGCGACCATGCTAAAGCTTTGGGAGAGCAGAGGTCCTAACGATTCCAAGCTGGAGGACACAATCATACATCGGACTGCTCAGAGAGAGCTTCCCTCTGGTGGAATCGGGTAGAACTTGATCCACTGTAAGCGGCAATTAAGGGGGAAACGAAACGAGGAGACAGACACTCGTGGTAGAATAGAAACACCCCCAGCATTCGCCTGATGACCGAAGGAAACCACGAAGGCCAGTCTGACTGCAATCGAACCCAGAACATCACACGTTACGCCTCGCTCGCTCATTGAAAGTTTCACTGTAGTACAACATCTTTCCCTGGTTCATAACAGAGTATTTGTTGGAACAATGAAAGTGCATTTTCTCGTCCTAGATCAGCATTTTTCTTTATTTCCTCAATTTTAATGTCGAATAATGATTTCTGAGTTCTCACTTGCATATGTAGAAGATTCACTTCTGCCTCCAGTCTTGACAAGGTTTTCTTTAATCTGTAGTTGGCCTTCCTGCTGGCTAGGAGAGGTTTGCTATAGTCTGACGGGGACACGCACTTGCACGGAGACATCTGCAGTTCGGGGCAGTGGGTCCCCCGACAGCAATTCCTTCCTTTTATCAACCTCTATTTCTTTCAGCGGTGATTCCATATCTTCACCAATATCTATTATTTCCGGCGGCATTTCATTACTTTCCTCAAGGTCTACTGTTTAGGGCGGCAGAGGGCGAGCTGTTGAATACAGATGGCACTGTGTTCGGAAGTAGCACTCGGTTGGTCGTGCTGATGCTGAAGTCTGACTCCTTGAAATGTAAACTACATACTGTTGAAGAGACAGTGGGCGACCACGACTTCCCTTCAGCTTGAGCAGAAACTGCCGCTGTCCACCTCTCTCTCAACTGTTCTTTTTTCGGGAAGTACTGAAATGTCAACCTTTTATTTCTCTTCGAACTGACGACTCCACATTTCGGGACGCAACAAAGCACCATATTTTATGCGGCCCTGAAAAACAAAGAAAAAGTGGCTATAGTTAAATGAAACTAAGTGATACGCGCATTGGCACATATTCCAGAGGGGCAATGGTCTGCATGTGGCTCAATGTGCTTCAAACGCGACCGCTTGGATGGATAAGGGAGACCCGAAGGCAGTAGAGGACGTGTGTAAGCGTGGACGGGGTTCTGTACGTTTGGCACTATAGCCCGCCAACAAGTTCCGAGCCCCCAGTGGCTCTACCCCGAGAGCGGGTCCTTCAGCAATCCGGTCGAACCAGGGAGAAACCTTCACTTCCGCCGCCTAACCACAAGGCGCCTGGTCCTTCAACCTTGAAACAGGTGACGAGGAAGGAAACTGTGGGCGGAAAGTCGTGGTAAAAGAGGAACCACCTCAACATTCGACTACCGACCCAAGAAAATCGCAAAAAAGTTATGGTAAAAGTTGACGGTCACCGGGAATCTAACCCGGAACCTCTCGAAAGTGAGCTCACTCATTCCCATGGAGCTGTCATTGGGTTAAGTAAAGTGAAAAAAAAAAGAAAAAAAACAACAAAAAAACAATAATGACACGAGTTGCTCATGGTTAAACTTCTTAGGAACAACTTCAACACTTCAGTAACATTTTCCTGACTGCCTCTGTGACCTGGTGCTCAGCATGCTGGATTCCAAATGCAGAAGTCCCGGGCTCGGTTCCCGGCTGGAGGATGGGAATTTTCCTTTAATAAGGATTATCCCCTATCCTGCCTATACTATGGAAGTATGAGAATGTGTAAATGAATTTAATGTACAGGTATACAAAAAAACGTAAAACAAACAGTAAACATAATTACTGATTAGCAATTGTTCCAAAGGAAAATCCGCCGATATGAATTTAGATGTTAAAGGTGGCATTTAATTTCAGCTCCTTCGAAGGATGCGAAACGGAATATTTTCAAGAAAATCCTCCAGTCCCCAACTAAACCTTAAGGCAAAGTTACGTACATGTTTCTGTCATGTAAACACGCCAGATATTGCACTTTAATCGAAATTGTTAGCCACTTATGAACATTATTTTCTCATATCCTCTCCATTTGTAAATATTTTGCAACACCGGTAAGCCGTAAGAGATAAAAAAAAAATGCACACATAACCTTTTTTTCGTGACATCAGCCATTTTTGTGATATCCGTTATCATTGGTTTGAATTTGTCAATAATTTTGTCATTTTAAGGTAATGTCACTATTCAGTTACTCTCCCGATGTCATGGAATTTCGAGGCTACCAGTTAAACATATGACTATCGCTATTTGCTTTGTAGTAGGAATAACCAAATGTGTGAAGAAACTATTGATGGAAAAGGTTATCGCAGTCTACTTCGTTACATTTCGCATTATCAGTTTTAGACGCTATATAAGAATAGGGTAGAGAAAGTCATGTGAATATAATGTGATGTTTGTATGCCAGCTATTATGATCTAGTTTTATAGAAAAAGGAACATGAACATAGTTTAACACTGCCAAGATAAAGTGGACCACTCGCCATCAAGGTGTTGTTAATGTTTTATAATTGCTATTTAGTACTCTGTTGTTGTTACGTTACGTCATTTATACATGCACATCACTAGCAATCCGTGATCTGTTGCCAGTTCTGCCCTCTAATTACAGACGTCTAACCCTAGACACTGGCTTGTAAGTCCTACATAAGGGGAGGGTAATCACTTCCTCACTCTCATACTGACCACTTCACTCTGTCTGGTACATAGGTTCCTGTGTTCCCCGACAGACGTCTGACCCTAGACACTGGCTTGTAAGTCCTATATAAGGGGAGGGTAATCACTTCCTCACTCTCATACTGACCACTTCACTCTGTCTGGTACATAGGTTCCTGTGTTCCCTGACAGACGTCTGACTCTAGACACTGACTTGTAAGTCCTACATAAGGGGAGGGTAATCACTTCCTCACTCTCATACTGACCACTTCACTCTGTCTGGTACATAGGTTCCTGTGTTCCCCGACAGACGTCTGACCCTAGACACTGGCTTGTAAGTCCTACATAAGGGGAGGGTAATCACTTCCTCACTCTCATACTGACCACTTCACTCTGTCTGGTACATAGGTTCCTGTGTTCCCCGACAGACGTCTGACCCTAGACACTGGCTTGTAAGTCCTACATAAGGGGAGGGTAATCACTTCCTCACTCTCATACTGACCACTTCACTCTGTCTGGTACATAGGTTCCTGTGTTCCCCGACAGACGTCTGACCCTAGACACTGGCTTGTAAGTCCTATATAAGGGGAGGGTAATCACTTCCTCACTCTCATACTGACCACTTCACTCTGTCTGGTACATAGGTTCCTGTGTTCCCCGACAGACGTCTGACCCTAGACACTGGCTTGTAAGTCCTACATAAGGGGAGGGTAATCACTTCCTCACTCTCATACTGACCACTTCACTCTGTCTGGTACATAGGTTCCTGTGTTCCCTGACAGACGTCTGACTCTAGACACTGACTTGTAAGTCCTACATAAGGGGAGGGTAATCACTTCCTCACTCTCATACTGACCACTTCACTCTGTCTGGTACATAGGTTCCTGTGTTCCCCGACAGACGTCTGACCCTAGACACTGGCTTGTAAGTCCTACATAAGGGGAGGGTAATCACTTCCTCACTCTCATACTGACCACTTCACTCTGTCTGGTACATAGGTTCCTGTGTTCCCCGACAGGCGTCTAACCCTAGACACTGGCTTGTAAGTCCTACATAAGGGGAGGGTAATCACTTCCTCACTCACATACTGACCACTTCACTCTGTCTGGTACATAGGTTCCTGTGTTCCCCGACAGGCGTCTAACCCTAGACACTGGCTTGTAAGTCCTACATAAGGGGAGGGTAATCACTTCCTCACTCTCATACTGACCACTTCACTCTGTCTGGTACATAGGTTCCTGTGTTCCCTGACAGACGTCTGACCCTAGACACTGGCTTGTAAGTCCTACATAAGGGGAGGGTAATCACTTCCTCACTCTCATACTGACCTCTTCACTCTGTCTGGTACATAGGTTCCTGTGTTCCCTGACAGACGTCTGACCCTAGGCACTGGCTTGTAAGTCCTACATAAGGGGAGGGTAATCACTTCCTCACTCTCATACTGACCTCTTCACTCTGTCCGGTACATAGGTTCCTGTGTTCCCTGACAGACGTCTGACCCTAGACACTGGCTTGTAAGTCCTACATAAGGGGAGGGTAATCACTTCCTCACTCTCATACTGACCACTTCACTCTGTCTGGTACATAGGTTCCTGTGTTCCCTGACAGACGTCTGACCCTAGACACTGGCTTGTAAGTCCTACATAAGGGGAGGGTAATCACTTCCTCACTCTCATACTGACCACTTCACTGTGTCCGGTACATAGGTTCCTGTGTTCCCCGACAGACGTCTGACCCTAGACACTGGCTTGCAAGTCCTACATAAGGGGAGGGTAATCACTTCCTCACTCTCATACTGACCACTTCACTGTGTCCGGTACATAGGTTACTGTGTTCCCCGACAGACGTCTGACCCTAGCCACTGGCTTGTATGTCCTACATAAGGGGAGGGTAATCACTTCCTCACTCTCATACTGACCACTTCACTCTGTCTGGTACATAGGTTCCTGTGTTCCCCGACAGACGTCTGACTCTAGACACTGGCTTGTAAGTCCTACATAAGGGGAGGGTAATCACTTCCTCACTCTCATACTGACCACTTCACTCTGTCCGGTACATAGGTTCCTGTGTTCCCCGACAGACGTCTGACCCTAGACACTGGCTTGTAAGTCCTACATAAGGGGAGGGTAATCACTTCCTCACTCTCATACTGACCACTTCACTGTGTCCGGTACATAGGTTACTGTGTTCCCCGACAGACGTCTGACCCTAGACACTGGCTTGTAAGTCCTACATAAGGGGAGGTAATCACTTCCTCACTCTCATACTTCCAGGTGTACACTCAGTCCGGTCCATAGGTTCCTCTCCTCTCCGACAGGCGTCTGAGCCTAGGCACAGACTTGTAAGTCCTAGGGGGTGTAAGTCCTACATAAGGGGAGGGTAATGAGGTAAAGAAAAAAAAAAAGAGGAAAAAGCGAAGTTAATACATAAATCCTACTCTTGAATCAACTGTATGGTAAAAGATGTAATTAGAGGAGTAGACACAGAACTATCAGAGGAAATTCTAAAAGACTGAAATTATCAGGATCTTTAGGTGGGCATATTTACAAGAAGGGTGCAGGTTAGTGAGAATGTATACCGAGATGAATACCAACTGAGATAGTTCTACTCACATTTAGAGCTCAGGTGCTACCCAGGAGGATATGTATTTCTTGCGAGGTTAGAAAAACCTTTTCAGCATAACTGTTTATTATTTGGTCATATCAAGACCAAGAAATCAACGAAGCAAATTAATCGATCTCCACATTAAATCTTCGCTACACATGGTACTCACTTCTGAATAAAAGCAAACTTTTTTTCTTCAGAACAGAAACGATCAGAGTTTAAAACCAACCTGACTGTCAATCAAGAGTTCAACAATAGTGTTATTGAGGCTACAGAACAACCGTTGCAACTGCCTCCATTTAAATATTTCTGCACGGACAAGTAAAAGATGATATACAGAGGACACGATCTTATTATGCAACCACCTCGAGCAAATGTTCATTAGTGCTACTAACACAAATATATAATGATATTCTTAGAATAAGTATCTTGTTTCCCTCAAAATTGGAAGCGATCGTAATAATCATGATTCCAAAACCTAGCAAAAACAAAAGAGACCAGAAATTACAGACCACATAGTCTTCTGCTATACTTGAGGACTGGTCTTACCTTAATAATAATTCTTAACACAAGTAAAAGGGATGATACCTCACGGGCAGTTTGGTTATCGATCTCGCCATTCATGCATAAGGGCTCTATAGAGTTATAGATATTATTAAACAGTTATGAAGAGAAATCGGCGTGTCTTACACAATTCTTGAACACTGAAAAGACTAGACAAAGAGGGGGCAAGATGGACTATTTTATAAAATAGAAAACAATCTCTGACATACATCTTATCTCAACTTTACTGTCAAATGTAATTTTACTTATTCAAGATCTTAACCAATTTTCTCTGGAGTTTCACAGGGCAGCGTACTGGGGCCGCTATTGTACCTTCTACATACCCTGAATTGTTGTAAAAAGTTTTGTTTACCGATAAGCACAATAACACATACCCACCGATAAGTTTAGAACCAACCCTTATATCATAATCGATCACAATTAAATATCTTGGACTGACACTTATTCTAAGCCAGGCACGCCGTTTAGCACAATATCGTGCATACACCTACTATAACACGCAACGTAACTTTAAGTTGAAGCGGATTGGCTACCACGCACCTGCGTTTGGCATTCAGGCAGATCATCGGTATATGTGTAGTGATATCCCCAATCGTGGAGGCTTTGTTTATGACAGAGAGGCTAGGATAGGTGGGATAGATGTGATGGTGAGGGAAGTCTAGGCAACACTATTTATCCTTCAATGGCAAACCTGTTCTAAGCTCACGTGGAATTCGTATACAACCCACATATTGACTAAATGTTGATACAGAATTAATCAACTGAAACATACTCAAAGAAAGATCACTTGCGCTGCAATACAAGCGCCTTATATACACATCAGTAATTCGTCCGATTTGACAATATTGTTGTTCAATATGGGGATCCGCTTCCGCCAGTCAAACAAAACATTCAAACCATACAAAACAGATGCCTACGACCGATGACAGGTTCACCATGGTACGCGAGCACGGCAGTTCTGCATGACGACTTACGACTTTAGGAGTCATTGAAAAAGGCTTTTGTATACTTTAACTCGATCTACAATTTTTGTGTAGAAAGATTTCTCTATTCTCTATTACAGTTTGCCTGTTATGCCAAATTCATTCACAATGAAGAGAAATTCGGAGGCTATTTCCAGAAAATTAAACATATAAACCTCGCTTGCCAGGAAAATAATTTAAATTTATTGTATTTTAAGCAATATCGTTAGAACCATTTTTGAGAGAATCAAAATTTTCGACAATATTTCCAAGTAAAGGATGTTTTGGATGGAGGGATTCTCTTGATAATGTTAGTGTCGCATCCTTGGAAGTAGCTCTTCTTGTTTTAGTTATGCTATTCACACACGCGGACCAGTTTTTCTTAGATTCAGGGAGTCCCAAAACCAATATTTCCGGTGAAATTTCGAAATAAATTTTTGGCTGCAATACAACATTCCGGTAAAAGCAGTTTTCCGCTACGTTTGAAAAAAAAGCCTATATTTCGACACGGTGTGGAAGAAAACGGCGCATTAAGAAAAGGAAACATAATGACCGCTTACTGTAGAGCTTCATGGGTACTGCACTTTGGAGGGGAAAGGGCAGACAGTAGCGCGTCAGCTCAGGATGATGTCATAAATAGACCTCCATTACCGTGTTCTTCTCGGAGAACGTCGCAGTGGATAACAATAACTCTAGCGTTTTCTGAGAAAACTGAAAATTTACTTTTTTATTTATGGACGCTCTTTAACTGTTGTGGTACTCAGCGTCCATTCTATATTGGGTATGAAAAACCGCTTATTTTTGCTCAGAGGACTGTTTGCGGTCCCTTTATGTGCCGTAAATATACGTCACGGGACACCGGCTTTACTTCCCTGCCGAAAGAAGCCATGCTAAGGATGTTTATGCCCGAATAAAATCCATCGTCCTGCTTCGGGTTTAAACCTGCGACCACGGGAACCAAAGGCAGCCATCTTAGAAAGATTGTGTTGAGTTTCAACATACTGTCACGGAGGCCGAGTGCCTCATAGGACGTTCGAGGTTAGCTACCTCACAGAGCTACGTTGTTAAGCAACACGCGGCCGATAAACAAAGACAACGAGCGCGGCAAGAACAAAGACCCGATCCTAGATAGTAGGAGAAGCATCCAAAAAACGTACCAATATATTCCCAGACAAAAGGGAAGGTCTTAATGTTCGGCTATATAAGCGAGTCGCACGGACAGAGAAGCCAGTTTTTGTGGTGTTGGGCCAGTGAGTGATGAAGCAGTTTGAGTGTGTTTTGTCAGAGACAATTTTAGACAGTTAATCTTCGGAGTTGTGTACAGTAAGCAGTATTTGCGTTAAGGTTATATTGAGTTAAGTCTTTTTTATAATATTAAGTGGAGAAGTTTAATAAATTCGCCTCTTAAACCAGCTGTATGGTAAAATATATAATTAGACGAGTAGACACGGAATTATCAGAGGAAATTCTAAAAGAAGCCACTAATGATGGAAATTACCAGGTTTTAAAGGGACACGTTTTGTGTTTTGTGATTCAACTTCAGAATAGTGAGATTAAAAGTAACTGCACTTGCCATTTGTCACAATATTAACAAAGCTAAAGCCTCAAAACATACTTTCTTGTGCTAGCAAGGGATACTAACATTGAAACACTACTCCAGGGAAAGACAACTTCGGGCCGTGTGACGTATTTAAGCGAAGAGCCAGCTTGTACGTTCTTGTGACGTCAGGCGAGAGTAGTGTATTGCTAGGCTGCCTAGATCAGCGGCGCATGTGTTCAGTTGCCCGTGATTCACACTAGTTTGAGACCAGACTTCAAGATGTAGAAACGTTGTCAACTACGTTTCAGATCTTTGCGACCCCGTATTCATTGGATGTTAACAATGTTTCTATCAGGTTGCAAATTGAATTGATAAATTTACAGTGCGACGATTTGCTGAAGGACAAATATAAACACAAGGAAGACTTGGCTAATTGTTATAAGAATGTTCCTCAAACCAGATTTCTGAGGTTACATGCACGGGTATTATGTATGTTTGGTTCTACGAATCTATACGAACAATTCTTTTCTGTTATGAACCTTTCTAAGTCAAAATCCCGAAGCATATTGTCAGATCACAATCTAACATGCAGTCTTCGGTTACACATGTGCTGTACATTACGCCCTAACATTGACAAACTAGTTAAAGAAAAGCAAAATGGCAAATGTCGGAAAATGTCCACCTAATTGTTCTGTATAGCTCTCCTCTAGCTCAGGCAAAACAGTTATAATTTCCGTTCTATTTGCGTTATAACATAACTGTTCACATAAACTAGAATTATATATATGGCATAAAGCCGAAATGTAATTATTTATAATCTGTGACTATTCCGTAATTGAAATAGTCATCATTAAGATTACGATGTACCGTATGCCATTTCCCCTTGCCCGCTGTGACGTCACACGTTCAACTGCGAGGCTGACGTGAATCTCAGGCTCTGGCCCGGGGTGATCAGCTGATAGCCGGGAACCGGGTATGCTAACAAACATGGCTACCAGTGTGGAATGTTATGGGGCAACACGTGTTAGTTTTGTTTAATTGAAAGTGAATTAGTGGCGGTATATGTTGTTTCAGTGATTGTGTTTATTCGCAAATATTGTAAATTAATCAAAATTAATTTTTCAGTAGTTTTCTTGTTGTAGTACGAGAATTATAACATGTTTTTCGCTGCAATTTTTAACGGTTTCTTTTGAGCAACTGAACAGTTTTTCGCCTGGTTTTCGTAAGTTCTACTTGTTATAGTTGAACTATTAAACTAAAATGATTATTTTCATTTATAGTGTGTAATTTTAAGTGATTTAAGAAATGGTTAATTCTTCAGTGAAGTTATTCAAGAGTCCATAACCTATATTGTAACATGGTGATACCGGTACTGAAAGGTATGTAATTCTACTTTTGTTTTAGATGTAGAATTGAACAATATGGGTCGACGTTGTAGTGTGTATCGATGTAAAACTAGTTAGGACAGTTTATATATATATATATATATATATATATATATATATATATATAAATGAAACACTTTGGAAGGACAAATCTACACCCAAAAACTGTTGAACTAAAGATGGTATAGGTTGGTTTTTGTTAAACCATTCTGGCAACAGTTAAATGCAATGAATGTTATCAAAACATTTACCAAGTTAATCAATAAATTTAGAAAACAGGCAGTAGCTAGGTCATTTACATTTTTCCCACCTTCATCAAAAAGGGAAAACTATTATACTTGGGTGAAATTTTGTCCCGTCTTTACTCACACATGATGGAACTATGTAGGCAACGACATCCAGGTTAATGTTTATCTATATGAACAGGATGACAGAGTCCTGTGTTATCAAAATTTAGCCTGTGTTATCACAGGCAGCATCCACACCTGCCATCAATAATAATATGCAATCCTAACCTAACTTTATAACATCATATCTCAACTCTTTCTCCACTTTTACAAATTAACACAGGTATCACAGCTTAGCCTATTGTTGATAATTGTTATTTATGTGCAAATTTACCTAACCAGCATGGTAAATGTTGATAGACTGAGTTTAATTAGCATCTTGCTTCAATTTCTGGGATGCCTATCTAAAGGACAAATCCACACCCAAAAACTTCTTGGTATGGTCACCGTATGGGTTTTGTTCAACCCAAAAACAGTAAACTTTGTAAATATTTATAATTGTAAGTTAATGTTAATTGTAGCCTGTAAGCCAGGTCCTTTGTACAGGCACCAGGCCAAACTTTCAATAAAACTGAAACTGAGAAAACTATATATGCCCCGCTGATAATAAATTAATATTTATAGATTCCATCATTAATAAATATTATGTAAGGTAAGTGGATACATTGGTAAGTACTTTATACAAGTGCTATTGAAAAATAAGTCTTCCGGCTTCTCCGGGGTAGGCAACATATCAATATTACCATTATTTTGATATGATTGACTAGTTATAATAATATATCGGTTAGTCACAATGGGCCATTAAAAATCAAAATATTGAGGATGGAATATTTCCATTTACATGTATATATTCAGATTTAGTGGAATTAAGTTTGGCAATAATCACGTGCCTCATGCTTAAACTTTGATGATAATAACAGCAGCTATTCATATAGATAATTAATCTTTATTATATTGATATGTGATTTATCATTTATGTAACGTATTATAATATTGTGCAGGTATTTTTGTTACGTGTTTTTATTTTCAATAATGAGTGACAATTCAATGGATATCACTTCCTTACGCTGTTCCTCCAAACGGAGAAGTCATATTCACGTTCGGCTTCGGTCGGTTCCCTTCGATCAGCTGTTTCAAAGATGACGCAATCGGACCGTAGCCTGTATTTCGCGCGAGCCACGTTCAACTGGCTTGCTCTGGGAACAAGTGTGCTCAGTGGGCTGACGTCACAGCAGCGTTACCTGTCTTCCCCTGCACTACTCAGTCTTTCTCAGGAAACGTTGGAATTGTTCATGCCAAACACATTCTTTACCACCACATTCCAATGAGAGGAACAGAGTAGGTAGGTATATATAGCGTTTACATTTGATGCACACCGTAAAGTTTTAGCAGGCAAGAATTTCAAGGTAGATAAGGTATAAATTACTTACCTGTTCTTTTGCGTCATCTTTTTCGTCCTTCCCAGAAACACCACGATGGGATCTTCTTTGTTATTTTGTAGCAGACGTCATTAGTTACACTTAAACCTGTTAAACGCATCCTTTGCATTCCTCTTGCCAAGCAAAGCTATAAGCAAAAGGTGCTTCAGAAACGTGGCCATCCTTTCACAGAATGTCGTGTGCCACATTCTCACAACTTTCTTTATACCTGACAAGTTCGCATAATTCCCATATATTCTAAAGAGGCTTCGTTTGCATTTGAGAGCGCGTCGTTTGAGCAGGATATTCACTTAGTGCCTTTAATGCAAGTCTGTGTAAATTATAACCACAAAGCTGTTGGTCTCTCACACCTTTTAACAAAACCTGTATTAATTCTTCTTGGTGATGTAAATAAAATCATGCAGCAGTCATTGGCATTAACGAACACATTAAATCTACTCAAGTTGAAGTGCAAACTTTCTTTGAACTTGGAACCAACTTCTCTCCAATGCACTCGACTTTTTCCTCTGTAAGAACAGGGCCGTGTCTCATCAAGAATGGATCCCGTTTCTCTAAATTTACTTCCCCACCAGATGATCTGAATAGTAGAGAAACTGTTGCACTTCTCTACAGCAGTTTGTTGCAACGCAGGAACCATACATGAACATTGAACATTAACACACAATAAAACTGAAACATGTGGTATTACTGATTAGCCACACGCGGAGAGGCAATAGAAGTGGTTAGACACAGCACAGCGCAGGGCAAGTAATTCCCTGTAATACGGTCACGCATCGAAACTAAGCCTCTGTAGTATTCATACAAAAAAAATGATTCTTCTGTTCACGTTACTCACATCTTTTGGCGAGACATCATCTCAAATTAAACAGTACAAACTTGCTTGTGTGCACAACAGGGAAAAGAGTTCGTGTACCTTCAGTCAGTTCGGTGACGTTGCCACCGAACGTTTCCAGTCACAGCAGGTTGCCCCAGCAGGTTGCTATTCTGGAAGTGCAGAGAGGTGGAATGGGACAGTTTAGTGATGAGCTAGTTGGCGAGACAAGCACAATAGGAGGAACCTGCAGATGGAGGAGAAAACTAAAGCAGATTGTCAAGTTTAATTACAGCCGGGCGCCACATTACCACAAATAGCCGTCTACCCAACTGCTTCTTTCTTCTTCTTCTTCTTCTTCTTCTTCTTCTTCTTCTTCTTCTTCTTCTTCTTCTTCTTCTTCTTCTTCCTCCTCTTCTTCTTCTTCTCCTTGTTTATGCATAAACAACTATTTAACACTAATAATAATTAGGTCACTAAGCCGTTAGTATGTCGGACAAAATTAAACAATTATTATTACCCACACAAAGGGTAGTCCTGGATGGAGAAATTTCATTAAGATATTGGTGTTGTATCTTGAAAGATGCTGAAATTAAATAAAAGTTGGGCATTTATCACACTTCTAGATTTTGCGCCCGATTCTTTGTCTCACTTTTCTCCTTTTTCCGTTTAGGAAGTCTTAAAATCATTTTATGACATTTTAACAGCATAACCAAAACGACAGAAAACTTAAAGTGGTACATCTTTAACATGAAGCACAACAGTCCAACGTGAGAAAATAGAAGTAAGAACGAATGTGTCGAAAACGGCTAATACCAGAGAAACAGTTGACATCAATTCACTGCGCTCTGCAGTTTCATGTAGCGAGTTTTTGGTACCTCTCTTACGGCCTATGAGCGTCGACAGACTTTTTGGATTCTGTGGCCTTAAAATACGTATTTCCGGCGAAATATCAGTATAGCTTTTTAGGGTGCAATTCAATAGTACAAAGCCGTAAAGTGGTAGAGGAAGTACAACTATGAATGTTCTCTCCTTTAATTTTGCTGCTATAATTATTTTTTAAACTAGATATGAATATCGTCTAGTCATTGTAAAATTAAATGTGGTTTTCCTTTTTCCGCAGGATGGACACTCACTTCCTACACATCAATGGGTCGAAGAATGATTAGACAGCAGATGTGTACGTCGAAAAGGTAGGTATATTCTTGTATAAAAAACATAAAACAGTAATTTTACTACCAGGGCAGGGCTGAAAGTCACGTATTTTCTATTCGTACAAAATGTAACATATACATTTTATTGTTCAGGCCAATGTGGCATTTTCATCCTCTATTAGTTATCTACAATAAGTAAAGCAAATATTATATTTAAACCAAAATTTGGATATCAAGTTCTGACCGGAAGTATAGGCTTTGAAATCTCCTGAATTCCCCCTAAAAGAAAGAATTTTTTAGAAAAACTTTCGCGGCTTTGTAAAGCACAACTCAAAGACGAAAATTCGGTTAAATACCAAACTTGATATTTAAGTTAAGCATCTTCCAAGAAAATTCTCCAGCGCAAAACTGCCATTTAAATACAGGATGTATGTGCTTAAGCTTTCATGTCGCTCAATGTGCAGACTCCAGTTCGGTTTATTCTTATAGTCAATCCACTGGAATCATCCCTGAAGATGAGACCGACGTTAGCTCTTGAAAGCTCGGAGTCTCTTCCAGAATTCACCTGGCTGATAGCCCGAGAAGCGTTATTTTCAAGGTACGCAAGTTTCAAGGCGAAAACGAATAGGGAAATGACTTGTTGGTTTTGTGATAATGTCATTGTGATTACCTTACATGAATTTTCTTTTGCAAAGCAAACTCAATACTTTATTTTGATTAGGAACACGTACCTATATTCCCCTTCGACTTTGAAGTGTATTTTTACCTCGTTACGTGACATGATTCCACCACTGACACGGTTTGAGGGACTGACCGGTTCTCTGAGGTAGATGGATTACATCGGTAGGAGGGGAGGGGGGCATGGTCTGGTAGCAAGCCGGTGTTTATATAGGAGAGTGCACGAGGTTAAAGCTACGATGTAGGGGAAATAACACAATGTGTGGGTTCTCCCCATCTATGGTGTAAAGCACAGTATAGGATGGGAGGATTTTCTTGCAAATCTTCCTGGCGTTATCTTTGGAAGATGCTGAACCTATATACCACGTTTGATACCCATTCCAATTTTCATTTTTAAATTTAGTCATTTCCCTCAATTCCGTATTAAAAAGCTGTTTTGGATCCAGGGAATTTCATTACAATATATACTACTAAGAAGTGACCATAAATTATATGTACGGTGTGTTACGCTTATAAGTATAATAAAATAAACGTTTATAATTAAAAAACTATGCATACAAATGGGTTAGGGTGGGTACCATTTGAAAGAAGAAGTCGGGCAGTTTTAATACCGTTTTTCTTTCCCTCATTACCCTCCCCTTATGTAGGACTTACAAGCCAGTGTCTAGGGTCAGACGTCTGTCAGGGAACACAGGAACCTATGTACCAGACAGAGTGAAGTGGTCAGTATGAGAGTGAGGAAGTGATTACCCTCCCCTTATGTAGGACTTTCAAACCAGTGTCTAGAGTCAGACGTCTGTCAGGGAACACAGGAACCTATGTACCAGACAGAGTGAAGTGGTCAGTATGAGAGTGAGGAAGTGATTACCCTCCCCTTATGTAGGACTTTCAAGCCAGTGTCTAGGGTCAGACGTCTGTCAGGGAACACAGGAACCTATGTACCAGACAGAGTGAAGTGGTCAGTATGAGAGTGAGGAAGTGATTACCCTCCCCTTATGTAGGACTTATAAGCCAGTGTCTAGGGTCAGACGTCTGTCAGGGAACACAGGAACCTATGTACCAGACAGAGTGAAGTGGTCAGTATGAGAGTGAGGAAGTGATTACCCTCCCCTTATGTAGGACTTTCAAACCAGTGTCTAGAGTCAGACTTCTGTCAGGGAACACAGGAACCTATGT
This sequence comes from Tenodera sinensis, assembly GCA_030765045.1. NCBI lineage: Eukaryota > Metazoa > Arthropoda > Insecta > Mantodea > Mantidae > Tenodera > Tenodera sinensis. The sequence continues at coordinate 13,048,903 of CM060970.1, forward strand.
ACCAGACAGAGTGAAGTGGTCAGTATGAGAGTGAGGAAGTGATTACCCTCCCCTTATGTAGGACTTTCAAACCAGTGTCTAGAGTCAGACGTCTGTCAGGGAACACAGGAACCTGTGTACCGGACAGAGTGAAGTGGTCAGTATGAGAGTGAGGAAGTGATTACCCTCCCCTTATGTAGGACTTACAAGCCAGTGTCTAGAGTCAGACGCCTGTCAGGGAACACAGGAACCTATGTACCAGACAGAGTGAAGTGGTCAGTATGAGAGTGAGGAAGTGATTACCCTCCCCTTATGTAGGACTTACAAGTCAGTGTCTAGAGTCAGATGTCTGTCGGGGAGCACAGGAACCTATGTACCAGACAGAGTGAAGTGGTCAGTATGAGAGCGAGGAAGTGATTACCCTCCCCTTATGTAGGATTTACAAGTCAGTGTCTAGGGTCAGACGCCTGTCGGGGAACACACGAACCTATGTACCGGACAGAGTGAAGTGGTCAGTATGAGAGTGAGGAAGTGATTACCCTCCCCTTATGTAGGACTTACAAGCCAGTGTCTAGGGTCAGACGTCTGTCGGGGAACACAGGAACCTATGTACCGGACAGAGTGAAGTGGTCAGTATGAGAGTGAGGAAGTGATTACCCTCCCCTTATGTAGGACTTACAAGCCAGTGTCTAGGGTCAGACGCCTGTCGAGGAACACAGGAACCTATAAGTCAGTAGTCAGTATAAGAGTGAGGAAGAGGAGGATATTAAATACAGGCGAAATCGATGATTGAAAAGGTGATAATGGAACAATTGGTGGAATGAGTGGCGGGGGAAATCGGAGAGCCAGAGAGAACCCACCCTGATTCAGCTTCGTGCAACACGAGTATCACATGCGGGTACCTGGGATCGAACCCGGGCCCCCTAGGCGGTAGGAGGACGCTCTAACCACTCGGCCACGGCACCGCCGTTTTAATACATTGGTGTGAACTTTAGAACAATCATGCATGGCACGCACATGCGCAGATCATTGCATAGGAAAATGCATATCATATCGTTCATCAGTCAACATGTGGGCAATTTTTCAGCAAGAGGGTGCACCACCGCACTTTTTCAATGCAATACGGACATTATTGGACAGACAGGTCCCTGAAAGATGGATCGGAAGAGGACACCAGACCTGACACTGCCTGATTTGTTAAGGATCAGGTCTACAGGACACCACTAGATGACTTGGCAGACTTATGACAAAGAATTTATGTTGCTGTCGATAATGTTACATCACATATACTTCATAACACATGGGTCGAGGATGAACACTGGTTGGTTATTTCCCGTGCCACTATGGACAGACATGTTGAGGTTTATGAAACACAAGGTAAGTATATATTATACCCCAGTTTTCACTATTTGTAGCCGATGGTTTCATTTCCAGATTTGTATTAGTTCAGAAGTTATAGCTATAAGCGCAACACCCTGTATGTTACACAACAGTTTTATAGTATCTTTGTTTAAAAGTCGCACTGATGTTTGGGAACTTTCCTTTGGTTCGTGCTTGCGCATCTCTGTAAACACAGCTTTCTGAGAACCGAAGACTGCTTCTAGTAAAACAGCTGCGAGTGTCCAGTCACGATTCTATCTATGCATTGTAGTACGCAAGGAGCGGCACGTAAACAATCGACCGACACCGCCCTTCTTTCCTTACGGATCTGTGTATGACCAAGGCCCGCTGAGAAGGTATAATATGCAAAACCATATCTTTTAATATTGGATTTCTATTGAAATAACAATACTTACTTGACAATTAAATGTAAATATAAACTGCATGGATCACGTGCTGCACTCAATCTATGAATCACTTTTGTTTTCGCAGTTTTTAACGACCGCTTTCACTGCTACGGCACCGCAGGCGGTCTATAAATCACGTAAGCACACGGCACATGCAGGGGCGGACACAGGGGTTGTGCAACTGATGTGCAACAGTTAGAAAATCTGTAAATGTCATATATATATATATATAATATAATATATATATATATATATATATATATTCCTTATTATTTTTGCAGATGGGCAACACTTTATACATTGAAAGCAAGAAGGTCGGAATTGCTGTGCTTTCGACCATTTGGTATCCATGCAAATCTAGCCTGCTCCTCATGGGAAAATGGACCTTAGCAGTGCATGCTTTTGGAATGGACTGTTGCTAAGGCCCATTGTATTAGATGTCTTAAGAGATACAATTACATTTAAAGAAGAAGCCGACGAGACTTTTTACACATTTTATAAAGTCTTAATTTCCAAATTGTTACCTATGTACATTAACGCTAGTCCATTCTATGTCAGCTCCCATGGTGTTCCTCAGATACCGTAACGTTGAGCACGAACGTTCTGGTGTTGTAGTAACCGGTAAAGTGCACAGAACCCTCAGCACCTGGTGTGTCAAGGGGAAAAATAATTTCATTATACCCCTTCACTGTTACTGCCGAAGCAATCTAGGACTTTCCTGAAACTGCACAGCTATTTGTGGTATCGTCATGCCGTAGATCTGCATACGATTTGGAATGAGATTATGCCAAGCATATTTATTGCTAACCGTTCTAAACCTCTGTGCACTGAATTACGATAGCATCACATTATAACATATTCAGATATTTCATTCGCTGTACAGTTATTATTTTAATGAAAGTAATTAACGTAGAAAACGCTATAATTCTTTGAATATATTTGTGAATTAATATGAATATGTTTTTCTTTAGTTACGTTCTTAATAGTTTCCAAATTTTCGGGGGGTTCACCCGCCCCAATCCCCCCCCCCCTTGGATCCGCCCCTGGGCACAAACTTCTATAAACTTCAATTACCTGTCACCTACGCTTCTATATACCCATGTTCTCTTCCGGCCACAATTAACTTAAAGTAGACAGAAAAACGAGTTTTTACAAACAAGTTCTAAAATATATGTATGAAAATAAATCGTAACAGTTAATGTCAAGAGAGTGCACGTCAGATTTTGATTAGTACCAACAAAATGGCGGATGTACCTAACTTGCTATATTTCGTCACTGTAAACATCACTGCGTTTCGTCGAGTAGCCTGTTAATTAGTTTAATGCTAAACTGTTACGTTATTTAACATCGCATATGGCCATTATTTCTTAACATTAATCTTTTTTCTATGCTGGCAGGTCTATCAACAGCATTTAATTACGGTGTAAGAAGATTAGCGATTGTCTTCTTTTCTCAGCTTTCAGGTGTATGAACGTTTAACTTAACCAGAAGGTTATAAAACGGCACCAGCAGTTCAACTTTGGTTTGGTTTAACTAAATGTCTAGTCAAACTATGTGTAGGTATCATTCCAAACCTATGTGTCAACTGGGGTTCCAACGTAACAATATTATCTCACTTTATGTAAAAGCATATCATTGTATTTCATACTTAAATTAATCGAGTAGTTTTCATTTAACATATATGTGCATTGTGAACACAATTGGGAGTAGCTAGTCTTCATGGTGAACATTGCTCAAGAAGTAACCTAAAATAGCTGTTAGCCTTCTTCGTTGCGCAAGCTTGGAAAACAAAAAAAGAACAACCAAAAACAGATTAAAATAACAAACTGTACTGCACGTTGGTTATGAACTATTGTGATGACAGCAGCGCGACTCAAAGAACGCTCGAAGTCAGCTACCTCACACCACTACGTTACTAGGCAACCTCCGATAATAATCGGGCCAATAAGACGAGATTCCAAACAGTTCAAGAAGTTAAAAAGGTCAGGCTTTTACGAGAAGCTTCTGCCAGTAGAACTTGTTCTGCTAATCCGCCACTCCTGGACGGCTCGCACACTGCCAGCGACACCGCACGTCACCCCACCTAGCGCTACTAAGGCGCCTTCGCAACGAGGTGCGTCTCCGACTGCGCGAGCCCCAAGCGCGCGCGTGGGAGGACACGATGACACGCTTGAACATCGAAACCGCGACGTATGGAGGACCGCCAAGAGACCCCGAAATCGAGGTGGCTCACCTACCTCCCCCATCCAAGGCACCCAAGGCTTAGGCTATGAACCCCAAGCCAAAGTGGATGTGTTCGTCGAATACCTAGAAAGGACTTTGAGGCCGCGAGGTTACCTAGACTTCTTCGACCGTGTTCGTCGGGAGGTACGCCGATATCTTCGACGACCACCCGATGGGGTGGAACGACTTCCCGACATAAAAGCCAGCGAGCTCCAAGTCGCACTCCGGCGTCTGAACCCTAAAAAGGCCGCGGGGCCTCACGAACTAATCCCCGTCATGCTCCACCACCTTCCTCCGCCGTGCTCTTTCTCACAAAGCTCTTCAATATGTGCCTCGCCCTGTGTCACTTTCCAAGTGACGCCAGACGCCAGACGGAGTTCGAGTCGAACGGAGGTGAGGTGATTGTTCCCCCGGTCAAGTGTCTTTATCGCAGTACCTAGCCGTCATACGGCTTAACCTGCGCGATGGTTTTGATGGTGTCACTACAGGGATGTTTTCACTGGGAAAAATTTGTTGGAACAGGGGTTTTTATAGTAACGGGAGGGATTGTAGGCAGGGATTGGTCCGTAAGTGGGCTGTGCGCGAATTTTACGCGCTAATTCCTACCAGGGTTCTGGCCGTCAGTCACTCGCTGAGAGGTGAACTGAAACTGGTGATTCGCTCTGTTTTGAGTACAACATGCCGGCGCTCCAGAGGCAGTACGAGTCGAGTGGGGAAGCTTATTCCCCCACCCGAAGTGAGTGAAGGAGGCCCGGGGGATGTAGATTTTGAAGCCAGGGAAGGGCCTTGTACAGCCAACCAACTGCCGCTCCATAAGCCTCCTCTCTGTCCTCTGGAAAGTTTTCGAGAGGCTTCTATACTCCATCCAGCCTTAGATCCGCACCTTGTATCCCTCCGCGATAACCTGATGTTATCACCTGCGACTAACACAAAACAAACACCACGTGGACTCATACCTTGTATTTATGTTGCAACAGAACAATATTTACTCAGGAATTTTAGAAATATCGCATTACGTTTAAGTAGTCTTTACCAGGGCTATCGTACATCTTTAAAACTCACAAATAATCGCCGATATTTAAGGTACTATATTTTATGGTGTGCTTTGGTTCCGGCGTATTGCGAGTTGTTGATGGCTTGTGTTTACATCAAGGGCGGATCTAACGGTGGAGCGATTATAGTTGCCAGCTTGTGCCCCCTACTGGGGAACATTCAACTATTCCTGCCCACCAGTTTGGGTTTCGGACTGGTCACTCAATGTCTCAGCAGCTGCTGCGAGTAGTGGAGGCCGCCGACCAGGAATACTAGGACAAGGCTTACACTGCAGTAGCATCTCTAGACGTGGAGGCGTCTTCCATGACCTGGCATGCGGGTCTCCTCATCCAACTGAAGCTGGTCACACGCATAGTACATCTAACTACACTCATTTCTCAAACACAGATCTCAGTTGCGGGAAACCAATCTACACGAGGACCAATTTGAGGCGTAGTCCCCGAAGGTTCTGTTTTGTCCCCACGCTTTTCAGCGTTTATCTGGCCGAATACCAACCGAGCAGCACGTCAACATGGCCCAGTATGCTGACGACGTGCGGCTGTATTCTACAAATAAAAACCTATGCAGCACCTTCCTCCCCATTCAGAGACTCCTGCGTCTCCTCCAAGAATGGTGCAGGTGTTGGCGGTTGTCCTTAAACCCACAGAAAAGCCCAGCCATTCTCTTCACTAAGCGCCGCTTTCCCGCAAACTTCCCCATATTCTATCTCAGAAGAAGGACAGAATGGACGAATACCATCACCTACCTGGGAGTGAAGCTCCATAAGGGTCTGACTTTTGGGGAGCACATCCGGAACTTGGCGCACTGGGCCAGCAGGGCAACACCTCGTTGCATGCTAAGGTCCGGGATGCCTCTTCCCTTGAAGCTACTACGCCTTCTTGGGGCCCTCGAAATCCCCGTCCTACTGTACGCCTGCAAGATCTGGGTCATGACCGCAGGTTCATACGTGCTCCGTCTGCCGCGTGTGCAGAATAGAGGTATTCGGATAATCTATTTTCTATACCGCAGATTCCCCTAGAGACTTTCGTATGTGGAGGATGAAATTAGGCGCCGGGCTACAAAATTTTACGACCGATTGCCATAACATCGAAGCTCCCTGGTTAGATCTCTTGGGAGTTATAACGCATCCGGTAACAGCGGAGCTAAACCAACAGCAGGAAAAGCTGAGCTCCCATACAATCTTTCCAATAGATGTTTGGATTTCTAAATTCAAAATTAAAACCACCCATATTTGGATTTATACACCAGCGGTGCCCATTGACAGTTGCAGCCTGACTGGGCACCCATTGAGGAGTAAAAATTGCTACCTCCCTTCTACCCCAAACTCATCTTCACCCACCACCCTGCAATACCCCACAGCCTCTGGTGAAAGTGGTTATGCCCTGAAAAGGCCAGGTACGCGTATGACGCACTTCGGGGTGCTCTCAGCCTGCCAACAGAATGCGTCAGTGAAATATTCAGAGTGTTAAGCCAGTCAGTGTCTTAGCAGTTTTCCACAGTGTATCGTCGGAGTTTGTACACACAGTGAGCAGTATTTGTATCAAGGTTACGATAGAACAGAACAGTTGAAAGTTGCAATTGTAAATTGTGTTTACAATAAAACAGAGAACTGCGTTTTGTGATTCAGTTTTAGAAGAAATAAAACGTCATTAAAAGTAACAGTGCTTGCCATTTGTCATAACACTTTGATGACACTTTTTTTTTTCCCCCACCCTATTGTACAACGTATCCAGGATGCCCTCCATGTTTTACACGCTTCTGGCGTTGACGTGGTGTGTGCATGGATTCCTGGTCACGTAGGTTTGCCTGGGAATGAAAAGGCAGATTTAGCAGCAAAGACGGCAACTACAGAACCCAGAATTATCATCTCACGTGTTACTTCGGAAGACTTTAGGCTTGAAGTGCGGAGAGCGGTGCTGGCGTCCTGGCACGTCGAGTGGTCAGCTCTCCGCGGTAATAAGCTTAGAGAAGTGAAAGAACTTCCGATAAACTGGGTAACTTCCTGTCGCACATCTCGTCGCGAGGAGGTTAGTTTGGCTCGATTAAGAATAGGGCACTGCAATTTTTCGCACGGTTACCTATTTAAAAGGGACCCTGCGCCTCTATGTCCGCTGTGTGACAACGTTTTGTCGGTTCGCCACGTGCTCCTAGAGTGTTACTCTCTAGCGCACCTTCGGGATTCTCTGCAGGTGCCTCCCAGACTTGCAGAGGTCCTAGCGGACGACAAAACAGCGGTTGATAGAGTTCTTAATTTTTTAGCGCAGTGTAATATAAATTTGAGGATTTAAATTTTTTAATTATCTTGTTTTGCTTTTGGACATATTTATCACCTTGTTTCATATCTGGCTATTGCCACTGATTTCTACCTTGTATATTTTGTTGTTTCTAGGATTTTTATTTTTTGAGTGAAATTTATATCTGGCTATTGCCATGAGTCTGTTAAGGGCGCTGATGACCTAGAAGTTGAGCGCCCTTAAACCAAATCCAAATCCAAATCCAAAGATGACACTTTTATAAAGGGAATCATAAACAGTAATTCGTGACTTTTATAGTGCATCTCATTCTTAGTGGACAGTACACGTTAAATGGAGTGCCGTGTTGCAACATGTACTAGTTACGAATCTTTCTCCGTGCGCGACCCCGGGGTGACCGGAGTCCTGTACTTCACTATCCTCCACGCCTTTGTCACTGTATGGCCTAAATTTACAAATGACTCGTCTGTATAAACAAATTATTTCCCCTGGTCCCTGAACCTTTTATGTATTTTAGATATTTATGTCTCCATCTGATGATATCGTCTTTTTCTATTAATATGCACCCTTTATCCCTTCTTTCATATTCGAACCCCAAATCATGTAAGAACCGACTAAGAGTGGCCCTTGAGAATTTGGTAGGGTCTCATCACTGTTGACCCGTGACAAAATTATATTCAGCGTGGGTGGAATATTTGCAAACAGTAAAGAATGAACAATTTGCCGCACTCCACATTGCACTATTCCATCATATTGCGTTAACCTAGGGTTTTTGTTTTCCTGTCCTTTTTGCTTTCTTTTTCGATGGCGTTCTTAGAGGTCCTTTCATTACTTGCTTTTTAATCCTATACACTACTGCTTCTGAACACCCGATAGCCTTAGCGGTTTCTTTTACTCCCTTACTAACCTCATTTTACTTCAAAAATAATCTAACACATTCATAATTATTAATTTACCAACATATCGTCTCTTCCTAGCTTTCCCCTCCATAACTACAAATATTTACGGAAAATAATAAATAAATAACGCAATAACAGATCACATATTCCACACAGTTACACACACGACTTCTTTTGAACTAATGTTAGTGCTGCTCCTTATACTATCTTCTGTGTTAGATCTGGCGCGAGAATACGCTGAATAGATTTGTTTGCTTTACTCGATGAAAGAAAGAGGCTACAGCCTTTTGGTTTATTTTTAAAACTTTCTCCAATCCTCAACATTTGTTCTCACTTGGTCCCCGATGTAAACTCAATAACAAAAAGGTTTCACACTGCGTAACTTTTGCAGTGCACAGATATATTTTCCTAAAACATTTAATTTAAAAAATTGCAACATTTAACTGAGTAAACATACAGAATTCAAATTGGGCAGGTAGTAGCACTATAGTCTACTCTAGCTAAGAAAAAAATATAGACGTATTGCAGCAGTTAGTGCGTGAAGAGCATAGAAACAGTAAATATAGGACTTCTATTGAAAAAAAAAAAAGCTTTTTTGACGAAATATGTGGCTATAGAAATGTATAACTCTAAAAAGGATACAACCTGATAGAGAAAAAATTCTGCGTAGGATAATGTGTTCAAACCTGAAATTTATAACAACTGAATATTTATACCATGCAATTAGGAACCTGGCAACAGTGCGAGGGTAGAAAAGGACGAGGCTAATGGCAACTTGTATCTGCTAGATAGAGACAAATATATCCCATTTAATTCCATACTGTCATCTAAGGGTGAGACAAGGTATAGAAAATATTTATTGGTTCGGCATTATGTTGGCTGAACTGTGAAAGGCTGAAATGTCATTGGTCAGTCAGAAACAAAGAACATTCCAATGGATATAATCGATTTTCCACGTTGCTGTGAATAGGCCTCCGCTTCCGTTTCTGTTGCCAGTTTACAAAGTTACGCTCATGTGTTTACTTTCTGTTCTCATTCTGATTCTCGTTTCCGATGTTCTAATTTCACACAGTTCAAGCATCATTAAATGTTTTACCCAAAATTCTATGTCAAGATTTCATCGACAATGCCTGTTTTGGGGTCAGGAAAAGACTGATATTATTCGCACGTGTGGGCTTGCGCGTGAATAGCGTAATCTTAAGGCGAAAAGTGTGACATACTTATTTTAGTTTCAGCGTCTTCCTTGAATGCAACAATGATTTTCAAGACAATCTCTCACCTCAAAATATCCTTCACACACTAAAAATTGTATTTAGTCTTGGTTTTCTCCAAAATGGCTGACGATTTTATTAAAGACCTTTCTATGACAAATGTATATCTTGAATTGTATGTGAAAGCTGTTCATTGAGAAAGAATTTTGTGTAATTTTGTATAACAGGTAAACATTAGATAAACAAAAAGTTGCTGACAAAAATGTACATCTTGTTACAGTTATAGGACACAATTTATGTTAAATATCTCTTATGGTATAAGCCATTAGTTATTGGTTAGAATACCCAAACCACACATGGGCAGGAGAGGAGAGGTAGCGATTGAACTTGCCTTACTCACCCCACATTCTCTTGCCGAGTGAGAAAGGTTGTTTTGATACAACTGCAGTTGTGGCAAGGTTCCACCTGCGCGGCAGTAATAACTTTGCGCTGTTTTTAACTATTTTGTTCATATTAAATATATTTTGCATACAATAATTATTACAACCGCCTACTGTGGTTAGGCAAATTACATAATGTTCAAGTATATAACCTTTCTTAATCTTATGTACGTAATATCCTTAAGCTGCCTTATGGTTAAATGTTGTTTCTTTTTCACAATAAATAAAGCAGTAAAGCATTGATATTCAACCTTAAAATATTTTAAAACTATTGATCAACATAATAAACTGTTTGGTTTTAAACTCAATATTGTGTTCAGACTTTGAAACACGAAATACAGTAGCTTACATTAAACAAACTAATACGAAACTAAACCTCTAAAAGGTGGAATCATATCGTCCTATTTATGTTTGCAAATACAAGTATTCAGAAAGCACCTTTTGAAAATGTAAATAAACGCCTGTAAGATTACCAAAGCTTGATTTATGCTCCAGATCAAAGTGGCCTTCGATATTGTAACGTGTTATATTTGCATATTGAAATTCGCACATTAAACATCAAAATTTCCGGTTTTTGTAAATTACAATAAATTCTCTCTACCACTCTTCATGAAACAGACGTCCCGACGAAGCCATACTCGCCACTGAATGAGATGTGTCGGAAGCTGAACAACAGAGAAGGGGCGGGATGGCTGGTGGAGTGAGGCAAGAATGCCTTTCAGTAGAGTGGCCCTTTTGAGCCGATTTTGCCCATGCCTGCTTTATACTTCAAATGTTAAGACATCTCTCAGTTGTTTCTCGCAATGTCATACAAACTCAACATATAGCGACACGCGTTTTAAACATTTGACTTAAACTTCAGTCTCGTGCATCCACCTTCTATATACAGTGAAATATGTAATAAAACTACTACAGGAAATGCTTCATCTTCTTTAATAGCATATATAACAGGTAACTATTAAGTTTTTGTAAGAATAGTTGTGTAAAGAAACGATTTAAACATTTGACTGCCGTACGTAGGTCCCGTAGGCTCCTGTGTATCCGAACACTTTTGACGTACATTTATTTTGCTAAAAAGGACTCAGAGAAAAAAGCGTGATAAACTATTTGTTAAATATTTATAGTATACGATTTACTATCTGGCCATTCTTCTGTTTGTACCTACCATTTATCACTAGTCATTCTTTTATTTAGTCGGTGTCGCCAACTGTATTCCCATAAAGGCTGATTCATAATCACCGGCAACGGTAACGATAACCAGAACGACAAAGTTCAAATACATTTATTCAAAGGGAGTGTTTACAGCCGACGGTAAGCTCTCCCGGGCCCCGGGAACGGAAAAGAGCAGACCAAGTTTTAACGTTCTCCTTCCCGTTCCTGGGCACATATTAGAATTAGATTCATGTTGTGCCTATTAGACTTTTCGCTGTAGAAATTAATCAAGGTGGTTGTGTCATGAGAAACAGCTGCTAGAGCTCTCCCTAAAAAAAGAATATCATTGGTCAGTTAAAAACAACTGAATCTTCAATGCGCAATAGCCCTTTCATTTTCTGGTATCTTGTCTTTCTCGTTACCAGGCTATTGATTGCTGCCTTGCTTTCTGTTGCCGCTGCCGTTATGGTTCCCGTTGTTGGATGGTTGTGAACCAACCTTTAATCGCTGAAAAACAATTTATTTCTAAAGGAAACAACAGCCCCATTTGAAGCTGGCGATGTTCTTAACAATTATTATTTTAAAAACTGATATATTTTTCCAGATTATTTGTTCATGTCAAAAGTAAAGTGAGATTTATTTGAGATTATAAACTGGTTTTCTGTTATAATAAGAAGAGAGGATCGAAATACATATAATTCTTGGGTTTCGCTTTCCCCCTTGGCAGTCCTGAGTAAGTCGAACAGTACTAATCGTAATAGATATACTTTAGGTTATTTCCGTTTATAGAATTTAACATTTTCTGATCAAATCTTTGGGTATAGTATTTAAGTTTATACTATACTTATAAAATAGTGCAGATAAATATTCGAGGACTTGGCCTTCCCAGGTAAATTCTCGGGTTGGGTTATACAGTAGGGAAAGTGGCGCGATTCTAATGCTCTTCAACATGTCCTTGTTTTCCACGTGGGAATATGACAAACTGGAAATATCTTATCGTGATCAGTTCCTGGCGGTCCAATTAAGTGAATGACTGGCAAAGATCAGTCTCTACTTTGCAGAATCAGGGTGACCTTGAGCAAAATTGTCTGTTATGTAAACCAGCTTTTCTGTGAAGGTCGGAATTATCAATATCCGAGAGTCGCACTCAAACCAAATCTCTCGCCCGGCATTGCACTTAAACCCTCCTCCTTCCAGGATTTCATTCAGTTCGCTTATTCCTAATGACTAGGCCTCGCACTTTAGGCACCTGAAATACACTCTAATATGATTAAAATTGGGCAACAAAATTGAAATTGAGTTTTTATTTATGGACGCTATTTAACTGATATAATTCTCAGAGCGTCCCATTCTATATTGGGCGTAAAAGATACCTCTTTATCAGGATTGAGGTATTTTAAGCGGCATAAACCTACGACACGGGACTATCGGCTTTACTTCCCTTCCAAAGGGAGCTATACTAAGGATTTTTACACTTGAAAAAAAATCCATCGCTCCTCGTCGCTCCCAATGTAGATCTCGCTAAAGCACACAATGTCACTTTTTTTTACTTAACCATTTCCTAGATATTCATTGTTATTGCTAGAATTTTAAAATAATATTTTCTCAAATAGGAAATCGTTATTCGGTTCTCTCTCTTTTTTTAATATCTTAGTCATACAAAGAGAACAGAAATTTGAAAGCCATCGTATAGCGTCCAGCTCTTAAAAGATTTGACTATCCCTTAAAGCCTTTTGTATTCCATATTCCCCTTGTACCTACAAGGGTGATAACTTTAAGATATGCCAAAATCAGAGCAACAGATTTTTTCAAGAACATAATGTATTTTTAAAATGCCACTATATGAAGGTGCATTGATTTACTCGTAAAACTCAATTTTCAGTTGAAGGAATCTGCTGGGCTTACGCAATGGAAGTGGATGTTGAGGTAGTCTGATTTCGTAATTTCTCCAGATATGGCTTCGGTGAAGATGAACTGGGGTGACCTGTTGTTTATATTAATAGTTGTTGCTTCTGTATTCAAATATAAATAATACGTAATGTTGGTGTACAAGTGGATGACCTCACATATTAATCGCTGCATAAGTACCGATACAATCCGATAAAATGGCATCCTTCAAAGCATATTATAAGAAAAACGATCGTAGTTGGTCTATATCTCAGGCATTGCAAAGCGTAATGCTGAATATCGAATTTGCGGCGGAGGCCTCAAAACATGTATTTCCAGTGAAATCTCAGTTCGAATTATTGGATAGAATACAATATCTTTTCTAGTTATTAAAGGTAAGCAGTAGAAAAAGTCAAAATGGGCATTTTCTCTGTGATAATCTGACTAAGTGAAGAGGAAATCTGGAGTCGCAGTTTTATCTGCATCTCGTGCCTACCAAGGATCAAGAGGTGTCGAACAAACATGTATGTACCTGTGACAAGACAGTTCCCGCATTGCTGACTCATCGTGACAAATTTTAGGGCGGCCACCACAAAAGAGAATGGAGACAGACACGCTGGTACATACCCGCTTGGAAAACTAGCCTACATGCCTAGGTATATATTCAGAACAATAGCTCTGAAAACAAAGTACCTACCGAAATATAACACCTTAAAACACGACAACTCTACACTTAACAGAAAGAAGATAATTAGCGCGTTTATCACAACATGGCTTCCATTAGCCGTTCAACAAAGGGTGCATTTCAACATTTCCGAGACGGTAATTAATGAGCAGCGCTATTACGTTTCTGACCTTCACTTGTTTTGCGTGAAAACATTTGCTGGCACATGATTCAGCAACATTTTTATGGCAGTGCTTGATCTAGAAGTAGTACGTTCAAAATCCGTGCAAGCGATGTTACACTTCATTAATATAGGAACAAACAATATCGTCTTTACGTCATAAAGAACATGGCAATCTCGACAGATCGCAACCTTCATTTGTAACTGGATTTACTCGGGAAAGATGTCAGCACTTCATGTTCTTCTTTTGCTTTACCCAGAAGCTGAGCGATATTTTTCTATCCACAGAACGACACTACTGCTATGTAACCTAGTCATTCACTTTCTTTCTCTTCCTGAGCACCGAGCTCATCGTGAAATGTTATTCCAACTTTCTCTTTTCATAAGCGATCAAACCATGCTACAGTCTATTCCTTCATACTCATACACTAATTTTATACAGCCTGTTCCATAAACAAATGTCAATAACATTGAAAGTAATCATTTTTACTTTCTCTACTGATAAGTAGAAGTATTGTATTCCACCCAAAAATTCGATATCGAGATTTCACCGGAAATATATGTTTTGAGATCCCCTGAATAAAAAAAAAAGCATCTTTAGAAAAAGGTCCGTGTGTGTGTGTGTGTGTGTGTGTGTGTGTGTGTGTGTGTGTGTGTGTGTGTGTGTGTGTGTGTGTGTGTGTGTGTTTGAGATATTTTGATGACAAATGAAATGTATATCTTGAATTTTCGGGCTATAGCCTACGTAGTCCTGTTTACTCTGGAGGACTTTTGAATAACTGGTAAACCATTAGAGACAGACAAAATCTTACCGTACAAAAACTGTAGATCTCGCTAAAACACACAATTTGTGTCTCAATAAATGTTTTGTAGAGTGAACCATTTCGGAGATATTGCTTGTTATTTGTGTCAGTTTCGGAAAACTTTAAAACTTTCGTGAAATGGAACATCGTTGTTCATTTGTTTATATGTTCAGCGTGCAAATAGAACGGGATCTCAAAGCTAAAAGACAAGACTATCGCTGTACTCTATTCCCCTTGTACCTACAAGGAAATAAGCAATACGATACTTTCCACAAATGTTTCTCAACACGAAGAATATATAGGAGTAAGAGTTTGTAAGAACGGTTAGTACAAGAGTAGAGAAAGTCATGTGAGTGCAACACATCAGAAATTTAAGGTAAATACATGTGTTTCGGAGAGGGTAGGTAGGCACAAGTGGGGGGTGACGCAGGTCCACTCTTCAAGTTGTTATATCTGGCTCTGGAACTCCCCACGAGAAACAAAACAATGGCGGACGACTTGCTCTTTCGAAAAGTATATATTTGAAAATTCAAACCAATAATAAGTATCTCTCAAGTAGCTAATCTATCAAAATAAATTGATTTTAACGATATTTACATTTTTAAGAACTAAATTTGTTTACTTCTCACGTTTTACCACTTATAGAAAACTACAAAACTCCTTCAGAATAAAGACTTCACCGGCTATTACTACAAAATTATATATTATGTTACTGTATGTAAACATTTTGTTTGTCACGCAATAGCTCATATATATAGCATTGACATCAAAATCATTGTGACCATTTATCACATGTACCCAAGCTGAGCAGAACATTACTTCCCCTTACTGGTGTTTTGCTCCTCACTGTAACTTTTCTATCTGACCTTACCTTGGTCATCTCTTGTTCTCTTCCGACCCCGATGCTATTAGGGATCCTGAGGGCTAGGGAGTCTTTATTTTTCCAACCTCTCCATTTCTCTAATTTCTCTATAAAATATTAACCCCTAACATGCTGACCTGTCATGGCATGTAATACGTCCTGTGATTGGTAATCAGAGGATATGGTCGGTGAATTTATTTTGATAATTCTCCCGGTCAGGTCGGTGAGACGTAAACCAACGACAGGTGTGGTCCTCCAGACATTCTGGGGGTTGTGAGAGAGCGATGTGACCGCCAAAACATAAAAATATGGTGCTCTCTAAAAAGCGGTTACTATTACTGCTATTGCTCTCTTCAATATCAGTGAAAAATATTGGAGAGCAAGAGGATTAATGACTTCATTGTCAGAAATCCAGCATTAGCTAACAACATTTATCACTCTTTCTCGGAGAGCATATAAATTGCGACTTAACATACACATAAATAAAACTTCTAAATAAATCAGTTTTTTTATTAAATGTTTTCAAAATTTTGTGACATACTGCTCTACCGAACAGTAGACGAGCGGAGGCCATCCAAGCGTTGCAAGTCCCGTGCTTCTCAGGTTTCCAGCTTTAACCCGAACTTCGGTTAGCGTTAGGACAAGGCAGGGTTGGGCAATTGGTGCTCAGGAAGCGCAGCCCGCTCACGACATTGCCTGATACCTACGTTTAGCAGGTAAAAAAATAAATAAATAAAGGTCGTCCAAGGTATTCCACGAGTCGCCCAAGCCTTGGTTAAGGTCTGTTTATATCAACTGCTGGTGCTTGCTATTGTAAAATTTCGGCGTTTCATTAGTAACACCCCCAGGGCGTGTTACATGCTACCCCTTCTAACAGCAACGCTTACCCCGTTTCCATGGGGAGTACAAATCGAACTGAGTTCTCGTTCCGGATTGAATGCTGCAAGGAAACGTGGATTTAGATCCAACTGAATCTTGGATCCGAGCATCTATGAAATGGGATCGGATCGAAAGTTTGTTGCATATAGACACCTACTCGATTCAAATAGATTTGAATCCAACAAAGATGCTAGCTTATACTGTACAAGTAACACGCTGCACGCTCGTCATTTTGTTTTCTTAGTGAAAGTGGTGTAATAAAGCACAACAAAGCCATGTTTATTGTTTCTATAATCTCGCAATATATTCTTCTCAAAAACATTCACTAACTTCAAAACCTAGTTAAATACGCGGAAAACATTTTAACAGGTTCGCCAACATAAAATCTTGAGCCTTGCGTAACCAAATCGATCTCAATACGGATCGAATTCAACATGGAAACGCGGATCTTATTGAACATGGGATTGAACTCAAATCTATTTCAATTCCCCATAAATGTAGTAATTGAATTAGTCTAATTTAATTATTTTGTTTAACGACGCTGTCAATTACCAAGATCATATCAGCGTCGCTGGTGTGCCGGAATTTCGTCCCGCAGGAGTTCTTTTAGATGGCAGTAAATCTACTGACATGGAGCTGTCGTTTTTAAACACACTTAAAAACCATTGAACCTACGGACCTTGGGATCAGCAGACTAGCGTCTAACCAACTGAGCCACCCATAACGACTCCGAGCTAGTCGTGATAAGTAAGTAGGTGGTACAAAAGTAGACAGATCAAAATAAAAACAAAAGGTAGGATTCGTCAAGCAGGATATCTGGAGAGAAATATTTAACACAAGAATAGCAAAATTTAAAGCCCTTACTCTACAGGTTATGAGGTCGTCGCGCATGATTTATTCTCTTTTTATACTTATTTTTGAAAGGTAGCTCTTTTCTTTAGTTACAACCAAGTCTTCATTTGTTCCATATAAATTATTCGGTTGCGGTTGTCAGTTTCAAGTATCTATGTAGTTACCATTCTGGCAACAAGAGGAAATATTGCTGGAGAGTAATTCAACAATAACAGAACTACTTTATTCATCACATCATGTAAAATAGTGTGTTAACAGAAACTGTTAACTCATGGACGGCTTTGAAGCTAATACGTTATTTATTTCTGTATCTGATAACTAGAATTATTTTAAGTAATTTATTTTCTTTACTTGCTATTGAACAAAGAGTTGCATCTTTCAAGAATGCAAAATCAAAGATTTTGGCGAAATCCCTCCAAGCTCAAACAATTGCAAGGATAAGATATCGTCATATGACTCGCAGCTTTCAGCTTCAACTTCTTCACAACTTTCCTGTGACCGTTTTCCTAAGAAATATACAACTTACAGTTTGTCCGTGTTAGGCAAAACAGAGACAGCCAACAACAGTTCTAACCAAGGAAAAATTAGAAGAGATTGAGACAAGGCCAAGAAAGTCGCTGCCTCACTGTGTTTTGGCCTGGCTCGCTCTACATCCGTGTCATGATTATCTGTACTTAAAGATAACGTATATGCAACGAAGTCCCACACGCTCGACGAACTGGAAGGCGCTACGTTTTCCGCTATTTCGGCTGCACGTGGCAGCTTTGTGCAACATCATTTGGAACACCTTTTATAACGAAAGGTGCGCACAACGGTCTCTCGCTACTAGACAAACGGATTCGGTAAAGCGGCGGGCTTCCAAGCGCGTCATTAAAGACAAATCCGGTTATTTGTTTATCTTGATTTAAATATATACGATCATATACTTTGATTTTTCCACTAAATGCAATGTTTAAGGGGACATGTTGAAGGCAGAAGCTACTTTTAACAGTATCTTGCATTAATTGTTAATTCATAACAGGTTTGGGAGATGGTGCCAACGAGAGAAATAATCGATGATGGTTTGGCTCAGAGTAAATTAATTGCACAATATTTTGCTTGAACTCTTTTCTTTAAAGCACAAAGCCGCTTGTAAAATCCAAATAAACTGGGAAATTAAGAACACTTCTTTAATGGGTGCGAATGTAATAACGTTACCGTGAAGTTCCAGTGCATTTCATAATGCGTTTTAAGTTTATATGTTTTTGAGAGGTAGAATTGGAACTTAAAAATTCAATGCCACAGCTGGGACTTGAAGCACAGACTTTCCGCTTACCAGGTGGCTGCTCTAACCATTGAGCTACTGTGACAACCTGCCAGAATGGCATTGAATTCTCAAACCAGTTCGTATTTCTCCTGGTAAACCACAAAGGCAGTCTCACTAGTAAGTCACCATTGGGGTAATTGTCTCTGGCCACTTTTAAGTGTGCTTAAAAACGACAGCTCCATGTCAGTAGATTTACTAGCATGTAAAAGAACTCCTGCGGAACAAAATTCCGGCACACCGTCCACGCTGATGTGATGCTGCCAATTGACTGCGTCGTTACACAAAATAATTTAATTTATTGCCAATTTCTTTTTGTGCTGCGGGCTCTCTCCGGACTTGGTACCGCTGTCGAGTGATATCCCCAATAGTTCCAACTATTTCATTTCCTCTAAGGCCATAGAATATATTCGTGCTACCGTCAACTCAGAACATCTTTGTCCTTTGAACGCGTAATCGCGCTGTCGTGTGGGGAGCTTCTTGGTACAATGTAAACAGAGTAACACCAACAGTTCAGGGGTTGGACTGTAAGCAGTGCCAGTGTTGCTACAATATTGTATCGTGTACTTCTTAAGTCTCCAATAAACATAATTCATTAGTGATACTACTGAAAGTATGATCACAAAAATTGCTTTGTTTGATGCGGTGATGCTCTTTCGCCCAATATTTATTGTACGGGGAAAGAAGGGATAAGTTGCGTTTGAAGCAGGGGGTAAACCGTCAGCACCAAAGGAAAAAACAAGAGCGCAATATCTCAGATTCGTTTGTGTCAACTAGGTGTTCTGTGGTGTCAAGCACAAGGTCATAGTTAAACTCCTGAGACAAATACAGTAGTACCCTGCCAATGAGAATTGTTCGACAGCTACTGGAGATGGGCTAGAAACCAAGTACTGTCAACTATGAAATTCAACCCACTATCTGAGAAGGAATTGCCCTTTCACCCATGTAACCGTTTTCTTGGATCTAATATTTTACTTCGCCCGAAATGCTCTACTTCAATGCCCTTTAAGTCCTCCAATCATAAATATAAAATCCCCGTTCAAACCTCGGATTCACAAATTGGAGGTTTAAAATCCCGGATCTCAAAGACTGCATTCACTGTGTTTTCAGAAATGTTGTTGTTGTTAGCTAATGCTGGATTTCTGACAATGAAGTCATTGAAATGTATGCACCCTGTTTTAACCTCGAAAATGTAACTACGAATTGCGAAAGAAGCAAATGGTACTATTGTTTACTAACCTTTGGGTCGAATAAGCAGCGAAAAAGGCACAGAAGTTCGCTTCTGACTCCCGTACACTTGCCTAGACACGCCGGGTGAGTATTTAATTCTCCAGAATACAAATGCCATGAGACAATAACTTCGACAAAACCGACAATGGCACACCGAGTGAGATTTTAATGCTGATGAAAAATTACATGTCTATTTTCCAAAAGCAGCTACAGCCGCAATAGAATTGTTTCACTTTCACATGATTCTACAAGAAATGAAATGGGTTGTATTGTATGCCAGATACTTTTCAGCACTTAATATAAGAAACACGAGGATTATTACATAAAAACAGTAGTTTTTTTTATACCAAATATAGCAGCAAAATGCCTTGAAAGTAGTAGTACCTAAATCAAATACGCTCGTTTATTTTTATTAAATACAACACTACAACTTGTATATTAACCAAGAAAGGAAAAAGTTTATTGTAACTTAGAAGTAATAATTTACACCGTTAGAAAAACTGTTTTCAAAGTAGGGAATATTAATTAAGTGGTGTGTCATATGTTTCAGTACTGCGTACTAAACAATGCTCTGCTAACATGTTGATATTGTAAAACATGTTTGTTTACAAATTGTCACTACTTTTTAATGCTTGTAATCGCAGTCATGTGGTAAAATAAACTAATTAAATATGTTGATTATTCGTCCACAGAAGTTCAACTTTCCTGCGGCTATTTAAAGACAAAAAATATTTTCGAATCTTACATCTGAACGAAATGGACACCGATAAAAGTAATTTTGTAGCCATAAAAATGGAGATTTAAACATACGAAAGTTGCACATGCACGGCTACAAACTCACAACAGCGAATATTCCAAGTTATATTCCTCTTCTTCAATGTTCTGTCATGACATTTTACTAGTATCATTCTCCCCAGACATACCTCAACTCTTCAATTTGCAGTATTTATGAATTTTAACAATTACAACTTTGACATGTTATAAGTGTATAGCCACTATAAATACAAAGTAAAATATAATTACCTTTAAATTAAAGACCTTTATCGATGATTAAGGAGATTTCACATGCTTCCTAACCACAAAAGTTCCAATCCAAGATGTTTCCTGTGTTTCCAGCTGACATCAAGTACCTCCGCCGAAACTACCAACTGTCAGATTTAAAATGACACACTTTGAAATTAGGTTTCTTCACATCAGTGTGGGCGTTCTGCGCTGGCAAATCAATGACGCGGAATTCTTATACAACACCTTGTTTTTTCACTGTTATGTTATTTATGTGTCTCGTGACTTGCTTTTTCTCGTGTTGTCTAAACAAAATGGTTGGTAACATGCTCTGCGTCTGCTGCACATGTGCTGCACTCTATTGCATGAATTACAAAACAAGCAGGTGGTCAGCTGTTTTAAAACCTTGAGAGGTTAAGAAGGAAGCGAAATGAAATTGTTCGGAACCAAATGCTGTACATAGATTCGGCAGCAATATTAAAATGTATGCAAAATGTGCGGATTTGAAAATATTGGAATCGTAATAGTGGCTCGATCCTCTTCAGACGCAGCTGTTATGTGGTGCATGTAAAGGTTAAGTCAACCATCACGAACTACAACTCTAATCCAGAACCTTCATGAAAAGATATATCTGCAGACAACGGAGAAAGTTAATATATAAATCACAAACGCAGCGTTTCTGACCAGGCAAATGGCGCTAAATTTTGGGAGAACCCTTTTGTTTGCTTTTAACCCTTTAAAGCCCAACACTCACGCAGTAGGTGCACTTGTTACTTTAAACTCACGCAGGAATAAAAGTAAATATAAAGCAGCTGTCCTTACAGAGCCGAATAAGCCGCTGAAAATTGAAGAGCAAAAGGATAAAAAGCTCAACAAAAATGAGGTAAATATAACTCAATGCTTTTCTGTTTATACTATTCATTAAGTAGATGACTGGATATTCACTCCTATCCATAAGTTAGACGTGTTTGGTGCTCTCCAAAACATTAAAAGTATCATTAGGTGATAAAAACAAGTATGTCTGCTTATATAGCATTTTTGTGTTATAAAACTTAATTCCCTATACAAGAATTCACTAATGAACAAGATGAATAAGGGACACCAGATTCATGGAGACAATGTATCTAGTACAGTACTATTCCTCTAGTTCACCCATGTCTGTAAATAAGTGTTATTTAATTAGTATTTCGTATATTGCATTACTTTAGTAGAATCTTAAAATTAGTTGCCCCTTGTGAACAAATAAACGAATATTTAGCAAAAAAACACGCATTTCTGGTTCTTTTGCTGCATTTTTACTGACCCAGTATGTAAAATACTGCACCGTTGTAATGAAGCTTAGTGTTTTGCAAATAGCTACAGTTCTCAGTGTAAGAATGTGAAATTTTATTTGTATGTATGTAGTACTGTATGTTGAAATACGTCCCTGTTAAGTAATAGTATTGGCTGACTTTGGTCAGAAAATACACATTATACATATGAAGTACATACCAAAGTGACTTTTATCACATTTCAAAGTTATTTAATTGATTTTTTGTGGGGGTTTGAATGGGGACGTTGGCCCACTATGTACATATCTATTTGCCTGTTTGATCATAATTGTACCTTTGCAAAATTCATTGGTGATAATGCCCAAATATATGTTCAAATTAGTGAAATTCATATGCTAATTATGAAGCTAATTTTTATTTTTTTTGACAGGTTCGAGTTAAAGTGGAATGTTGTAGTGTTAATATGTCAGATGTTATGATTTGTGGAGGAGCATATGATGTTACTCCAACATTTCCCTTTGTTCCCGGATACGAGCTGAGTGGGAAGATTATTGAAGTCAGTCCAGAAGCAGCAAAAGAAGGATTTAATGTGGATGATAGGGTCGTGGGCTTAAACAAGGAATCATTTTCTGGTTTTGCAGAACACTGTGTCTTACCAACGAAGGTGAGTATTTGGCATCTTCAGTAAATAGTTCTGAAAGCTAAAGTCTGATTAGTGTGCATTGTTTTCTGTTGGCAAAACAGTGAGAAAGAAATGTTTTTGGTTTCATATGACTTTCTCTACCTCTCGACAATCTTCCATATCTCATGTCAAAACCCACAGTAACTACATCACATAAAAGTGATTACAATACTTTGAGAATATATTTTGGATAAGATTTGAGCACTTATGAAGGCAATAAAACACCTAGATTACATTTTAACCACCATTTCTTCTTTACCTGATTACCCTCTCCTTAAGTAGGACTTACAAGCCAGTGCCTAGGGTCAGATGCCTGTTGGGGAGCAGAGGAACTTATGGACCAGGCAGAGTGAAGACTTGGAAGCGGTTGGTTAGCTCAGCACCAGGTATGAGAGTGAGGAAGAGGATAATGTGAAATGCAAGGGAAATCAATGAATGGAAAGGTGATGATGGAGCAATTTGTGGTATGAGTGGCAGGGGAAACCAGAGAACCCATTGAAAACAAGTCCAGACATTACTTTGTCCACCACGAATACCACATGCAGGCTCCTGGGATCGAACCCGGGCTGTCTAGGTGGTAGGCAAACGGTCTAACCGCTTGGTTACAGTGCGTCATACAAAAATCATGTTCTAATTTCAGCAAACACACCATTTTCCTGTCACGGCGCATGTGCATTGTTGATTGCCAACCCAAGTGCAGAATTGAAATCCACTAAAACACATTGCCACATTGGGGTCTTAAGTCTCGAAGTGTAGTCAAAGTATTGAGGGCCCTAAGTTGCAAAACATAGCCAAGGCATGTTTTTATAAGAAGAGGAATGAAGTTCAGCTGCAACTGCAACTGCAAAATGAAAATGGGGCATAGCTGTAAGATTGCAAAGTAATGCCCAAATATAGGCTATCTTTAGTGCATAGGTTGGCAACATTGTCAGTGCACATCAACTGCTACTAAGCACCATCTACAATGATTATGTGGAGCTAATAATGGCTGTAATACATGGGAGATTTGCCCTACTTCTCTTCTACAAACTATTCTTAAAGAAGCTGATTCTCTTATGTACTTGAAGATAAATTTTCATTGCACAGTCACACATTTCAGTTGCAGGCATAACAAGTCCACCTCTGTAGTGTGTCTGCCTCATATCCAAAGGTCCTGAGTTCGAATCTCAGTTAAGTGAGTTATCTGGATAAGGTTTTTTTCTGACGTTTTCCCTTATAAAGAGAAGGTGAATGTTGGGTAGCTTTAAGCTCAATGGACCTCTGGTCCATTTGAGCATCATTTCACCCATTTAATTCATTCATTGTTTGACATGATGTTACATTGGAGGACATTAATATACAAATATATATATATTGCAGGCATAAAAAGAATACAGTAGGCTTTGAAATTCCAATGCTCTTTGGATGATTATGAGAAAAAAAGGGACAACTTACTGCTTGAAAACATAAGTATTTGAAAGCTAAAACTGCAGCACTGTGGTGGAGCATTTAGACCATTCGTCTATCATAAAGGTGTCCAGGTTTGATCCTAGGAACCCGCATATGGTATTCATGGTGGATGAAGTGGCATCTGGGAGGATTTTGTGCACGTTTTCCCGTCACTCATTCCACCAACTGCTCCACCATCACGTACATTCACATCATCCTCTTCCTTATTATCATGCTGACCCCTTCACTCTGTCCGGTCCATAGGTTTGTCTGACCCTAGGCACTGGCTTGTAAGTCCTAGGGGACATCAGTCCTCTGTACAGGGAGGGTAATCAGATAAAAGAAAATTAAAACCATTAATAAAGAGTATCTCTCAAATGGTTTGTGCCATAAACATTTTTATTTCACATAAATTGTGTGCTTTAACGAGATTATTTTTTGTGTGACAGTATTTTGTCTCTCTCTTGCAGTTTACCAGTTAAAGAAGAATCATTAGGAATGAAAACTTCACAAGCTATTCCTAGAAAATTATATACATTCTGTTTGCGATATAAATATTTTAAACACTTTTTTTGGGTAAGGTTTAACGTTCTTTAACTGGTTAGCTCATATCAGGCAGTGACTGAAATGGGCGAAATGATCCCAAGGCAATAGAGCTCAGAGTTACCCACTTATCTTTCAGAATAAGGAAAACGCTAGAAAAATGCTTTATCCAGATAACTTGCCCTAACCAAAATTCAAACTTTGGATCTCATAAATGTGAGGCAGACATGCTACCCTCACAGAGTAGGGGTCGGCATGTGGTATTTTAATCAAAACTATTAAGAGAAATTTTTGGAAAAATAAAAAACATTTTCTATGTAAAGGGTAGTTGGGTTGGTGGTAGCATTTTTTCCTCAGAGTTGTTGTATACTGTCTTTGGAACATGTTCGACTCATATACAAAGTTTAGCGTGATAATTAAATTTGCTGGAAGTGGTACACAGTGGAGCAAAATTGTGATAGAATTACTGAGTTGAAATTAAGATTTTATAAGTGTGGTGAGTTAATTTTATGCAGGGCTGCATCGAGTGATAAGATCTCTTAATCTCAGGTCGTGGCTAGGAAATAAAGCATATACTTGACTTTTACAATTCAATTTAAGAATTTGTTTTACTGCACACTTTTTATTGTTATAATTATTACTTGTTACAATATTTCTTCACCTTTTTAAGCATTTCTAACTAATTGCACATGCCCAAAACCATATGCTTTACTATTTTTTGATAAATTGCAGAAAGGGCTTCCATCTCTCACGAATACATTGAGAGAAAATTTTTATATTGTAACAAAACGGAAAAATTCCAAAGTCCAATTACTTTTCTATCTCTTTATTTTCCTTTGAATTTTATTACAAATGCAATTTCTTTCTCATTGCTAACACAGTTTATAGACTTCTCTGCTATTACAATTTGCAATTGTTCTGATAATCTTTCCCAATTTTTCAGTGTCTTTTTCCACTTTCACTGCCTCTTACATCTTTACTACTATGATACAATCACTCAATGACAAATGCGTACTCACTGACAGGCTGGCCGACTCTCACACGTAACTAAACATCAATTCAATTCTAAACCAACTCTACAACTACTCAATCACTCACTCTCTGGCTCTGACTGCTACTGACTATGCCTGTCCTATTTATACTGGAGCCGGCGTCATGTGACCTCTTTCAAGATCTTTCCATGCACACATGCAGTGATGACTCAGCGGAATTAGCAAGAAGCTTATAGACCTTGCTATTGTTAACGCTGTTCGATCACATACACAGTCGCTAGTTGCCATGTAGCCTCGGACCTTTCATTTGTGTTTTACTGGCATCATTGTTTACGGTCACGTGCACACAGTTGCTCCTGTATCCAAGGTCACACGGCCCCCTCTCGTCCATATATTGTTGAATGACTCAATGTCACAATCTGTAACTGCAGCAATATTGCTCAGCTTTCGTCTTCCTTGATAATACCTTTTCTTATTTCATCAGAATTATCCCCATGATGTCATACACCACATATACAATTTGATGGTCATTTCAGTCATGCCACAAGTAGCATTAATTCATATTTCAAATCTCCCTCCTAACATGTTACGATGCAAAACAATTATGAATTATGTAAACATAATTGAAATATTGAAGCAAGATTAACAATATTGATAGTTTCCACAAATTGATAACAGATTAACTAATAAAAAACATTCAATTAATAAATACAAACTGTCATAAACGATTGTTTAGCTTAAACATTCCTTTAAATACAGGATATCTGCTTCAAGCTTAACTAACTTTTACTTGTATACATTTTGCAGACATTTTCTGCATCATCAGTGACCTTCAACTGACTCAGTAATTAATTTTGACTCAAGATTATTAACAAAGTTTAGTATTTACTATCCAATGTTTCGTTTGTTAGTTATGCTCTCTGACCCACAGAGCATTTTTCTATAAAAATTCTTATTTTTCTTCTAATCAGGAGGATTACAAAACATGTATTTTTGATAAAATCTCAGTACCAAATTTTTTGATGGAATATAATACTTCCTGTATTTATTATAGACAGGTGACATAGAAAGTAAAATATAATTGATATGCGGTTAGCATGAAATGAATGAACATTTCAGGATGTGTGGCAGATACCATCAAGTGTAAGCTATAGTACAGCTGTTGCGCTGGCAGATTCTTACTGCACAGCACTTATTGGTCTGGTTCGT
Organism: Tenodera sinensis; assembly: GCA_030765045.1. Classification (NCBI taxonomy): domain Eukaryota; kingdom Metazoa; phylum Arthropoda; class Insecta; order Mantodea; family Mantidae; genus Tenodera; species Tenodera sinensis. The sequence continues at coordinate 13,075,687 of CM060970.1, forward strand.
AGGGCAAGACTGCGAGAAGGTGATACAGTACTTATTACTGCTGGCGCAGGAGGTTTGGGACTTGCAGCAGTAGATGTAGCAGCCAACGTGTATCGAGCAAAGGTTTGTATGCATATTTGCAGTATTTTATGAAATTATTTAGCAGAATTTCAGTTTTGTATGTCAATTAGTTTTTAAATAATTGAAAAGTTTCTTTCAGGAAATTGTTAAATACCAAAATTAAGTATACTGAATGTTTTTAAAAAAAGGTTAGAATTTTTTTCACAAATCAGAAACTCGTTTAAAAAAAAGAAAACTTTATACATGAAATTATTATTTATTTATGCCAACAAACTTACTGTTGGTGTTTTTAAACACACAAGCTGTTTGTGGGCAAAGTTTGAAAGGTAGAACTGGAACTTAAAAATTCAATGCCACAACTGCGATTTCGGAAGGTCTGTGGTTCAAATCCCAGTTGTGGCATTGAATTTTTAAGTTCCAGTTCTACCTTTCAAACTTTTATACACGAATTTTATTTCTAACCAAAGTATGGAAAAGTTGTCAAAGAAAAGAGCAGACATTCTGCAGCAGCAGCACCACTATTGTTTGGTAAGCAAGACTCATCAGTGTAGATATGTAGCCATTCAGCCATTCGTTAGCGATGATTCCCTTGTGGGCTACTGGGAAAATGCAAGTCAGGTGGGGAATTTAAAGACGGGTTTACAACCATTGACAACAGAAACCATAACTAGAATGAGAGACTTGAAATACATGTATTCAAATGGGAGCATACACAACCAATGACCAACCTTCAGGGGATCTGGGAATGGGAACAAGACTTGGCCAAGATTCAACTTTTGTGTTCCTGTTGACGGGCACAGCATATTAGATCCATTAAGTGCATATTAAATATTTCTTCTTTCTTGAAGGTGAAAATTTATCAAGGTGACTGTGACGTAAACGGCCACTAGAGCTCTTGCTAGTTGCAATTCTGAAAAAATCAAACTGGAAGTAATTTAAGCAGTGTGTGTCACAGTTGGAAATAGCACTGATGCTTCCTGTTTTCTCAGAATCGGAAATACAGCTGCAACAGCTTCGCGTTTAGGTCTTCACTTTATTAAAATTTGCCATTGGTAAACCTGTTTTTATGTTGGCTGAATGAAGAGCAGGTTAAAATTTTTTCATCGATCGAAATAAATAAATTACATTCCAATGTGCAATATCCTCTATCTATTTCCATTGCCATTAGCAGACTGTTGTGAACTATTCCTATTGTCATTAACAGGTGATTTTGAACCGGCCTTAAGGCTATGCCAGCATGTTGCCATCATAGCTCAATGGTTAGGAGCAGCCGCAAATAGAGTAGAAGATATGTGTTTCAAATCCCAGCTGTGGCATTGACTACCTTTTAAAGTTCACCAACATACTGTGTGAGTTAGAACAATCAATCATCATTAATTGGCCTGATATATGAAAATGGTTTTTGTTGTTGTTTGTAGGTGATTGCTGTGTGTGCAACAGAAGATAAAGCAGCACTGATAAGGGAGAAAGGAGCATGGTCAGCAGTCAGCTATATCCCCAAGGAAGTGATAAAGATATGTGCTGACGTTACTAAAAATCAAGGGGTCAAGATATTGTTTGAAGCTGTAGGCCATAGTGAAGGATTCCCAAAACTCTTAAAATGGTAATGCTATGAAAGGAATGGTAAAAAGAAGATAAAATAGTGACAAAGTTAATGTAGAGAATATTTTGACTTTGCATCTCCACTGTGACACACCTTCCTCTTACATTCCTTCGCCAGCTGCTCTAACCGTTTTTTCTATTGATTTAGACATTCTTCTACCATTTTTTTGAATGTTGTATTTCAGTCTTTCACTGTAACGTGTATTGCAGATTTTATAGACTCGACATCAAAGCCCAATGTGGATTTCATTTTCTTCACTTCCAAATCTATGTAGGGAAAATAAAGTGAAACTTGGAAACAAGGGCTAAGGAGCATTTTAAAATTGTAATACATAAACATCTAGAAAAATCACCATTTTTCAAAAAAAAGTCACAACATATCCAGGACCATATCACAGCTATTTGTAACGTCACTTGGAGAACACACTTTGTGTTGCATCAAGAACAACTCACTTGTGATCATACTCCCCTATATACAAGTACTGGAGTTGCTGGAATGTTCATGGGAGTGGAAGACACTTCTGATTATCTCATGATATGGCCTCTAGTGTTTAAGCTGATTGAGAGCACAATTTATCTCATCAACCAGTCAGTCGGTTTATTATCATGTGATAAGCTTGGGTCATAGCTGCCTCACGGTATATGTTAAGACTTAGTAAATATTACAATTTTAAGAATTTATTATTAAAATTAATGAGTAAAATTAACATGGTTTAGTGTCGTTCCCCATCACAAATGAACCATTATGAAAAACCAAAACAAGCTGTATTGGCAATTAACTTCTTTAGGAAACCAAATTCTTACATAGATTTTAACATATCTATAGTAGATAAGAGGAGCGATTACAGTGTACCTAGACATTTGATATTGAGATTTCCGATGCTGAGAAAAAGGTTGCTGTGTGCATCTGTGAACAGTATAACTCGAAAACAAATGCTTGATGCCAGTAACTATTTTAGTTAAAATACCATATATTTAAGATATTTGTATGATAAATTGTATATATTGAATATTCTGGAAATGTCCTCTGAAGAATACTTCACTATGAATGGCTTTTGTATAATTGGTAAACCATGAGAGATAGACACTTACTACACAAAAAATGTAGATGTTAAAACACGCAGCTTATCAAAATATTTTATTTAATTAAACATTCACCATCTCTAAAGCTCCACATATGGTCTCGTGCCACCAAGCAATGACTGCACCCCTTTCTGAGGTGGAGGCATGACAAAGTCTGTTACCTATAATGCTGGTGATAATGTGGTGGAATGAGAGAAACCTACAGCTTTTACTGTGGCCTGCAAACCACATTGGGTCTGGGAATATTTTACATGATGACTTAGCGAGAGGTAAAGATCTGGATAGGGCAACTTAAAATTGTCACCTCAGCCAGGAACTGAACCATGGTTCTGTAGCAGCAGAATGATGTGGCTACGTTGTCGAGCTATGAGTTTTATCTACAGGGTGTTATGGCTGCAGGCGGACAAATTTTGGCATAATGCTCTTGTTTTTAATGAAAATCACGTTTTTTTCTTTTGTGAATCCAACTTTATTATCATTTGTTTAGACACTAACAAATTATCTTCTTTGTAACATATCACATTCGCATGTCCCGAAGTTATAAATTTGGCGACTTCACATTTTCTATTTGGAGTATTTTCTCACTTCCTTTTGCTTGTAATTATTCACAAAGCATATATCTTCTTTTTAATTCTCTCACGTATACTACTATACAATTTATTCTGATTACATTACTGAATATCGGAATATTGATGGATTCTCTTCTCTCACGATACTATCACGCACCCGTATCCAATGAAGCATCAGATCTTAATCAAAATTCAATTCACCCTATGGGGGTAACCATTTATTTTACCTAGTTATTACATAGTTACGATAACCGATTGGTTATTTTGCCGATTCTTTTATGTTCCATCGATCACATTGTCATGATCAACCTTGAATACGTCTCCTATCATCCTTGATACCTTTGGGACTTTAATTATAAAATATAATCATGAGAATTTGAACATTATAAAAGATATTTACATATATCTTTGCTAAACAATCCAATTTATAGAATAACTTTTCCATGAGGCATTTTAGTATATAATTCCTGTCTTGAGTTCCTTAGCACAGGAGTCGTAAACAAAACCGCTGAGCTATCCTGGGCACTGGCATTACATATTCCTGAGATATTCATTGTCCTTGGTTTCAGTTCTGCAATACTTGATATTTTTTTAAGTGAATGGTCAACAATGGTCTTTCCTTTCTTGCAATGTCTTGCAAAGAATACAGAATTTGAAAAACAGCCTATAGTGACCCACTTGTAAAAAATCTTACAATCCCTTAAGTCTGCTGTATCTTTATACATACTATAAAACATGTAATAAAAGTTTAATGCTATTAACAAGTAGATCTAAGAATAGTTTATAGAGAAAGTCATGCGATTGCAGTACTCAAAATTTTAAAATTTTGACAGTTTCCTGCTTCTTCAATGAACGTACATTATGTGTGTTGCACACTGTTTGCATGTCACATTTGTTTTCTGTATCCATTCATTTATTATCTGCTTAAAAGAATATACATTACCATTTTAATATATACATAAAATAACATATTTTCAAATTATTTATTTATGCCAACAAACTTACTGTTGGTGTTTTTAAACACACAAGCCGTGTGTGGGCAAAGTTTAAGAGGTAGAACTGGAACTTAAAAATTCAATGCCACAACTGGGATTTGAACCACAGTTCAACAAAACTGTTGAACAACAGCGGATGTGACCAAGCGATACATGAATAGAGTAGCAAAGGATGTGAACCATTTGTTTAGCATGTGCCAAGTCAATAACCATCTTTTGCTCAATTATGTTTGGCTGTTTATTTCTATAGTTATTGGAACGAGTGTTTATGTATACTAAATGTTCACGCATACTTGTTACAGTGACCTTCACTTATTATTTACCTGCTTTAACATTTTCCAGGTCAAGTTACAAATTTGTTCAGTAGTCTAATATTGACTCCAGTTAAAAATTACCAGCAATTCAACAGTATCATAAATGCTTTCGTAAGCGATAGATGATTCTTAATTTAATACATTTAAAGTAAATTTTTCTTTCTTTTTTTTTAACAAATTTTTATCTACTGGAGTAGATGTTTGCATTGCGGTATCTTCGTCACTTTTACTTGCCCTCCTTCCCCTCTCCTTTCTTTTCAACTACAAACAGCTAATGTGGCTGTGCTTCAATACACTTAGACTCACTCTTATGCCTTATACAATGAGCTTTACTTATGTCTTAACACAATGGGACGTAACATGAAGTAAGAAACGTTGAACTATTATGTTCTGCCGCATTGTCACATTATGTCAAGTTCATTGTAATCCCGGCATTACACCTGTTCCAGTGTACATTAATCGCTGAAAGTTAATATAGTCAGTCTTAAATAATAATTTATTCTTTCCATAATGGATGCACTGTGTATTTTTAGTTTATGAAGAAAGCATAAAAAGTGTGACAATGAGGCAATGAAGTATGGTAGTTTGTAGAAGCGATGTAATGGTAAATGATAGTGAATAATGCATTTGTGTAGTTTGAACTCAGATTAAGGAGCTGTGTTTGTTTTCAGTATAACCAACGAAGGCACAGTGGTGATAGCAGGTTCAGCTTCCAGGTCGTTCACTGAAGTGAAGACTGCAGACCTCCTGCCATCATCCTTTTCCCTTACAGCAGTATCACTAAGGAACTACCGCAAGGCAAACCCGCAAGTTTACAGGTACCACATTCATTTATGCTTTCATTTTAGATGATATTTCTTAAAGTGACATTTGTAGGACTTCTTCGAAATGCTTTTACACAGACATTATAATATAAAATAGCAGAAATTGAGCATAATATTAATGATAATATACAATTAGGCTCATTTATCACAATCTTATTAGAAATTCCACTGAAAAGGAAAGATTTTAATATGATATATCAATTCTTTCAATAAATTTAAAATAAAAAGCTTAATTCTTTCCTTCAGTCAAGTTGCAGATGATTAAGAATATCTTAAACCCATTTAATGCTTAATAGGGTGCACTAAAACATATAAATGTGGTGATTAGTTTTGTGTGGCATGCATGTGCACAAAGCATTACAGCATGAAAATACTGACAAAGAAGTGATGAGTCTATAAATCATTTAACCTTGTTTCATCTGCTGAACTGAATTGCATCATGTTTGTAATCACAATAAACCTTAAATAAAACAGTATGTTTGATTGCAGGCTGGCCCCGCAGCGCAGTTGGTAGAGCACCTGCCTGCTGTGCAAGGGGCCGGGTCCCGATTCCCGGCAGGGGGTAGGAAGTTATCTCCAGCCAAGATTATTCCTTATCCTTCCCTGAGTCTGGAAGTATAATGGCAGCACTGTGGCTGAGTGGTTAGACTGCTCGCCTACCACCTAGGCGGAACCCGCATGTGGTATTCGTGATGGACAAAGCGGCGTCTGGGCGGGTTTTCTATGGTTTCCCCCGCCATTCATTCCACCAATTGCTCCATTATCACCCTTTCAACCATCAATTTTGCCCGCATTTCATATCATTCTCTTCCTTACTATCATACCTGGTGCTTGGCTGACCACCCGCTTCCAGGTCTTCACTCTGTGTGGCCCAGAGGTCCCTCTGCTCCCCAACAGGCGCCTGACCTTAGGCATAGGCTTGTAAGTCCTAGGGGGTGTAATCAGGGAAAGAAGAAGTTTGATTGCAATTTCTTTTAGCTGGTAAACTAACCTAACCTCAGTTCAGAAAATTTGGACAACCTCAGTTGAAAAGCGCTTAGAAATGTAATTGATTAATCAGCATTGATTTTTGGGGACTCAGACTAAATTAAGGTTAGTTTTGTATAATAAACTATACTTAGGCTGGTATTATAAACATTGTATGGCTGACAGCTGAGAAAAGGTAATCGCTAATCATCTTTTTCTTTTTATACTGCAACTAAATGCTGTTGGTAGAGCTGACAGTTTAGAGAAAGGTTAACATCATGAAATAACCTATGATGAAAAATAAGTGTAATAATTTTTTAATTTAAAAGGTGAGTCAATTAATGACACTAAACAACACTTATATTTATAAAATTCCGGAATGTGTTTTGGAGGTTAACTTTCCTCCATTATCGACAAGACATTAACTGGGTTTCCATGGTGCGGATGGCGATGCTTCTTCTGATGTTTCTTCTGGTAACGGTTCAAGGAACTTGCTGGCAATACCTTTCTGGAGAATGTTGAAATTAAATACTCGGTTTCTATTTTTTAAAATGAAGATTTATTTCCATGTGGACAGCTCTTGTTTTCCGGTTACATGTTTGAGGAGTTTAGGTTCTGGCTTTATGTCGTGATTTTTTGTCCAAAAGTGAAAGGCAACTGCTGATTTTTCCAATTGTTTGCTCTTGATGTTCCTAGCATGTTCCTTAGATCTAATTTCTAAATTTCTTTTGGTTTTTCCTATGTATACGTTCCAGAAAATTATAAATGTAAGTGTTGTTTAGTGTTATTAATTTACTCACCTTTTAAATTAAATTGATTATAACAACACTGTTTTCAAACTTTTAAGAAAGGAAGATAAGTGTAATACTTTAGCATTAAAATAAAATCACAGGCTACCACTCACAGCAAATAGTAGTAATGTTTCATTAATGCAACTAGTAGCAATTTACATTCACGATTTTGCTTGGCATTTTGTGTGTAGTAAACAGAATCTGATATGAACTCACTTGAGGCTACTTATTACGATATTTTCATATGTATTTTACAAATTTTTTATCAAAAGTCTTTTTTCTGTTTACTTCAAATTAGCCTGAAGTCTTTAGTTATGCAAATAACTTCATCATCATTCAGTAATTCCTAAAATATCTTCTGGATACCCACATGTATAGCTGGGACCATCGTCTTGCATCATAGCATTAAACTCTAGATAAATGGAAGATGAATTCCAGAAAAGTTAAACTGAAGTTCCAACTAAAGATTAACATGTATAAAATGGGGAGTACTGAGCAAGCAGCAAGAGTGCAGACGTATGCCAAGAACGTTCCCGTGAGTAAGAGGAAAAAGGATGCAATGGACATGGCCGGCAAAGATACTACAGAAAAAACGATAGCAGGAGTGGGGGAAATAGGAAAAATATTAACAGTGGAAAAGAGTACAGAGGGAAATAAAACAAGAGAACTAGTTGAGAAAGAAGAGGAAGTACTTAAAAATATAGAAACAATAAAAGAAGAACTACAAAACATCAAAGAGAAAATGGAAAAATGGGAGGACAGAAGTAGAAAATGTAACTTGGTATTTGTCGGAATAGAAGAAAGGACAGGCTTTGATCCAAGGCAAGGGAAGTGTTGGAGATGACCACTAGTAACTATGAAATATGTGAAGCATTTAGATTCGGAAGAAGAAATGGAAGAGGAATCATTCTAGCAAAATTTACAAGTACATATATAACTTAGAATATATAGATCTGAAATGAACAGACACTTTATCAACAAAGACATATGACCAAAGGCAGCAAATGAAGAAATTAATACAACAGAGAAGACGAGTAAAAAGGGAGGGGAAACAGACATACATAAGAGGTTTAAAATTATGGGCAGATGGGCAAAAATGAATTAACAGACATAGTAGCATAAATTCAAGAAGTGATGAGTCAGGAAACACAGAAAATTAAGTGAGCCGTATCGCATTTCGTATAATCACTGAGCTGGGAAAGACATGTCAATCCAAGGACAGATGCAAGAGATAAAAAATTAGCGACAAGGTGACAGAGAAGAAGGAAGAGAAAGAAGCTATGATTGGTGACAATAATTTGACAGAGAAAAAAGATGGCGGCAGGGAATTGAAAATGTTAGGTGCAGTGAGTGCAGGTGAAGATGCTAGTGCAAGTTACTGAAATAACAAAGGGGCAATTCAGAAGCCGAGTAGAAATAAGCTAGGTAAAGAAGAAGAGGTGGAATGGGAGGATAGAGAGACACGCATTATGTAATGTGGGTAGATTGAAACGAGAGAAGGGCAAGCAGAAAAGTCCAGCTACCAGTAGCTGGAAAAAACTGAAAAAATCCATAGTGCCATATTGAATAACTCAAGAGACATGAGCTTGCTGATATTGCACAAAAGAATGTGATCCAAGAGATCTGGTTTGCAGAAAAGGTGTCCTTCTCAGGAACGTATAAACTCTGCCAACCCTTGGTCCCTATAGCTCAGTTGCAGCTAAACCAGTACCAAGTCAGAAAATTGCAACATAGGCCAGCGATATAATGAGGTCAGAACTCTAGAAAAGATTCTTGTAACTAGATCAATTCTAAAGCCTTCAACATCAATGCATATGTCCACAACAATATCTGCCAAGTAAGTTACTAAAAGGGCCACTCTGGTAAGGTCACAACCAAAAATGTCAACCTCAATGAATCAAACTGGTAAGCCCATAACATATAATGCATCAGGTCATGCTAGAACCATCTTTCAGAAAGTGAAGTATCAAGTCTGCTCCCAAAACATCAAATGGAAAACAAAAGTCCATGAGTATCTCCTTAGAGATCCTCTTCTGAGGTATCTTCTGAGAAGGAATTGGGTTGATGTTCATCTTTGCCAATCTGCATTTTCAATCAGTTCAAGGTTCTGGAACCAAAGTTTAGTACTGGAAAAGGGTCCTCTCCCCTGGAGGGGATGGAGCGGGAGAATTCTGTCCACACTCCCGGAGCAACAGTTTAAAAAAGGCAGGATAAACCTGCAGTACAAGATGTCAGCCTGACACCGAAGAAAAAGGGCAAATTAATTCAACTGCCACTGTCCACAAACATAGTGGAAACTTATAATTGAGAGCTCATCCCATTATGAATACCATAGCTATCCTACAATGGAACACATATGGAATGGAATGCTTCAACCAGGACTTTGAACTTTTCCTCAGTAGGAGTAAACCTTTGCTCATGTGTTTGCGGGAGATTGAGCTCCATTTGCAGGGCTGCTTTTGAGTTCAATAATGCACCCCTGTACAGTGTGATCTGCACCAGAGAAGAGTGTTCCTATAGTGCTCATTGGGGTGGTGTATTCATGGAATTGTGTAGCCACAGTCTGACAACGAGTTGGTCATTCTAAGGAATTAAACTGCCATTCATCAGGTTTACCATTTGCAGTATTTGCCTCCGTCTGACAACCGCTTGCTCACTAATTTGGAGGATCTGGTTACCTTTTCTGTTGGTGGTAATCATCACTGACCATCATCGAACTCGTGGGGGAAGCAAGCTAATCCCCAGTTTGAATGATAATTACAGCCTGTCGCTCCTGAACACTGGTGTGCTTACATTTCTTTCTAATCCCTTCAATAGCTTTTCATGCCTTGATTTAAGAGTTTGTTCTCCAAACAAGTTCCTTATGATATGTACACCAAATTTCAGTTTATTTGGGCTCACCATTGGTTACTTACGACCCCTCAAACATCTCACCTTGTATTTAATTGAAAACTTTTGCAGTACCTGTTGTCAATAGTCAGGGAAAAATTTTAATATAGTCGTGAAAAGCCAGGGAAATAAAAGATATGAAAAATAGTATGAACCATTATATTGTAGAACAGGGGTTAAGTACTACTTAATTAGACACACAAACTTTTTCTTTTATAAACAGGTTAAGAGTTAAAATATGACTATGTTGAAAAATAAAAGAATTTTGTATGATGCTGTGAAATTAAGTGGCCACGATTTTAACAGCACTTGGGTTGCAGTCGTTCACCACTTTCTTTTTAAACAAACAAGATGAACAGATAAGATCAATCAGAACCATTATTATTTCACAAATTACAATATTGAATGTCCCTTACGTAGCTTACCTTTTCAGAAATGATGTTGCAAATGTTTTTCTTGTGTTCAAAGACAGGCATTGCAATATCTTAACAGATTCCCATAAGTATGCTGCAGTTTTTCCAGGGATGTTGGTTATTTCTTCCGATATATAATATAAGGTCTGCTGATGGAGTGGGTCAAATCCCTACACTGATCACTTTGTCACCAAAGGCATCAGCAATTGCATCAAAGAAGTGTTAGGTTTATAAATTGTAACTCCGGCTTCTCAAGAGAGACTTTTGTAAAAATAGTTTGTATACCCAATAATAAACTATATAGTATAGAGAAAGTCATAAGAATTTAACAAATCATATGTTCATCACATTATACTGCAATGAATATATTACACCTAAACTTCATGTCATCACATAAGTATTACACTTTGCTGGACAGGGGAAAGTGTTACAGCATTCAATTATGGGAAGTTGGAGGTGTGTAAATGGAATTAATTGACACTTACCAGCCCATTAACTGTTGCAGGCAGTGTGTACAGGATGCAATAGACATGTGTGATCAAGGTCTTGTCAGCCCGTACATCTCCAAGGAGTTCCCCCTGGAAGAAGTAAACGAAGCAATCAGCCACATCCAACATAAAAAGAGCACTGGCAAAGTCATTCTCACACTCAGTAAAGACTAACAGTAATATTGTGATTAATTTACTCATTATGATACATATTGTCAATCAATTATTATTATTGTGTATGGATGTGCAAATAGTATTAATTTGTACTACATAAAGGCTGCCTAGGGTTGTTAGTAATTATTAATGAAAATGAAGGTCCATATTTGACTTTTTAAGGAATGAAGATCATAATTATATATTAAATCATATTAATAAACTGCAGTATTTTAATAATGTTGTTTCATTTATTAGCAACTGTGTGAATTACAGTAACTCATGTTAGCATTTATGCACAAAGATATATTAAATGGAAAATAGTGAATGAATCCTAAAAGAATACAAGGTAATAAAGAACTAACATGCGTGTGCACACACACACACACACACACACACACACACACACACACACACACACACATTTTTCTAAAAATGCTTCTTTTGGGTTCAGGGTATTTCAAATAATATCATGGGTTTATTGCAAACAGTCACTAAGTTACATTTAATATAATTCCACTTAGTGATGTTTTGCAATGAACCAATGTGTTTCATGTGAAGACATTGAATTTTGGGTAGAATACAATACTTTCCCTTTTTAACATGCAGTCACAACCACTTATAGTGAAATTGGTTTTAACAACATATTAGTTATAACAGGGAAATCTAATGGTGCTGTTTAAATCTTATGTAAATGCTATATTTTAAAAATCAGTAATATGACATTGCAAATTGCAACTTATCACATAAAACAATGTATTTTTATTACATTTTTGGAGAAATATATTGGCTGTAACATCAAACATTTATTGTTGTTTGTTACATATTTAGGGATTGTTAACAACAATGTAACACTTATTTTCAAGCTCTTATTTTTTGTAGATTGTAGATTTCAAATTGACTATTGTACAGGGTTCTTAATGGGTGCACCACATTTCGCCTGAGTGTGATTGGGTGTGCCACAGACAGCTTTGTTCCTACATAAACTCTGCACGTAAAGCATAACACTTTTACCTTATAGAAGATACTGGAAATGTCATTCACCCTCGGCTAAACAAGCATTATATTCGGAGAATGCATTCTGATTCCCACAATTAAGTTGGGCCACTAAAATGTCTCTGATTTCATTTCTAATATTTTGTTTTAGTTCTTCCAATATATGAGGAGTTGCCTAAACTAAAACCGTATAAGTGAGCAAGTGTCCATACTTTAAAACAAGGTGACCCAGTATCACAAATACATCATTGTGAATGGTTTCTTTCATCAATGAATGACAGTTTAATTGATCTACAGTTTCTGTTCTTTTTCTCACTTATTATAGGCTTTTACATTTTAAACATACACTAAAGACTCAGGAGAGCTTTATTTCCAAAATTCAAGACATCAAGAAGAATATAGACCTTCCTAATTCAAAGGAAAACTTCATATATAAAGTCAATCCGACACAAACATTAGACATCACATATTATTTACACCTGACAGAAGAAGTGAAGAAAAGTGATACCCCAACTAGTGTTCCAAAATTATTTATATTAGAGACAATCCATACTAGATTTCCAGAACACGAATGGCTCCATATTTATACTGATGGATCTCTGATAAACCAAGATAGAGCAGGGGTGGAGTCACGTGTCACCTCTTTTCCTATTACAAGTCTTTAAGTTATGGAACTACAAACTTTGATGGTGAAATTGAAGCAATTCAAATGACCCTACAAAATCTTTTGTATAGAATTTCACATTTTCATCAAGCAGTTATTCTCTCAGATTCCAGGATGGCAATTATAGCAATTACTTCCAAGTTCTCACCAAAGAACCAAACAATTATAAAATGTTGGAAAATCCTTGCCCACCTAGCAGCACGTCAAAAACACCTAGTCTGCCAATGGATACCAGCTCATTGTGGACTGAGTGGTAATGAGAAAGCTGATTTTCTTGCAAAAAAGGGTACCAGCAGTGTACAAAAATCTATAGTTAATCTACCATTTTATGCAGCTAAAAGATTAGTCAACTCTGAATTCAAAAAAATTATTACAAAATATTACTATGAAAAATCAAAAAATAAAAGATGGGAACTACCAAACATTCAAACAGTAATTCCTGAGTATCCTTGAAAAACGGCAATTGTAACCTTCAGGTTGACTACGGGACATGATTGTCTGGCAAAACATTTGAACAGAATTGGTATATATTCTTCACCACTCTGTCCTCTATGTGATCTGCAAGAGGAAATGGACCAACACCACCTTCAAATATACCGGCCACTTCTAGCGCCCCGCCCCATCCATCAGTGAAAAATATTGGAAAGCAAGAGGATTAACGACTTTATTGTCAGAAATCCAGCATTAGCCAACAACATTTTGCTGGCATGTTATTGCTGTGCATATTGCACAAACATATGAAAAACTCCTCTTCAGTCCCTCTCTGCAAAATATGTAGGTGTACTGTATTTGTTACTTTTTGAAGGTTTAACTCTATGACAACCTAAAATGTACAGATACAAATTATTTTGTGAAAAACAAAGCAAACACCCAGTTTGTGCAATTATTGGCTATAACAAGTATAAACCGCTGGTCCCTTCGACATTGTTATAACTGGTTTTTATAAAGAAAGTAGAAGGATATAATAGCTGATCTACCCATTTATACAGATCTCCAGATATTAGCTTGCACTATATGAAATTTGTTTGCTAAGTCACTAATCCTACTATCTCCCCACATCAGAATTGGAAATACTTTTGGAGTTAACATTCTGCAGTAGAATAAAATTTAATTTCCCTGCTGCCAAAGTGCTGTGAGTGAGCTGTGACATTGTTTTCTTTTAGAGTTTTACTACTTCTTTATCTGACTACCATTCCCTTATGTAGGACTCAAAAGCCAGTGCCTAGGGTCAGACACTTGTTGTGAGCACAGGAACCTATGGACCAGACAGATTGAAGACCTGGAAGCAGGTGGTCAACCAACCACCCGGTATGAGAGTGAGGAAAAGGATGATGAGAAATGCAGGCAAGATGGATGAATGGAAAGGTGATTATGGAGCAATTGGTGGAATGAGTGGTCGGGAAAACCGGAGAACCTGGAGAAAACCCACCCAGATGCCGCTTTGTCCACCACGAATACCACATGCAGATCCCTGGGACTGAACCTGAGCTGCCTAGGTGGTAGGCAAACAGTCTAATCACTCTGCCATGGTGCTGCCAGGAGTTTTACCACAGCTGGAAAACAAATGTCTATAATGCCAAGGTAAGTAAATCAATTTAGGCATGTGCATGTGTATAGATCCAAAAAATCAACTGCTGCACATGAATCATGTGCCAAACAGCCTTCCTGTTCAAGGGAGCGATATCATTGGGCTATTTCATTCTGATACTCAAGGATGTACAAAGGTATCTTTTAAAGGTGGCGCATATCAGGGCAATTGACGTCATGCAAATTGATGTTGAAGGTAACGTCTCAGTTTCATAAACAAGAGACTGCTAATAATGCAAGCAAGCACTCTACTTAAACACACATTCCCACGATGTTGACTACACGAAAGTTGAAGAGATACTAACCTGAACAATTATGGTCTTATAAATCCAAAAGTGAACTCGACCATAAACCACTGCACAACTTTTCTCCATTTACCATGTGTTAAAAATACCTCAGTAATGTTTACTTTATTCCTCTAAAGTCAAAAGAAAAGGATGTATTCATATATTATATTTGTTATGTTTCTGGCTGTGTACTTATTCTATATTGTCACTTATCTCATTTGAAGAGCAATGCATCAAAACAGAAAAATAACTAATTTTCTTCCTTTCTCCTTTTTAGTTTCTCTACCACGTTGCAAAAGTAGAGGGAGTATTGTTTTTGATCCAACAATTTGATGTGAAGGTTTTCCCAGAAATGCATGTTTTGAGACTCTCTGAATTCCAAAAGGCATTTTTAGAGGTCTGTCTATGGATAGATAGAGAACAGCGTAATTTAGAATGTAAAAGTTCAGTGAATACCAAACTTAGTATCTTCAAAAGATATGACATAAAGGCTTTCAAGGAAATCCTCTCATGCTAGACTACTCTAAATTTTCAATATTTTTGATATTCCCAAAAATAGCTAATGATTTCAATTAAGGTACCATATCAATGAGATATTTACATGAGAAATAAAATTTATATTTTGAATTTTCTAGGGATGGCCTCTGGTGTCTTCATTCTGAATGACTTGTATAACTGGTAAACTGTACAAGAAAAATAAAAACTTAACTACACAAAAAATGTAAATCAAGTTAAAGCATACAATTTATTTGAAATAACTTTTTCTATTATATTCAGCTATTGAGGTATTCTAAACCGTTAAATATATTTTTGAGCAAATAGAATACATGGGTCACTATGAAAGTTTCGAGATGTGAGAAAATGAAAGTTAATCCACTTGAATTGGATACAGGATGAGATAGCCCCTTCCATTGTGAGTAACTAGTATTAGGCAGTGATTCTCCCACACCAGGACTTTCAGCAGTATTAGGATGAACAACCAGTGGTGCGCACGTAGTCAAAGCCATGCAATGGATCTTGGAAGAGATCATCGATTTTCTACGATCTTAAAAGCGGGTTAAACCAGTGCCAAAGTTGGGAACATTGCTACAGTTTTCCAGTGGTTTCAGTAAATTAAAAGGAGCCGAACATCTTTGAAAGATGAGGAGAGAAGCGTGCATCCGGCAATGGTAGTTACAGAAAAACATCTTAATGAGAAAAATGCTTCACGAAAATAATGGTACAATATTTAAAGAAATTGAGGCAGTATTGCAGGTTGGATCGCCAGCAGTGTGAGGTAGGTCACATCCTGATGAGTGCCTCACAAAACAAAAATAATGCCTGTGTGAGAAAATGCTGACAAGATCTGAAGGAATGGACTGCAGAAGGGTTTCTGTCATCATCAGAGATGATGAAACCTGGATTTATTAGTTTGATCCAGAGGCCAAACGGCAATCAGCGATGTGGATCTTTTCTGATGACAATCCATCGACAAAAATGAAGTGTCGGCAAAGTGTCAACAAGAAAATGGTAATTATTATTTATTTATGCCAACAAACTTACTGTTGGTGTTTTTAAACACACAAGCCGTGTGTGGGCAAAGTTTAAGAGGTAGGTCGGAAGGTCTGTGGTTCAAATCCCAGTTGTGGCATTGAATTTTTAAGTTCCAGTTCTACCTCTTAAGAAAATGGTAGCCTCATTTGTCCTAAAGGGTGGTCTTATGGCAACCATTTCTCTGGAGGAGCAAAACACGGTTACCCCTAATTGGTACACCACAGTTTGCTTGCCAAGCTTCAAGAATGGTGGCCAAACACAAGACTGACGGATCCTTCTCCATCACGACAACGCGTCTGCACACACGGCCAACATTACCGTTCAGTACAGATATTGTCTCGTTAAAGCCTTAGAAATAACCTTTTTTTCCAAGTTTTAAGAAAAGGTTATTGGTGTGTTTCTAAGGGTTTATCGGGGCAATATACGATTATAAAACAATATTGATGTACTCAATCTGTTGTAAGCTATCCGCAATTGGCCATAGCAGAAATTAGGAGGTGGGAAGTTTAGGCATTATAAATCATTAAAATAGCCAGGCAAAAAGACATTATAAGCAGAAAAAAGGAATTATAAATACTAAAACAGGCAATAAGAGAAACCCAATAATACATTACACTATTCATTATCTGATCGTCATATTTTAAAGAACTTCAAAGTTTTAAACGAAGTACTGCCGCGATACCTGCCCCCATCTCATTATGATAGGTTGGGGGGGGGGGGGGGGGGCTGCAGAGTTACATTTGGTGCAGTGTACTTAAATGTCAGGATTCTTGATGAGGCTTACACAAAGATCTTAATACTGGAAATCCATTTGCCAACATCCAAAAACAAGCATCGTATGTCTTCTGACACCCTGTGAAAGCCATGTGCTATGCAGGTCATGTGAAGCATGTTTGGAAATAGCACTTGTAACGCTATTCCAGCCCTTTTCATATACAATGCAGCGTCATTGATGAAAAATAAGGCGTCGTATTGAACCTCTTCAGGCCACAGCAAATTTAATGAACTGATGAATAACTGCGCAATAGTTTGATTGTTAACTTTCTCAAGACACTCTGTAGTAAGCAGGAATGATTTCATTGATTCATCTTCTGTAGGATCTAATCGTCCAATAACAAATTGGCAATGAAAGGACCTATGATATCAGTTGACTCGTCGATATCCCAGATCATCTTATTTTTCATTTGATCTTTAGTTATTTTCATTGTGTCATCGTAACATTCGGTAAAGTAACATTTTCGCAAACTTGACTCCCTAGGTACAGATTGGTTAGTATACTTCTCCAAAAACTGTGATAATGCAGGATTCTGTAATTTCCAGAAATGGATTCTGGCGCTGAAGAAAGCTACATAAGTCGAATGCAAACTGGGATTTTTGACTCGATGTTGCAATTACTGTTGGAAGCAAAGGAATCTTCTGGCTGTTGCCGTGTTTGATTGTGCTGATATGTTGTGATATAAAATACTTCTTTTCGTAGTTCACTGACTGCTCGTATATTTTACATATCAGTACTTTACTGTCGGTACAAAATATGCCGGATCCAAAAGTATCAACATAACTGTAATTTATTGCATAAAGGAACATTGAATTTTGGCATCTTGCTGCCAGCTACAACGTTCCAATGAAAACTGAAAGAAAATCAAAGTTAGACCCGTACCTGCTCATTATTGCATTTTAAAATAAACACGTGATAATCCAAATGCTTTCTTTATCGATACATTCATTTGCGCGCAGCACTCATTGTTCCAAAGAAAATAAAGAATTGAATGAGGGATGCCTATGTCATCTGCAACTTAAAGACAATAGTATATATTCAGCGAAGTAACTTTCATTGTCATGGTCTAACGGTTGTTGAAATAAAATGTACCTGAAGAAAATGTTTAATAATTAATAAATAATACATAAATAATTAAATAATGGCAACAAAAAGCATTTATTTTGTAAAATAGACATACTAAAAAGGCAACATAAAACTGCGGCATTTCAATCACAAAGGTATAATTTGTACAGATTCACTTTCAAATTGAAGATAAATTTGACGCATTTAAAAAGGCATTCTGCCTAAGTTCCGGTATCTGGTTATAATTATTTCTATGATGGATATGTGCATGCCTGAGCATGTTTTAAATCAAAGTAAACACTAATTATAAGTTATTAGACTAAGGACTCACCATGTTTAATGACCCAAATTGTCGTGCAGGAAGAGAATGGAATCCACACTCTGGCTGCTCAGGTTGGTTCAACGTTCTTGAATAACTAATCCTGCTGCACTAAAATTTCTTTCAGTACTCGCACTTGATGAATGCTACCACCTTTTCTACGAAAGGTCCCCTTCAATGTCTTTGGTTACCACTGTCAAATGCTGACAAGATATTTTTTTCTACATATAACTTGGTTGTAAGACAGAAGGGCTATGAAAAATGAAAGTGTCACAACTTGTATGTTGCAACTTGGTGATGCTGACTAATAGGCAATGGCCCTGATGTCTGATGTATTATATATGTCATGATAATAATAAAATAAACGTTTCAATTTGGAGAAATGCTGAACAATAATGATGCAGTAACATTACTACAGCTTCAACCAAAACAAACTGTAATTGTATCAGTATAAACATTGATGCTGTGTTTACACTTTACAAAGCAGGAGGAAACATGCGTTACTAGCAGTATAAACGAATCAAATACGCCTTGGGTTCGAGATAAGAGTGTAAGATTTTATACATGGAATGAGTGAAAGGATTGAATTGCAGCCGAGTGTGAGAAATAATATTGTTGCAAACCCTCTCATTTTGTGCTTTCACTAGCATCAGTAGCAGCATTTGAAACGTGTCAGCAGAATAATCATTTAGAATTCCTAGTAAAGAAATGCCGCGGTAATTGTGCTATTCTCGGCATTTCAACATAGGTGACCAAGAAATATGATACATTATTTTTTGCCTCCTAAGTGAATGTACCACTGAAATTTAGTGCAAATCTGGGCAAAACATTACATTTTTATTCCATGGCTTTAAAAATACTAAATGTGTTTTGAGTTTTTATATTACAAATACTTGTAGTTGCATAATGTACCCTAAAAATGCAGAATAACTATGTTTTTCATTTTAAAATTTAAGGTTTTTGAAAATTATGTTTTCACCATATTCACTTTTTAAAACTTGTCACATGATGCAGTTTTCATGCAATTCTTTGCATCATTCCAAAACACAAACAAGTAAATCTGTCATATACTTTTTTTTTTCTTTTGAATGCTATTCAGTTACTAAAGAGACTTGCAGCTTATAAAACTTTATACTAGAAATTTCAAGCGACAAAATTTAAAAACGATTGTCTTTTGAGCTGAGGCTAATAAAACAAATTTGTATGGCAGATTTGTACATTATAATAAGATAAATATAATATAACCTTAAAAATAGGCTTTTTTTTTTTTTTTTTAATTTCGTGGTGTAGAGCATTTGGCATAACATAATAAAATCTGGATTCAACATTTCGTAACTCGGAAACTGAAGGACATATCACACTAAAATTCAAAACCCTCTAATGCTGGTATAAGACAGCATTGAAAATGAATGTTCAGCTAACTTGGCTGAAAAATTTTAAAAATGCATTTTCAGTTGTTTATTCCCTTAATTTTCAAGCCCGGCCCTAGCGCAGCCCGAGCCCGACAAGCATTTTTCAAATTAGGCCCGAACCCGGGCCGGCCCTAGGCCCGAGGGCTTGGCCCGAGCCCGTGCAGACCTCTACCTTACAATTGTAGCGTCAAATGCAGGGCCAATAAGCACTGAGGCGATCTTACCATCTTGAAATCACAAATTTACCATTCTCTAGCACTTAGACACTTGCAACATAACATTTTATATCCACATCTTGAAGAAAACCATATAACTGATAAACTAGTACCTATATTTACTTTCTCTACTAGCAAGTCCCACCCTAAACTACCCTTTACATGGAAACCGTAAGAGATAGACAAAAGTGTGAGAAAATAGTTTTGAGAAAACCAACTTTTGCACTGGCCTTAGTGCATTTCTTGGCCATAGTCAGCATGTATCTCTTTTCTAACTCTTTTAGTATTCCCCTTAGATTGCCTTGCACTTTTGAACATCGTTTCGGTTAAAGTTTAGTATAGTAGGAAAACTTCCAGTCAGTTATGTCGTTTTTCCACGGAGGTTACCGAGGTTAGGTTAGGTTAGCTCTACATTATAAAGAGATTTAAGAAAACTACCGTTTTATATACCAGGTAGCAGGGAAGTCATTGCATTAATTTAAACCAGTGATAGATCTCGATATTTGGAACACATTTTGTATCTTACGTTTTTGTCTCCGACCATTTCCTATGGAGTATTTTAGTTTTATCGAAAACAAGCTGGCAACACTGCATATTGTGTGAGTGGTCACTTTCCCTAGCTCCGTATATAAACAACAGCGTAACGGTTCGTTTTGAAAACAAACTCATACCCTGCCTTGTCCTTCCATGTTTACTGTGATTGTGTAGGCCAATCACAAGCGTTAGCTCCGAAAACATTACCGAAAGCGAAAGCTGTTTACATCCACAAAGCAGGTCAGTTCCCTGACCAACCTCAACGCAACGCTGTCGATTTACACCATGTCTGATAGAGCAGCTCGGAGTATTCCTTCACGTCTTTTAAGTGATTAATTATTTCGAAACCCTGAGTGATGTTCCATAATTACTACCGGAGTTATGTCAGAAATAAGCTACTCTACACATCTTACAAGTAACAAACTGTTATCTTTGCACATTCTTGTGAAATTACGCATCGAACTTGGATAAAAAACTATTTATTTTTCGAAATCGGCTGATCAAAGAACAAAATGCCATTCGACTTTTTTGTTTGTAATGCTTCTATGAAGCACATATTAGAAGGAAAGTAATGACTTCCCTTCCATCCTGTATTGCAGAGAATTAAGCGACGCGAGCAAAGCGAGTTTTTAATAAAATATTCATAAAACGACTTAGATGCATGGGACTGAGTGTAAAAAAAACTACGTAAGTAACAATCAGTTTTCCTACTATACTAAACACGTACTAAAAAGTTTCTCTACTTCTAAATCTGCTTTTGTTAGGTGGATCTTTCATAATTAATTAAATTTCCCTACAAACTTTCATATAGTAGGGCAAGTAAATCAAGTGCAGCATGTCATTTAAACTTACTTTTAAGGCCTTTAGAATCACGCTACAATCGAAATAATCACAAAACTAGAATGTTCAAAATGTGACAAATAAAAGCATCTCAAAAGTGATATTTTTGGCCTTTCTCTCCTCAGAAGAACCGGCTAGAAGACCGTGACCAACTTCATTAGTCTGTCTCGTAGGTTCCGTGGGTTGGAAAAACTCGGCTCATGTGGATTATAAGAACCAGTTGTAACTTGCGTAATGGTGCGGGAGTATGTGTTCAATTGTTTGACACGCGATGAAAAGTAGAGCAAAGACAAAACACCCCCAGCCTCACGTTCTTAACCCGACCATTGCCAATTATGCTAAACAAGGACACACAGCCATTAATTATCAAACTTACTCCGTGGTAAATGGGAGGAGTTTTCAAAATTTGCAGGCCTATTTCTTTGGTCAGAAAACAAACGTGAAACAGACATTAGATTAATGATGCCTCTGTTGAAAACAACCTTACTTAATAACAAGTCTTGAGCAACCTTTTAAACAACCGAAAATGATTTAATGTGCTAAGAAAACCAACCCAGAAGCATAACAAAATGTAAGTATTGTGTAGTTTAATGCAGATAGAAGTGATAGAAGGGGAGAAAAAAGATTCATGTTACATTTACATAATTTATCGATTAATTCTCCAACAAAAATTCTTACAAACGCTTATTCTTATATCGACTTCATTTTAGTCGAGTAAAACATTTTAGAAAGGATTCATTACATATTACCTTGTAGGCACAGAAAGCTAATTTAGTAAAATGCAAAGGGTATCATGATTATTTAACGAGGCCTTCGTAGCTTCCCCTCTCCAATGACACGTCGGCATGAAAGGGAAGTATTGATTATTTCTGATGGCTCACTTAATCGTTTCCCAACTGTTGCTTGATTCAGAGCATGTCGTGTATATCAGATTATTGGTCTATGGCAAGCTGGGAACAGTTCAACACATTTCAGAAACTGCAAATTCACAGAAATGTAATTAAATGTTAATGCCACCCAAGAAAGGCTGTTTATTCAATAGATATTAGAGGAAAGCCTTTCATTCGAAACCGTATTATAAATTATAACATTTTTAAATAGGTTAAAGGACGCTCAACTCTAAGTCATCAGAGCTCTGTATAATATAACGTAATAGATAAATATGTTTAAAGCTATTTCGATACGAATTTTAATTACAGTATACATATATAGGGAGAATTTGTAGAAAGCTTTAACGTTTTTATGTTTCAATATATTGCATTATGTGTAGTGTAAAGCTTTACACGTTTTTGTGATTTTAAGCATAAAATTAAAGCTTTTCTTATAACACAGAATCGTTTAACTCAATAAATGCTGCTTATTTCAAGTAATATTTGCAACCTTTTGAAACAGTTATTATGTACCTAAAGGAATATTTAAAATCAAACATTGACTTGACTTCGTTTTTTCGGTGTTATTCTTTCGTTAATTGGTTCATTATCAATTTGTAATGTTAATTATTGTCAATTTCAACATTTTATGTTTGTGCAATGAATGACTTTTGTGTTAAACATTTTATAATTTAAATGAACGTTATTTCTTGGCATGTCCGAGATAATTATAGGATCAAATATTATACGCGAAATATGACGTAATCAACAACGTCATGAGAGTTGTTGAGCAATTATAACGGATGAAATAATTCTCCAAAGTCTCTTGCAATAGTCTTCATGTAAGGTGGACATCTTTTCTTAGTTGTGTTACGAGAAACTTTATTTTGTGTAATTTAAACTCTCGCATCGACATATTTAATGCAACGTCTCGAGAGATTATGAAAGAAATTACTTCGGATGTGAAACAGTAAGGAAAGCAATCAATACGTCATATAAAGACGTATTGATTGTGTATAAACTTAGGCTTTCACGGCCGGTGTCCTGACTATTAGCTAGGTTTATCACTTTCGGGCTTGTAGGCCGTGGTCTAGATGGCATTGAAGATACCGACGTTTCGCCAAGTACTGCGCTTGGCATCTTCAGGGTAAGAGGATCCGCTGTATACATATTGATTGTAATAATTCGGTGCGAACAAATACTAATAAGTTTAAATGGGGTTCAGTAAATGTTCTATTGTGTAACTGCAACCCGGGATAATAAAAGAATCTCTATTGCTCTACCGACTGATCGCCGAGGCACACATAAATATCTCGCACCAAAGTGAGATAAGACGACGAAATAAATCAATCCAGAATAATCATCATAAAGTGAATCGCATCACTTTTCCACAATAGGCATTAAGAATTTGGAGACAAATCTAAATAAAATTAAAACATAGCATTTCTACGAGGATAGGTGTACCTACCCTTCCCCATTCTTCACCTTCCTTTGTTATCATTACAGCGCCACGCCTCTAGCCCGTTTTGCAATTGTCAGCAGTTCGTCGGTCAGTATTTATACCTCATACCTTGCGAGACCCCGTAAGACGATATGAAACTGAGAGTGCATGTTACTAAATTCATTTTGTGTACAATGGGAATAGATCATACGGTAGGCTTAAATGGTCCTCAAATATTTAATAGCTGGCCACTACGTGATAGCTTTGACATTTCGTCCTCTTTGCATGGCCACGAGATAACATTTTATGTGTGCTTTCTTTACTCACAAAGCCGAATTCTTCTATTTCTTGTTAATATACAGGTGGAAGTGAAATAATCCGTCAGACTTTAACAGCGAATATCTAATGTCGTAAATAATAAGAAAGTCTAATACCAAAACGCTGAAAAGTTTATAGTTTTCTAGAAAAAATATTTTTATCAAAAAAAATTTATCATCACCTGGCTGAATTATTATTGGTTGAAGGTGCTTGATTTATAGAAGCTATATTCATAGAAAATTGAATAAACGACAAATTTTTTTCCTTTGGCGTATTTCAATAGATTCAATGGTTTTTGTGTAAATTAAATTTTAAAAATCTGATGTGTTGCACTCACATGACTTTCTCTACTCTTGTACTAACCATTCTTACAAACTCTTATTCCTATATCTTCTTCGTGTTAGTTAAAATAAACATTTGTACAAATTATCTTATTGCTTATTTCCTTGTAGGTACAAGGGGAATATTGGAATACAGTAGGCTTTGTCCGATAGTTAAATCTTTTAAAGCTTTGAGATTCCGTTCTCTTTGCACACGTAACATATAAAATAATGAACAACGTTGACCCATTTCACGAAAGTTCTAAGTTTTCCGAAACTCACACACATAACAAGGAATATCTCCGAAATGGTTCACCCTATAAGAAAATTTATTCAGACATAAATTGTGTATTTTAGCAAGATCTACATTTTTTGTATAGTATGATTTGGTCTATCTCTAACGGTTTACCAGTTATGCAAAAGTCGTCCAGAGTAAATACGACTACAGGGTCTATAGCCAGAAAATTCAAGATATACATTTCATTTGTCATAAAAACATCTCAAACATATGACATTTTAATAAAAATCGTTAGAGCCATTTTCAAGAAAATCAAAATTTTCGAAAAATTTTCCATGTGAAGGGTAGTTTAGGGTGGGGCTATTTTCTTCAAAATCTTCGTGTCGCATCCTTGAAAGACATTAAACTTAACTACCAACTTTGGTTTTTAACCGACTTTTTGTTTTTGAGTTATGCTGTCCACAGACTGACAGACTGACAGACTGACACACACACGGATCTTTGTCTAAAAAGGCTTTTTTTGGATTCAGGGGGCCTCAAAACATGTATTTCCGGTGAAATCTCGACATCGAATTTTTGGGTGGAATACAATACTTCCCCTACTTACCAGTAGAGAAAGTAAAAACCAATAATTTGTTGCCTTCTTAATTCTGGTAGAAGTGGCAATCTTCACATATTGGTATAGATCGCGCGTAATGTCTACTTAATCCCATGCAATTGTTTTTTTGTCGAAGCGGCAAAAGATGTGAAGCCTGATTACAGGTATTGAATACTTGCTCTGAACTCTTATTTCAAATTAATCCCAATGTTATTGCATACTTGTTACTGCTAATAAATGTTAGTTATTAAAAGTGTGGCCATTTTGTGTTTCTAAAGCCACCACGTGAATAATGGTTAGTCCACGACTGTGGCGCGAACACCAGTGTAAGATTTATTTACCTACATTTCTTGAAATATTTTTATATCTTTCGCACATATTTTGTAAGAAACTTCGTGTTGCCAATTTCACTAACTCGAGTTCTTTGGTACTCATAAGATTCTTGTTAAAACTTATTGGACTAATTGTTCGAAGGGAAAGTGCTTCTAAAAACTTGTGCATCACGTATTACGAATTCCCTTTTTACTTTCTCTACTGGTAAGTAGGGGAAGTATTGTATTCCACCCAAAAATTCGATGTCGAGATTCCACCGGAAATATATGTTTTGAGGCCCCTGAATCCTAAAAAAGCATTTTTAGAAAAAGGTCCATGTGTGTGTCTGTGTGTCAGTCTGTGGACAGCATAACAAAAACGAAAAGTCGGTTAAAAACCAAAGTTGGTATTTAAGTTTAATGTCTTTCAAGGATGCGACACGAAGATTTTGAAGAAAATAGTCCCACCCTAAACTACCCTTCACATGGAAAATTTTTCGAAAATTTTGATTTTCTTGAAAATGGCTATAACGATTTTGATTAAAATGTCATATGTTTGAGATATTTTTATGACAAATGAAATGTATATCTTGAATTTTCTGGCTATAGCCCCTGTAGTCGTATTTACTCTGGACGACTTTTGCATAAATGGTAAACCGTTAGAGATAGACCAAATTATACTATACAAAAAATGTAGATCTTGTTAAAATACACAATTTATGTCTGAATAAATTTTCTTGTAGGGTGAACCATTTCGGAGATATTCCTTGTTATGTGTGTGAGTTTCGGAAAACAGAACTTTCGTGAAATGGATCATCGTTGTTCATTTTTTTATATGTTAAGTGAGCAAAGACAACCGAATCTCAAACATTTGACTATCGCACAAAACCTACTGTATTCTAACATTCCCCTTGCACCTACAAGGAAATAAGCAATAAGATAATTTGTACAAATGTTTATTTTAACTAACACGAAGAAGATATAGGAATAAGAGTTTGTAAGAATGGTTAGTACAAGAGTAGAGAAAGTCATGTGAGTGCAACACATCAGATTTTTTAGATGTAGGTACGTGCTTGCATAAAGCATATTAGTCCCATTTTAAATCCGGTATATAAAAAATTAAATAAAATTGCACACTTACCGAGCCAAACGTGTAAACAATTGCGCATACATTTTGTTTAAACATGTTGCAGTGAAGCGTAAACTTACATTATAAATTATGCTTTCCTAAAAGTTTAGTAATTACTTACTACTATCACATTCTTAAATTCAGTACCTACGGCATAGCGGTAGAGTGACATGACCTTTGGAATGTTCAATACATATTGGGAACATAAATATCCAATGTGGTATAACCTAACCTAACCTCGAGCCATTAGGTGCCAGCTACGGCACGAATCTTCATACATATGTACATGCGTCTTACAGACCATATTGAAACTGCATGTGCTCACCACATGTGTAAATATTAGAAACAATTACTATTTATTGTGAACATGAATATCACGTTAGGCCCGTACCACTCGGTAAATAAAGTGAATGAGGCAACTCGCTTTTGCTCAGTGTGCATGTGTCGGTCTGGGTGGCTCAGTTGGTTAGACGCTGGCCTACGGATCCCAAGGTTGCGGGTTCAAACCCGGCCCAGACCGATGGTTTTTAAGTGTGCTTAAAAACGACAGCTCCATGTCAGTAGATTTACTGGCATGTTAAAGAACTCCTGCGGGACAAAATTCCGGCACACCGGCGACGCTGATGTGATCCTGGCAATTGACAGCGTCGTTAAAGAACAAAATAATTTAATTTTTTCAGTGTGCATGCGCAGTAAGCAGACATGGGTTTAGCGTGTATTCGTTTCATATCAAGTGAATTTATGCATTTCTGACTGATTAGAGCACATTTAAAGTTTCTTTTTTAATGTTTCTATCATATTTGTGATTTCCTAATGGATGTAATACTGCAATTACTGTCGAAAGTTAGCAAACAATTTTGCGTGGCGTTTAAAAGAAGAATCCAGTTATCTCATCATGGCATAAGGCTCTCAAGTACCATACGTAGAACAGGCCAGATATTCAAATGTTTAAACGTACCAAATGAAATATTTGTAATTATGTGGAAATGTAAGATCTGAGGTAATGTTTTCACACGGGACAATTAGCCATAAACTTACTATTTCATGTAATTTCCTACTACCTGGCGCCCCGCGACAAAATATCTGAATTTAATACATGGCCAATGTTATTTAAATGCACTTAAATGGTTTTTATAGAGCATTAGAATAGTTCATTGATCTGCCAATAGAAGCTGTGTACCCAATCAACACGTTGCATCACGTTGGCACACTCCCTCACCTTCAAACGCGATGTGCATTTAATTAAACAAAACGTATTGGAATTTTTTGTTAGTTTACATCCACTCTCTCACCTCCTTCAGTCTGACGGATTATTTCACTTCCTCCTGTACATAAACGTCCATTACACGTTTCGCTGTATACCTGTATAAAAAGAATAAAATAATCTAAAGCAATAGTCAAATCTTTACAAAGGCGGTGGCCATTTTGAGACAAAGCATAACTGCATACCTATATTAAATGTAAACCAAGAACAAGGAATATCCCGGCAAATATTATCTCTTACGGTGTACCAGTTATACAGAAGTTATTGAGAATGAAGAGTTCCCAGGCTATTCCCAGAACATTCAAGATGTACATTTCGTTTGACATGAAAATATCTTAAACATATTTTGATCAAAATCGTTACAGCCATTTTTGAATAACTAAAATTTTTCGAGGAAAAGAAAACGTTTCATGTAAAGCGTAGTATGAAGAGAGAAAATGTTTTTCAAAATCTTTTATGGAATACAATAGCTCCTCTACTTAGAATATGTAGGCAATAGAAAATGTAAAGAGAAGGAAAGAAGCTTGAGGGAATACAACAACAACTATTGCTAAAACTTGTAGCTAATGTTCTTGCCAAAAGAAAATGTGACTTTTGTGTATTGTATTTATTCGCAAGGCAGAATTGCCGTGGGAGAGAAGGAAAAGCTTACACAAAGACTCTTTGTACGCCTTTGGGAACTGGAGTTGAAAACGATGTAAACATTTCAACATGTGTGTTTGTTTGTTTCTCTTCGTGAAAAGTCAAATAATAACTGCTGCTTAAAAACCCATAGTAGAGTGTGGCGTTCTGCACCTCTTGTTGTCTCAAGAGTTGTTAGCTGCACATTACTGTACCACTGGTCGAGTAAATTCAGCAATGTTTTGTTACGTCAGCAGAACTTGTAGAGAACTGGCAATTCTGGGTTTTCGTCCGACAAACGGCTATCCTGTAGAATAGCGGCCTCTGCTCATCTATTGCACGGCCTAGCTCCTTCTCTTGTCTTTAATTGCTGCGGTAACGGTGGAACTGTGAAATCCGCAGAAGCATGTGAATATTGCCAACCACAGAAAATATGAATAGCTGAAAAGCGTATATGTGCTAGTTCTTCTTCTTCTTTTTCTTTTTCTTCTTCTTCTGCTTCTTCTCCTTCTTCTGCTTCTTCTCCTTCTCCTTCTTCTGCTTCTTCTCCCTCTTCTGCTTCTTCTCCTTCTTCTTTTTCTCCTCCTCCTTCTTCTTCTGCTTCTTCTCCTTCTTCTTCTCCTTCTTCTGCTTCTTCTGCTTCTTCTGCTTCTTCTTCTTCTTCTTCTCCTTCTACTCCTCCTCCTTCTGCTTCTTCTCCTTCTCCTCCTCCTCCTTCTGCTTCTTCTCCTTCTCCTCCTCCTCCTCCTTCTTCTTCTTCTTCTTCTTCTCCTTCTTCTTCTGCTTCTTCTCCTTCTTCTCCTTCTCCTTCTTCTGCTTCTTCTCCCTCTTCTGCTTCTTCTCCTTCTTCTTTTTCTCCTCCTCCTTCTTCTTCTGCTTCTTCTCCTTCTTCTTCTCCTTCTTCTGCTTCTTCTCCCTCTTCTGCTTCTTCTTCTTCTCCTTCTACTCCTCCTCCTTCTTCTGCTTCTTCTCCTTCTCCTCCTCCTCCTCCTCCTTCTTCTTCTTCTTCTTCTTCTCCTCCTTCTCCTTCTTCTGCTTCTTCTCCTTCTTCTTCTCCTTCTTCTTCTGCTTCTTTTCCTTCTTCTTCTTCTCCTCCTCCTCCTCCTTCTTCTTCTCCTCCTCCTTCTTCTGCTTCTTCTCCTTCTTCTTTTTCTTCTGCTTCTGCTTCTCCTCCTCCTCCTCCTCCTCCTCCTTCTTCTTCTTCTTCTTCTTCTTCTTCTTCTTCTTCTTCTTCTCCTTCTTGTTCTTCTTCGTCTGCTTCTTCTCCTTCTTCTTCTCCTCCTCCTCCTCCTTCTTCTTCTTCTTCTTCTCCTCCTTCTTCTTCTGCTTCTTCTCCTTCTTCTGCTTCTTCTCCTTCTCCTCCTCCTTTTTCTTCTCCTTCTTCTCCTCCTCCTTCTTCTGCTTCTTCTCCTTCTCCTCCTCCTCCTTCTTCTTCTGCTTCTTCTCCTTCTTCTTCTCCGCCTCCTTCTTCTTCTGCTTCTTCTCCTTCTTCTCCTTCTTCTTCTGCTTCTTCTCCTTCTTCTCCTCCTTCTTCTTCTTCTTCTCCTCCTTCTTCTTCTCCTCCTTCTTCTTCTGCTTCTTCTGCTTCTTCTCCTTCTTCTTCCTCTTCTTCTTCTTCTTCTTCTTCTACATGGTTTAGGCTATGCAGCCCGCTCTGGCGAAGTCATCGGTGGAGTCCATCTTCTGCGACGTCGGCCAACATCTCGTGATCCTCTTGGGTTATATAGAAAGGTCCTCTTAGGTATCCTTTCTTCACTCATCCTCATTAAATGTTCTGTCCATTTCTTGTTATTTGTTTTAATTTTGTCTTCTAATTTATAAATATTTAGTTCTTGTCTTTTTGACTCATTTCTTATTCTATCTGCTCTTGTGCATCCTTTCACATTCCGCAGAAATAACATTTCCACTGCCTGTATTCTACTACTACATTTTCTTTTTACCGGATGTTAATGTACTCATATGATTGGTCCGTTTTTTCAAAGGCGTTTACTGAACTGCGTTGCTATGTATACTCTAATAAAAAGTTTGTAAAATCGGCTGGAAACCGGAACTCGCTATCAGTAAATCAGTCGTATGTTTTTGAGGTGTACTTTAGCGAGGAGTACATTCTGTCCCTTAAACCGCTGTTGTTCTAAATTTTGCGAATTCATCTGTCTAAGAACGTCAAGTAATACATTTTAGTAAGCGCAAAACTGGACTAAGGCTCACATGGCGTTTGATGGGTGGCCTACCTTCCAAAACAATAAGGCGCGGCTGACTCGCCTGGTGTAACACTTGGGTTTTCAACAAGATTAACAGAGCCGTTGCGATATGAACGTGTAGTTTAAGTGACGTAAAATTAAGGCTAGTTGACAACCACCAGACAATGGAAACATTAACGATTCCGGCAACGGGAAGCACGGCACCAATGTTTTGGTTCACAACAGCCCGGGAACGATAACGACAAGATACCGGAAAATGGAGGGCGACATTGCCCATTAAGAATTCATTTGTTCCTAACTGACCAATGATATGTTTTGTAGCTTGTGACGAGACACAGAGAGAGAGAGAGAGAGAGAGAGAGAGAGAGAGAGAGAGAGAGAGAGAGAGAGAGCTCTAGCGGTTGTTTCATGGCACGGCCGCCTTGACTAATTTCTACGGCGAAAAGTCTACTTTACACAATATAAATTACGCGCCCGTAACAAGAACGAGAAAGTTACATTTTGGCCAAGTGTTCTTTCCCGTTCCCGAGGCCCGTTGGTTGTGAAAACTCCCATTTGAATACCTGTATTTTAACTTTCTTGTTGGTCTGGGTGGCTCAGTTGGTTAGACGCTGGTCTACTGATCCCAAGGTCACGAGTTCAAATCCGACCCAGGCCGATGGTTTTTAAGTGTGCTTAAAAACGACAGCTCCATGTCAGTAGATTTACTGGCATGTAAAAGAACTCCTGTGGGACAAAATTCCGGAACACCAGCGACGCTGATGTGATCCTGGCAATTGACAGCTTCCTTAAACAACAAAATGATTTTCAAATTTAACTTTCTCGTACTCGTTACCGTTGTCTGTGGTTGTGAACCAGTCTTTAAACATGGACAGAGGAATGAGAATTTGTGTGAATAGTTTATGGAAGACTGGGTAGAGAAAATTTTGTGAATAACGTATATAAGCTTTTTTTGGCAGAACAATACTTCCTTTAAAAGCTAACTGGTGGTGACAGTAAAAAGTAGCTTGCTTCATGTTTGTATTTTGTCCTCAATGTGCCCAGTTTTGCTACTCTGGGCTACCTGCAGGAGGTCCCCAGTTCGAATCTCGGTGAGGGTGATGTGTTATTCTCTCAAGACAAGACAAGACAAGACAAGCTGTATGGACTCCGGACTCATCCCATAGATTCGCGGTAGGTAGCCGTGCATAGGCGTGCAGGCGTATTGGCGCCACGAGATATTTTCCCCTTGTCCATGCTCGTGTCACATGCTATGGCCAAACCTCGCCCTGGGCGTAGGTGTGTGTTTCCGTTCCTTATTTAGCCTAAGACATTTACTGTCCTTTCAAACCAGAGCAAAAATCTCTACCCAGTCTTTCACAAACTATCCGTACACACAATTATTGCTTTCTCTACTGCGTATAGTAAAAGGGAAGGCATGTATTCCATTAAAAATTCGGATATTGAAATTAATGGGAAAGACATGTTTTGCGTTCTGTGAATGCCAAAAGAGAATTTTTAGGTTTGTACAGTAAACTCGTTAGGGCTAGTTTTGATATGATAAAAAATCTGATGTGTTGCACTCACATGACTTTCTCTACTCTTGTACTAACCATTCTTACAGACTCATATTACTATGCCTTCTTTGTGTTAGTTGAGATAAACTTTTGTACAAATTATCTTATTGATTATTTCCTTGTAGGTACAAGGGGAATATTAGAATACAGTAGGCTTTGTGCGATACTCAAATGTTTTAAAGCTTTGAGATTCCGTTCTCTTTGCACACTTAACATATAAAAAAATGAACAACGATGTTCCATTTCACGAAAGTTTTAAGTTTTCCGAAACTCACACACATAACAAGGAATATCTCCGAAATGGTTCACTCTACAAGCAAATTTATTTGCACATAAATTGTGTATTTTAGCAAGATCTACATTTTTTGTGCAGTAAGATTTTGTCTATCTCTAACGGTTTACCAGTTATGCAAAAGTCATCCAGAGCAAACAGGACTACATAGGCTATAGCCAGAAAATTCAAGATATACATTTCATTTGTCATAAAAATGTCTCAAACATATGACATTTTAATCAAAATCGTTACAGCCATTTAAAAAAAAAATAAAAATTTTCCATGTAAAGGGTAGTTTAGGGTGGGGCTATTTTCTTCAAAATCTTCGTGTCGTATCCTTAAAAGATAGTAAACTTAAATACCAACTTTGGTTTTTACGCTACTTTTTGTTTTTGAGTTATACTGTCCACAGACACACAGACACACACACACACACACACACACACAACACACACACACACACACACACACACACGCACACACACAGACCTTTTTCTAAAAATGCATTTTTTTGGGTTCAGGGGGTCTCAAAACATATTTTCGGTGAAATCTCGACATCGAATTTTTGGGTAGAATACAATACTTCCTCTACTTACCAGTAGAGAAACTAAAAATATCTTGGTATGAGATGTTCCCCATTTCTAAATACACAAAATAAACATTAAATACTTTTATTTTTGATAATGCATGCCTAAAATAAGACGTTAAATGTAGAAATATTTAAGTACTCACTTTAGAAATGTGGTAGCGTTTTCTTTTCCGCGATAGTTGCGTCGATGGTTTTCCATTACGTATACTGCAGAAACTGTTAATAAACTAATACTTTCATTTAATGCTGAAACCTGTAATGAGGAAAAGTTCTTATTTAGAAGCAGACCTGCATAGGTAAATGCATTTGGATTCTTGAATTTAAACATTTTACTTCAAAAATCCTTTTATTTCCCTTGTGAGCTGAAAAACACCTACGCCGAGGGAAAAAATCCTTCAACCTGACAATACTGCTGCCCCATCGTGTTGGAACCACAAGTCTTCCACATTTCCATAATTCCTGCAACTGTGGCCGTGCGATATTGTCTACCGATCCACGACAACGAGGACCTCCACGTATTTCAATGTTCACTGTCGATCCTGTAGGTATCTTCGTACTGTTTACACATTAGGCGCAATTACGCGCTCTTCGAACGGTCTCTGTATATATATATATATATATATATATATATATATATATATATATATATATACCATTCACTATACCTAAAATGCACTTTCAAAATCTGGATGCGTTGATCCTTTATGTATCGCTCTATTTTAGCTCATAACAATACGCACATATGACAATTGACAATTACAATCGGTAATCTCAATATGAACAGATGACAGTCCCTTAACAGACTGAAAGATGCGCTCAATTTAAAAATTGCGTTCTTTATGGGACATCCATTATTTTCAAATCAGCACTTGGCTGACTTGCTGACTTGACGTCGTTATATACACGATTCCAGTCAGTGAGTTGACGAATGCGCTCCTCACGTGTCATACAAGTGAGTTTATGACGTATAGTGAGTGCTGCTAATTCGTCAGATTAGAGACGTCTTGTGTTCAACTCCCCAGCAAATGAAACATCCAAACAAGAGATGTTTCGCGCGAACTTCCTTACGTGGCTAAGTCACGAAGAAAAGTGAAGTGGCACAGAAGACTGAACTAGATCACATTAATGAAGTGAAAATGTGAACTAACTGAACTCACAGTGAAAGTTGGACTAGATCACATTAATGAAGTGAAAATGTGAACTAACTGAACTCACAGTGAAAGTTGAACTAGAACACATTAATGAAGTGAAAATGTGAACTAAGTGAACTCACACTGAAAGTTGAACTAGATCACATTAATGAAGTGAAAGTGTGAACTAAGTGAACTCACACTGAAAGTTGAAATAGATCACATTAGTGAAGTGAAAATGTGAACTAAGTGAACTCACAGTGAAAGTTGAACTAGATCACATTAATGAAGTGAAAATGTGAACTAAGTGAACTCACAGTGAAAGTTGAAATAGATCACATTAATGAAGTGAAAATGTGAACTAAGTGAACTCACACTGAAAGTTGAACTAGATCACATTAATGAAGTGAAAGTGTGAACTAAGTGAACTCACACTGAAAGTTAAACTAGATCACATTAATGAAGTGAAAATGTGAACTAAGTGAACTCACACTGAAAGTTGAAATAGATCACATTAGTGAAGTGAAAATGTGAACTAAGTGAACTCACAGTGAAAGTTGAACTAGATCACATTAATGAAGTGAAAATGTAAACTAAGTGAACTCACAGTGAAAGTTGAACTAGATCACATTAATGAAGTGAAAATGTGAACTAAGTGAACTCACAGTGAAAGTTGAACTAGATCACATTAATGAAGTGAAAATGTGAACTAAGTGAACTCACACTGAAAGTTGAAATAGATCACATTAATGAAGTGAAAATGTGAACTAAGTGAACTCACACTGAAAGTTGAACTAGATCACATTAATGAAGTGAAAGTGTGAACTAAGTGAACTCACACTGAAAGTTAAACTAGATCACATTAATGAAGTGAAAATGTGAACTAAGTGAACTCACACTGAAAGTTGAAATAGATCACATTAGTGAAGTGAAAATGTGAACTAAGTGAACTCACACTGAAAGTTAAACTAGATCACATTAATGAAGTGAAAATGTGAACTAAGTGAACTCACACTGAAAGTTGAAATAGATCACATTAGTGAAGTGAAAATGTGAACTAAGTGAACTCACAGTGAAAGTTGAACTAGATCACATTAGTGAAGTGAAAATGTGAACTAAGTGAACTCACAGTGAAAGTTGAAATAGATCACATTAATGAAGTGAAAATGTGAACTAAGTGAACTCACACTGAAAGTTGAAATAGATCACATTAATGAAGTGAAAATGTGAACTAAGTGAACTCACACTGAAAGTTGAACTAGATCACATTAATGAAGTGAAAGTGTGAACTAAGTGAACTCACACTGAAAGTTAAACTAGATCACATTAATGAAGTGAAAATGTGAACTAAGTGAACTCACACTGAAAGTTGAAATAGATCACATTAATGAAGTGAAAATGTGAACTAAGTGAACTCACACTGAAAGTTGAACTAGATCACATTAATGAAGTGAAAGTGTGAACTAAGTGAACTCACACTGAAAGTTAAACTAGATCACATTAATGAAGTGAAAATGTGAACTAAGTGAACTCACACTGAAAGTTGAAATAGATCACATTAGTGAAGTGAAAATGTGAACTAAGTGAACTCACAGTGAAAGTTGAACTAGATCACATTAGTGAAGTGAAAATGTGAACTAAGTGAACTCACACTGAAAGTTAAACTAGATCACATTAATGAAGTGAAAATGTGAACTAAGTGAACTCACACTGAAAGTTGAAATAGATCACATTAGTGAAGTGAAAATGTGAACTAAGTGAACTCACAGTGAAAGTTGAACTAGATCACATTAGTGAAGTGAAAATGTGAACTAAGTGAACTCACAGTGAAAGTTGAAATAGATCACATTAATGAAGTGAAAATGTGAACTAAGTGAACTCACACTGAAAGTTGAAATAGATCACATTAATGAAGTGAAAATGTGAACTAAGTGAACTCACACTGAAAGTTGAACTAGATCACATTAATGAAGTGAAAGTGTGAACTAAGTGAACTCACACTGAAAGTTAAACTAGATCACATTAATGAAGTGAAAATGTGAACTAAGTGAACTCACACTGAAAGTTGAAATAGATCACATTAATGAAGTGAAAATGTGAACTAAGTGAACTCACACTGAAAGTTGAACTAGATCACATTAATGAAGTGAAAGTGTGAACTAAGTGAACTCACACTGAAAGTTAAACTAGATCACATTAATGAAGTGAAAATGTGAACTAAGTGAACTCACACTGAAAGTTGAAATAGATCACATTAATGAAGTGAAAATGTGAACTAAGTGAACTCACACTGAAAGTTGAAATAGATCACATTAATGAAGTGAAAATGTGAACTAAGTGAACTCACACTGAAAGTTGAAATAGATCACATTAATGAAGTGAAAATGTGAACTAAGTGAACTCACACTGAAAGTTAAACTAGATCACATTAATGAAGTGAAAATGTGAACTAAGTGAACTCACACTGAAAGTTGAAATAGATCACATTAGTGAAGTGAAAATGTGAACTAAGTGAACTCACAGTGAAAGTTGAACTAGATCACATTAGTGAAGTGAAAATGTGAACTAAGTGAACTCACACTGAAAGTTAAACTAGATCACATTAATGAAGTGAAAATGTGAACTAAGTGAACTCACACTGAAAGTTGAAATAGATCACATTAGTGAAGTGAAAATGTGAACTAAGTGAACTCACACTGAAAGTTGAAATAGATCACATTAGTGAAGTGAAAATGTGAACTAAGTGAACTCACACTGAAAGTTGAAATAGATCACATTAGTGAAGTGAAAATGTGAACTAAGTGAACTCACACTGAAAGTTAAACTAGATCACATTAATGAAGTGAAAATGTGAACTAAGTGAACTCACACTGAAAGCTGAAATAGATCACATTAGTGAAGTGAAAATGTGAACTAAGTGAACTCACAGTGAAAGTTGAACTAGATCACATTAGTGAAGTGAAAATGTGAACTAAGTGAACTCACACTGAAAGTTGAAATAGATCACATTAGTGAAGTGAAAATGTGAACTAAGTGAACTCACAGTGAAAGTTGAACTAGATGACATTAGTGAAGTGAAAATGTGAACTAAGTGAACTCACAGTGAAAGTTGAACTAGATCACATTAGTGAAGTGAAAATGTGAACTAAGTGAACTCACAGTGAAAGTTGAACTAGATCACATTAGTGAAGTGAAAATGTGAACTAAGTGAACTCACACTGAAAGTTGAACTAGATCACATTAGTGAAGTGAAAATGTGAACTAAGTGAACTCACACTGAAAGTTAAACTAGATCACATTAGTGAAGTGAAAATGTGAACTAAGTGAACTCACAGTGAAAGTTGAAATAGATCACATTAGTGAAGTGAAAATGTGAACTAAGTGAACTCACACTGAAAGTTAAACTAGATCACATTAATGAAGTGAAAATGTGAACTAAGTGAACTCACAGTGAAAGTTAAACTAGATCACATTAGTGAAGTGAAAATGTGAACTAAGTGAACTCACACTGAAAGTTAAACTAGATCACATTAATGAAGTGAAAATGTGAACTAAGTGAACTCACACTGAAAGTTGAAATAGATCACATTAGTGAAGTGAAAATGTGAACTAAGTGAACTCACAGTGAAAGTTGAACTAGATCACATTAGTGAAGTGAAAATGTGAACTAAGTGAACTCACAGTGAAAGTTGAAATAGATCACATTAATGAAGTGAAAATGTGAACTAAGTGAACTCACACTGAAAGTTGAAATAGATCACATTAATGAAGTGAAAATGTGAACTAAGTGAACTCACACTGAAAGTTGAACTAGATCACATTAATGAAGTGAAAATGTGAACTAAGTGAACTCACAGTGAAAGTTGAACTAGATCACATTAGTGAAGTGAAAATGTGAACTAAGTGAACTCACAGTGAAAGTTGAAATAGATCACATTAGTGAAGTGAAAATGTGAACTAAGTGAACTCACAGTGAAAGTTGAACTAGATCACATTAGTGAAGTGAAAATGTGAACTAAGTGAACTCACACTGAAAGTTGAAATAGATCACATTAGTGAAGTGAAAATGTGAACTAAGTGAACTCACACTGAAAGATAAACTAGATCACATTAATGAAGTGAAAATGTGAACTAAGTGAACTCACACTGAAAGTTGAAATAGATCACATTAGTGAAGTGAAAATGTGAACTAAGTGAACTCACAGTGAAAGTTGAACTAGATCACATTAGTGAAGTGAAAATGTGAACTAAGTGAACTCACACTGAAAGTTGAACTAGATCACATTAGTGAAGTGAAAATGTGAACTAAGTGAACTCACACTGAAAGTTAAACTAGATCACATTAATGAAGTGAAAATGTGAACTAAGTGAACTCACAGTGAAAGTTGAAATAGATCACATTAGTGAAGTGAAAATGTGAACTAAGTGAACTCACAGTGAAAGTTGAAATAGATCACATTAGTGAAGTGAAAATGTGAACTAAGTGAACTCACACTGAAAGTTGAACTAGATCACATTAGTGAAGTGAAAATGTGAACTAAGTGAACTCACACTGAAAGTTAAACTAGATCACATTAATGAAGTGAAAATGTGAACTAAGTGAACTCACACTGAAAGTTGAAATAGATCACATTAGTGAAGTGAAAATGTGAACTAAGTGAACTCACAGTGAAAGTTGAACTAGATCACATTAGTGAAGTGAAAATGTGAACTAAGTGAACTCACACTGAAAGTTGAACTAGATCACATTAGTGAAGTGAAAATGTGAACTAAGTGAACTCACACTGAAAGTTAAACTAGATCACATTAATGAAGTGAAAATGTGAACTAAGTGAACTCACACTGAAAGTTGAAATAGATCACATTAGTGAAGTGAAAATGTGAACTAAGTGAACTCACACTGAAAGTTAAACTAGATCACATTAATGAAGTGAAAATGTGAACTAAGTGAACTCACACTGAAAGTTGAAATAGATCACATTAGTGAAGTGAAAATGTGAACTAAGTGAACTCACACTGAAAGTTAAACTAGATCACATTAATGAAGTGAAAATGTGAACTAAGTGAACTCACACTGAAAGTTGAAATAGATCACATTAGTGAAGTGAAAATGTGAACTAAGTGAACTCACAGTGAAAGTTGAACTAGATCACATTAGTGAAGTGAAAATGTGAACTAAGTGAACTCACACTGAAAGTTGAAATAGATCACATTAGTGAAGTGAAAATGTGAACTAAGTGAACTCACAGTGAAAGTTGAACTAGATGACATTAGTGAAGTGAAAATGTGAACTAAGTGAACTCACAGTGAAAGTTGAACTAGATCACATTAGTGAAGTGAAAATGTGAACTAAGTGAACTCACAGTGAAAGTTGAACTAGATCACATTAGTGAAGTGAAAATGTGAACTAAGTGAACTCACACTGAAAGTTGAACTAGATCACATTAGTGAAGTGAAAATGTGAACTAAGTGAACTCACACTGAAAGTTAAACTAGATCACATTAGTGAAGTGAAAATGTGAACTAAGTGAACTCACAGTGAAAGTTGAAATAGATCACATTAGTGAAGTGAAAATGTGAACTAAGTGAACTCACAGTGAAAGTTGAACTAGATCACATTAGTGAAGTGAAAATGTGAACTAAGTGAACTCACACTGAAAGTTGAAATAGATCACATTAGTGAAGTGAAAATGTGAACTAAGTGAACTCACACTGAAAGTTAAACTAGATCACATTAGTGAAGTGAAAATGTGAACTAAGTGAACTCACACTGAAAGTTGAAATAGATCACATTAGTGAAGTGAAAATGTGAACTAAGTGAACTCACACTGAAAGTTAAACTAGATCACATTAATGAAGTGAAAATGTGAACTAAGTGAACTCACACTGAAAGCTGAAATAGATCACATTAGTGAAGTGAAAATGTGAACTAAGTGAACTCACAGTGAAAGTTGAACTAGATCACATTAGTGAAGTGAAAATGTGAACTAAGTGAACTCACACTGAAAGTTGAAATAGATCACATTAGTGAAGTGAAAATGTGAACTAAGTGAACTCACAGTGAAAGTTGAACTAGATGACATTAGTGAAGTGAAAATGTGAACTAAGTGAACTCACAGTGAAAGTTGAACTAGATCACATTAGTGAAGTGAAAATGTGAACTAAGTGAACTCACAGTGAAAGTTGAACTAGATCACATTAGTGAAGTGAAAATGTGAACTAAGTGAACTCACACTGAAAGTTGAACTAGATCACATTAGTGAAGTGAAAATGTGAACTAAGTGAACTCACACTGAAAGTTAAACTAGATCACATTAGTGAAGTGAAAATGTGAACTAAGTGAACTCACAGTGAAAGTTGAAATAGATCACATTAGTGAAGTGAAAATGTGAACTAAGTGAACTCACACTGAAAGTTAAACTAGATCACATTAATGAAGTGAAAATGTGAACTAAGTGAACTCACAGTGAAAGTTAAACTAGATCACATTAGTGAAGTGAAAATGTGAACTAAGTGAACTCACACTGAAAGTTAAACTAGATCACATTAATGAAGTGAAAATGTGAACTAAGTGAACTCACAGTGAAAGTTGAACTAGATCACATTAGTGAAGTGAAAATGTGAACTAAGTGAACTCACAGTGAAAGTTGAAATAGATCACATTAGTGAAGTGAAAATGTGAACTAAGTGAACTCACAGTGAAAGTTGAACTAGATCACATTAGTGAAGTGAAAATGTGAACTAAGTGAACTCACACTGAAAGTTGAAATAGATCACATTAGTGAAGTGAAAATGTGAACTAAGTGAACTCACACTGAAAGATAAACTAGATCACATTAATGAAGTGAAAATGTGAACTAAGTGAACTCACACTGAAAGTTGAAATAGATCACATTAGTGAAGTGAAAATGTGAACTAAGTGAACTCACAGTGAAAGTTGAACTAGATCACATTAGTGAAGTGAAAATGTGAACTAAGTGAACTCACACTGAAAGTTGAACTAGATCACATTAGTGAAGTGAAAATGTGAACTAAGTGAACTCACACTGAAAGTTAAACTAGATCACATTAATGAAGTGAAAATGTGAACTAAGTGAACTCACAGTGAAAGTTGAACTAGATCACATTAATGAAGTGAAAATGTGAACTAAGTGAACTCACAGTGAAAGTTGAACTAGATCACATTAGTGAAGTGAAAATGTGAACTAAGTGAACTCACAGTGAAAGTTGAACTAGATCACATTAGTGAAGTGAAAATGTGAACTAAGTGAACTCACAGTGAAAGTTGAACTAGATCACATTAGTGAAGTGAAAATGTGAACTAAGTGAACTCACAGTGAAAGTTGAACTAGATCACATTAGTGAAGTGAAAATGTGAACTAAGTGAACTCACACTGAAAGTTGAACTAGATCACATTAGTGAAGTGAAAATGTGAACTAAGTGAACTCACACTGAAAGTTAAACTAGATCACATTAATGAAGTGAAAATGTGAACTAAGTGAACTCACACTGAAAGTTAAACTAGATCACATTAATGAAGTGAAAATGTGAACTAAGTGAACTCACACTGAAAGTTGAAATAGATCACATTAATGAAGTGAAAGTGTGAACTAAGTGAACTCACACTGAAAGTTAAACTAGATCACATTAGTGAAGTGAAAATGTGAACTAAGTGAACTCACACTGAAAGTTGAAATAGATCACATTAGTGAAGTGAAAATGTGAACTAAGTGAACTCACACTGAAAGTTGAACTAGATCACATTAGTGAAGTGAAAATGTGAACTAAGTGAACTCACACTGAAAGTTGAACTAGATCACATTAGTGAAGTGAAAATGTGAACTAAGTGAACTCACAGTGAAAGTTGAACTAGATCACATTAGTGAAGTGAAAATGTGAACTAAGTGAACTCACAGTGAAAGTTGAACTAGATCACATTAGTGAAGTGAAAATGTGAACTAAGTGAACTCACAGTGAAAGTTGAACTAGATCACATTAGTGAAGTGAAAATGTGAACTAAGTGAACTCACAGTGAAAGTTGAAATAGATCACATTAATGAAGTGAAAATGTGAACTAAGTGAACTCACACTGAAAGTTGAAATAGATCACATTAATGAAGTGAAAATGTGAACTAAGTGAACTCACAGTGAAAGTTGAACTAGATCACATTAGTGAAGTGAAAATGTGAACTAAGTGAACTCACAGTGAAAGTTGAACTAGATCACATTATGAAGTGAAAATGTGAACTAAGTGAACTCACACTGAAAGTTGAAATAGATCACATTAATGAAGTGAAAATGTGAACTAAGTGAACTCACACTGAAAGTTGAACTAGATCACATTAATGAAGTGAAAATGTGAACTAAGTGAACTCACAGTGAAAGTTGAACTAGATCACATTAGTGAAGTGAAAATGTGAACTAAGTGAACTCACACTGAAAGTTGAACTAGATCACATTAATGAAGTGAAAATGTGAACTAAGTGAACTCACACTGAAAGTTGAAATAGATCACATT
This sequence comes from Tenodera sinensis, assembly GCA_030765045.1. NCBI lineage: Eukaryota > Metazoa > Arthropoda > Insecta > Mantodea > Mantidae > Tenodera > Tenodera sinensis. Next base: position 13,118,439 of record CM060970.1, read on the forward strand.
AATGAAGTGAAAATGTGAACTAAGTGAACTCACAGTGAAAGTTGAACTAGATCACATTAGTGAAGTGAAAATGTGAACTAAGTGAACTCACAGTGAAAGTTGAACTAGATCACATTAGTGAGGTGACGTGAAAACTGAGCAGTCATAATAGGTTCTTTTAGGGGATCTGATTCCGGTGATAACTTAGTATCGAATTTTTGGGCGAATGCAATATCCACTTTATTTATTCTAATTAACTAGTAGATAAGGTAACAAAGAAGAGTGTGGCGAAAAAGTCACGTGAGAAGTATTTCCGTGGTAGTTGCAAGTAAAAAGAGTGGAGAAAGTGCAAGAGAGTAAAGGTCGTGTATGAGACAAAGGACTGTTTCGACACAAATGGACGGAGGGTGTCTGACCAGGATCTTGTTGCGACAGCGCCTGGAGCCCTGACATTTCTCAAGGGCGGGGTTCGAACCAATCACTTGAGTTATAATACAGGAGCATTGTCTAAGTTGTTACATCACAGATCAAGGCTAAACAGGAGTCCTATTCAAATTAACCTCCGTTATTGATATAAAGTCACTTAAAATCTTCATGGTCAACTTCCGAGCAGGCTTTTAAAGTATTTTATGAATTGGGACATGGTCATAGCTAGGTGCTAATTGTTATAGTCCTGCAGACATACATAAACGTTTAATAATCTAATGTGTCGCACTATTCTACAAAATGCATTCTACTGTCTACTTTTTAATCGTGATAAACTTTCATTATACTTTTACGCATATTACAGATATAACAAATCTACGACAATAAGTTAAAGTGAGACTCAAATCTTCTCAAAACATGAAATTCACTTTTCTTCTCTATCGATTTGTAGTTGACAAAACTGTAGTTTCTTTCTTTGTCTATTTCTTCATTTCTTCTTTCATCCATGTCTTCTCTTCTTCATTTCTTCTTTCCTTCATTCCATCTCTTCTTCATTTCTTCTTATCTTCACTTCATTTCTTTTTTCCTTCACTTCTTCATTTCCTCCTTCCTTCACTTCTTCATTTCCTCTTTCCTTCACTTCTTTTTTTTCAGTTAGCCATTTCTTCCTTTCTTCTTTCGCTTCTTTCTTTCCTTTCTTCTTTCTTCGTTCCTACTTTTGTTTACTTCTTCCTTCCTTACTTCGTTCTTTGGGTTTTATGTCCTTTAACCGGATAGTTCAAGTTCTTCAAGAATTTACACCAACATTTTCAAGAAAAGTTTCCTCGGATGAAACTAGCCTTTAGATAGAACATTTTCCGAAAAGCTTGATTTTCTCAAAAATAGGTCTAACGATATTCATTAAAGTGGGTCTATATTTAATATATTTTCATGACAAACGAAACGTATAGATATGTTGAATTTTCCTTTACATTCTGAATGACTTTTGTATAACTGGTAAACCGTTAGAGGTAGACAAAATCTTACTGCATAAAAACGTAGATCTCCTTAAAGCACACAAGTTATATCAAATACTTTTTTTTAATGTTAACCATTTCCGAGATATTTCTTCTTATTTGTCTGAATTTCCGAATACTTATAGTTTTCTCAAATGGGAAGTCCTTATGCACTCTTTTTCGTCCTCTAGCCATGCAAAGAGAACGTAATGTCAAAGACATCAGATAGCCACCAGTTCTTAAAATATCTCACTATCACTTAAGCCTACTGCATTCGTCTACTGCCATTGTACCGATCAGAAAATATGTAATAAAACCATTTATACAAACGTTCATCTCAATTAATATGTAGATAGAAGAATAAGGGTTGCCAACAATAATTTGTTGAAGAAGGGTAGAGAAATTCGTATGAGTATAAAACGCTCCTTTTCTTTAATTGGACACGAATAATTGTTAATGTTGCTGTTTATGTACCAAATTTAAAACCTCTGCAAGTGATTTCAGGGTCGATATTCTGAATATCCCTCTACGTATAACTGTACGTGTTGGACAGATATAAAAGGGAAAGGTATAATATTTCAATAGTATCCAAAACGGTGAAAGTTTGAAGTGTTTAATTTATGTATCAGATAGTTGACTCATGTTTCTCATTTAAATGTTAATTCCAGTAGGTAACAATGTCCCGAGAGTAGGTATATAACTGTTCTGTTCAACAGGTATGACAGACTAAACTAATATACCTAAACTGGTTTGTCTTATGTCATTCTCTGGAACATCTGGAGTGCATTGCCTAATACGGCAACTCTTAAATATTCTCCGTTAGGAGCACCGTTATGCCATTTTCTCAAAAAGGCTGGCGTTAATCTCAATCAATAAATTTATCTGAAAACCATAGTGCAATTTGGAGTTGATTGTTTGGAACCTTGGCATTGAAATAGTTCATCCCTGTTGCTATGCAGTCAACTGTGGCGACCTTAATGCCCTCTGTTCTGTTCGACAGGCCCCGAGCCAGCTCTCGTAGCCGTGGTCCCTTTGGCACTCCACCACCTAGAGGGTCACGGGTTCGTGCCCTGCCTCCGGCATAGGTGTACGGGTGTGCCGGAATTTCATCCTAAAGTACATGCCATTAAATCTACTGAGATGGAGCTGTCGTTTTTAAGCACACTTAAGAATTATTGGTCGGTGCCGGTTATAAACCCGCAACCTTCGGATCAGTAGGCCAACGTCTAACCAACTGAGCCACCTAGACTGATCCCGGATAGCTAAATAGTCCTTTTTTTAGTTTTTTTCCCCTTCTAATCGTGACAAGAATATCGAGTATGATCCGAGATACAAAATTCGGAAGGTGGAGTTAGCACATCGACCTATTGATCTTTTGGGCCTATGCTCCTGACGAAGCGCCCCCGGAAGGAAGGGTGAGGTGCCAGGATACTGAGGGTGGTCGGTCCTAGTAGAGACGACAGCAGAGAGCAAGGTCTCTAACATTTTCACGTTTAAACTTCCTGGTGGCGGGTGCTACAGTCAGCTGTCCCTCCCCCTCTACCAGCTTACACATCCCCTGTGAAGCCAGGGAGTGGGAAACTACCCCCGATCCGGAGGACAGAATTTACAGATAGGGTATTCCCTGTACTGGAACACCGACACTCCCGCCGACACTTACAAACCAGAATGAAGGTGAAGTGAAGGAGAAGCATGGTACGATCCCGCTACACACCCGAAAAATCCTATGGGTCAAGAAGGTCGACCACGGGAATGGAACCCAGGACCTCCCAAATGTGGGCTACAGCCGCTTTCGCCTTTCAGGAGCTACTTGATGGAAAACTGGCTGGGAGGGACTCGCTGCGCCAACCACTTCCCATCTTCTAGAACCGCACCCCACTCATGACGCCCGATGTGGGCAGAAGTGGGGGATGCAGCAGTTCTTGGCCCGATAGCGGACAATGGCGATACAGAGTTTAGTTTTTAGCTTTTATTTGAGAAAAGTATAAGTAGGTGTTGCAAAATTTAAACCAAGAACAAGGAATACCTCGGAAACAGCTCTATCAAAAAAGGATTTGTCATAAATTGCGTTTTAACGATATCTACATTTTTTCTGCAGTAAAATTTTGTCTATCTCTTACGGTTTAACAGTTATCAAAAGTTATTCCAAAGGAGAGGACTTCTGAGGACATTCCCAAAAAATTCAAGATATATATTTCATTTGTCATAAAATATCTTAAAATATAGTAGGTATTTTAATCAAACTTGTTAGGGCCATTTTTGAGAAAATAAAAGATAACGAAACGTCTACTTGTAAAGAGCAGTTTAGGATGGAGAAGGTGAAAATTCGAATGAAGTTTTTTCTAGTTGTTTCCGTTATAGGTGGATATATGTGGAACAGGATGTTTGTATATGAAAGCCTTAGCGTAACCTTTGTCCCTCGCGTCTTAGCATCAGTCGGAGAGCTTGAGAGTTCTTACATTTTAATCTCAGAGGTAGTACGGATGTACTGTAATTACTAATGAATTCAGATCACTTCCGAGAATGTCTAAAACACTTTATTTACACTCAGAAATTGCCAGTCTATATGATTCCTTTTACTAAATTTCTCGCTAAACAATGGCGGATTTCGTCGTAGATAAGGAAAGGTAACGATGGTATAACATCTGTATGCTTTAATTCACAACAAATAGTTAAATTAAATTAACTTCACTTGCAAAACAGTTTCAGCATCACATATAAATCACAATTCCTTTCACAACACAATGGACGTTTAACATCTTCCGTAATTAAACTGTCGCTCAGTGTCCACTCTTTCTCTTGGTGGATGAACAACAAGATAAAAGAAGTCAGCCTGCACTGCCTCTACTCTCACAGGGCTTTCTGCTGTCTCTATTTTGTACAATTGGAATAATTTCAGAGGCCTTACACAAAACATTGCCTGAAAACCTTCGTGTCGCATCCTTGGAAGAAGCAGAACACAGATAACTTTTCCTGATTTTTTTCAGGGAGTCTCAAAATGTATTTCCAGTGAAATCTCGATATTGAATTTTTGTGTGTAACGCAGTAAGTACGCAGTAAAGAAAGTAAAAATCAATGTCAAATTTTGGCATACTGTGACCTCACCGGTAATTAAATTTAAAACGAGATTTGGAAGAAGTGTCATATAAGAGAGACAAGATGTAAAGTTTTACGTAGGTACATTTAGAGAGAGCGGGGGAGAGAGGTCATATCCCCCCCCGCGCTCGGACGAACGGCTCCTTCACCTACGCTTACAGAACAAAGACGACAATGTTTCAACAGTATATCCTGGTTACACAATGGCCCCGCCACGCCGGGATACGACCTCACGGATCACGAGATAAGTTTTGCATGTAACGGGAGTGAGGTCGTTTTAAGGTCACTAGAGTTCCTCCATAGCCGAACATTCCTGTTGCAGTCAATTTACTTTACATGGTCAGCATGCAGCAGTCACTTGACCCACATGGTCAATGTCAGCAGTCAGCTGTTGCACCGGCTTTTGTTTCGGCGTCCTCCTCCGCCGCGTCAAATCATCCACGTATCCAATTTTGTAAATCGGTTCTTCGCAAAGTTCCCTGTCCCAGAAACAAAAAGATTTTAACCAGTGATGGGACGATACTACTATTTCTCCATGCCCTATATTTGATACGATACTGATTTTTAAACACAAATGCTTTACATTCCAGTCTCACTTTATGAAGCTGATTAGATTGGAGATTGCGTTTAGCGAGTTCACGTAATAGACATAAAGGCCCGCGAAAGTTAAACACATCAAGGAAATGTATAGTATAGTTGCATATGTAATAAACATTAGATCTGAACATTGAGCACAAAAACACATTATATAGCACAATATAAGACAACAAAAAGACAAAAATAAATAGGTAAACAAAGCAGGGATAATTCATACCTAAACAAAATCAAATCTTCTCTGCAGTTATAATACTAACATTATATTTACAACTACAAATATTTAAATTTGTTTTAAACTTTTACTAGGCTTTTCCTGGCGTGTCTCATCATTTTGTTATATCAATATCATATATTGTTAGTTATTCAATACACATATATTTAAATAGCTTTCGAGCAGGCATAAAATATAATTGACAATGACTTGTCACTAAAATAGAAACGCGCGCACACGCACACACACACAAACACAAAGCGGAACTGTTTCTAAAAATATTCAAAACTAACAACTGTACGTCATCAATTATAATACCCTGCAGGCAAACTTCATCAGCACACAAGTAAGGCTGATTTGGCACAATGCCAAATAATTTGAAGTTTATTTCAAGTGCAAATCATTGCCTAAATTAAGAATTGTATCAACTACATGCGAACTCCAAGCATTAACACTCATCACAGTTCATAAAGCCATCACTGAATACTTGTACACTGCGTATTTTAATATCATGTGAGTGCAACACGTCACATTTATTCTGTAAAGAAACACATAACCTATACTAGGTGTATTCTTACAATCATAGATAAAAGAATAACGAAACGCGACTACGCGATTCTAACTTGTTTTCGAAAAACTGGCGTGTTGCATGATTAATTATTATAATTATCATCATGACTTTTGGGTAAATCACGCATTTTAATACTGTACTGCAATAGCCTTAGCAGATGACAACCTTGATTTTGAAGTCCTATACATAGATTCTTTCGTCGATTTATTCATGATTCGAGAACTTATCGATGATCTGGAGAGCATTTATTGCATTGCTACAGGCAAAGGAATAATGCAAACATAAATGCGAGGTTTCTAATAAGTCCATTTGTTCGTTTTGGTACGAGTGTTAGTTTAAAATCTAGATCGTTCTAATTTGCCTGTGTGTCGTGGGTGGACTGGGCTGATAGTATCTACGAGGCAGTGACACGCGGTGCAGGCAGGCACTGTACTAATAGGTGTGGTCGGCACATGCACTTCGCAAATCCACAAGGACGGAACATTCACCACTGTGACGTAACTGAGGCCCAGTTGACCGGTTGCTAGGCTGGTCACACACCCCGACCCGATGCCCAACCTTAGCGCACTCAAACAATACCTACGTCGCCAAGCAATTAGGTATATCTATATTCAATCAAAATCTTACAGCCATTTTGAACAAAATAAAAACGAATGTAAACGTTTCAACGTAAAGTGTATTTTGAGTTGGGAAAGGTGAGGAGTTTCCTGAGATGCTGCAGTTAGGAATAGTAATAGGAGAGATAGGGAGGGGGTTCGGTACTGAAGACAGGATTATTGCACCTATGCTCCCAAAGGAGGAAGGATGAGGTGAGAGGAGACACCGGGCGGTCAGATCCAGACATTGACAGAGGTCCAACGTCCCCAGACTGCGCCCCTCACCCGGATACCACCGACAACGAGGGACGGAGACAGTTTCTGTGCACGTATCATCCCTACCCAGGTGCACCTAACTCCTTCGCTGACACTTCCGATACTAAAAGAACCAATGGGATGAAGGATAAATGAAATGATTAATGAAAAACCCATGGGTCAGAAGGTTGGCCACGGGGAACAGAAAGTGAATGGGATAGGTATTCATGACGTACATAGGTACCTCAGTTGTGGATATGTGACATTGGGTGTGGTTGCTACAGGAAGACTCTGCTGGCATTCCCAAACGTATGTATGACCTTGCAATTTCGTCATCTTTAATTACTGATCATGGCTGGCCGTAATTTGTTCCAAGTGTAACAGCATTTCAAACACAAGACAGCATTTCCATGTGCCTATAGAGGAATAGCTTATCGCGATATCCCAAAAACCAACTGTGACATTTTACCCCCATTATGGCGCGGTCTGTTAGGTTGCATTAGCACTGCCAACTGTTCGTAAAATATAACCAAGGTAAAGCTACGGCCATAGTTGTTGTTACTGCTTCCGTTATGTTGTCACAGAAGCCCTTGTTTTTGAAGCCGTTGTAGAGAAGCCAAGCGATAGATTTTAAAAGAAGATTCTGTTTAGACGCCGTATTAATTAATTTATTTATTAACTAATCCGTGGACGCCATTGTATTCCTCGTGTGTGCGCCATTTTCGCTTGAATTGTTTTAGAGTTTTATATGCAGTCATAGTTACTGTTGTTGCTATTTTAGTGCATTAAATATATATTACGATATTTAGCGCTCGGAAGTGATTTTTATCCAAGTGTTATTGCAGAACAAGATTTGCCGAAGGCTCTTCATCACTACACCTGGCCTGAAGCCCGAGAACATCTTGAATGTTTTATTGTTCCGATAGTCATATCGGCGGTCTTTCCTTCCAACACATTGGCTATAAGCTATAACTTGTATACACTGGGCTCTGGATATTTGGGATTTCTGTACATTAGATCACGCTGGCATTCAGACTCTGGGAACAATAGGAAATAATCTTGGATGGACGAAAATTAACATACCAAGCCGGAATCGAACCCAGGACCTCTTGCACAAGAGGCAGGTGCTCTACTGACTCAGCTAAGGGGCCAACCTGCTTTCTTTTTTGTTCCGTAATGTTGGCACATTTATTTCACCAACTAATGTATATGAAAGAAACGTGAAACAGAAAAAACCTTTCTTAATTAAAATTGAGTGTTTATTTATAGACACATTAACTGCTGCTCTATTCTGTAAGAGTATTGATACTGAAAGATCACTTAATTTTGCTCAGAGGCCTCTTTTTTAATTGCTTGGTACTTGGTGAGCGCTGTGTATAGGTAGGACTTGCACCAGTAGGTAGATGGGCGTGCTTTCATTCTTCACAGTGTGACCCAGTTCTGTTGCAGCAGTAGTACGGTCGATCTAGCGACACTCACACTCACACTTTACGAAATAATAATTGTGATCGTGGCATTTCCCATCTCTACCTTCCTGCCGTGTGAAAGCTGCATGTTAGCGGCATTCTGCTAACACAGGCGCACCACCACTTACGACACAGCCTTTCCACAGAAACATCTTCATTCAAAGCTCTCAATTTATCCTACTTGCATCAAGTACTCGTGGATTTCATACACAACATTCTATACGGAGATTTCACCTGAAATGTATGTTTGGAGATCAACTGATTTCCCCCCAAAGGCCTTCTCCTATCTATTATAGTTTACGCACGCACACACACACACATACAGCTACCCCTCATTTTCCATTTTTACGCAATCCTCATTTCATATACACAGCCGTTTGATGGGTGGCCTACCTTCCAAAACTAAGGAGCGGCTGACAACCGTGGAACACATCAAAGGCGCTCAAGGTACCCTGCACAGCTCACGCGATCAAACATATGGCTATAATGAGCGCGGCACGTGAAAGCAGTTTTCGAGATTTTTCGAGAAGTGTCCGGCTGCGGACGTATTTGTAGAGATTTCAAAAAAGCGAAGTTTGAGAAAGGTCGATGTTACGTCATCCTTGCTATACAAACAGGCGAGGCGAGGCGATAAGAGTTTGAGAGTCAGTCAGTTTTTAGTTTGTGTGTGTGTGTGTGTGTGTGTGTGTGTGTGTGTGTGTGTGTGTGTGTGTGTGTGTGTGTGTGTGTGTGTGTGTTGTGTCTCAGCTGCGGGTGACAGGGCCGTCGCGTCAAAGTGAGTGTTTGAGAGACTGAGAAAGTGAAGAAACAGAACGGAGTGATTCAAGGTTACGAGAAAAAACAGTTGTGAGTTTTAATATCACAAAACAGTGTACACTGTGTTAACGCCAGTAAAAGAGAACTATGGTATTGTACATTCAGCTTTGGAACAAACGAAAGTGAGCAAAAATAACTACACTAGACTTGTGTCGATTTTCTCAAAATATCTTTTAGTAGCTCGAGAAATTTGAGCTTCCTAGGTTTTGGAGATAATGATACCTGAATGGTAAATACCGGAAAATGCAAACAAAAAATAAATAAATAAATGAATAAATAAATAAATGAATAAACCAACGAATGAATGAGTAAATGAATAAATAAATAAAAATTAAAAAATAAGATACATAAATACACTTAAAAAGCACAAAATAGCGTATAATTTGTATAGTATGTTAAGTAATGGAGAAAGGGAAGTGTTTGCAGAACTTCCGCCAGCCATATCAAGGTTACTCAACTGCGTATAGTAAAATCTGACATCATAAGTCGCACCTGTCATGGCTGTGACTAATTTTAATTGGTCCAAATTGTCTTTGTTACTGTAATTTGGTCTGTTTTATAGGAGCTTTAATTACGCTTGGTCCAGGTATCCAGGTAGGTAGCCGGTTACACCGGTGTTTTCATCGTACCATGTTTGTCTCTTGTGCTGGACTGCCAAAGCTTAAACCTCAATACAATATGTCCATTCAACAACTGGATCCATATGACTCTCTTCTGGATCATGAAGAAGCTGATGGGTGCATTTTGCCAATTCTCTGTCTTTTATAAAACATTCGGAAATAAACAAATATACAATTGATGTTGTAGTCATACAAGAAGATAGGTTTTCACTTTTGGTTGACAAAAGTACAATACAGTTATTGTTGCTCCTCAGAAAATGCGTGTCAAAATAAGACAAACTTCGTGAATATTTCGAAGGAAAATGACAGGAAATGAAGGGAAGGAAATTCGTGGTACCTATGTACAAGAGAAATTATCCCAGTGTTGAAGTTGCCAAGCAGGAAAAACCCATATTCAGAGTGGCGGTGCCAGGAACTCCGAATGTGGGCCAGTTCGCTCGTAGTTACTCAGAAAAGGGAACACAGCAAACCATAAGATAACCAAACCTTTCATAACCCTTATACGAGAAAACTACTGCTAAGTACAAGGAAGTTTTGTATTCCACCTAAAAATTCAATGTCGAGATTTCAACGGAAATATATGTTTTGAGGCCCCCTGAATCCTACAAAGCACTTTTAGAAAAAGGTCCATGTGTGTGTGTGTGTGTGTGTGTGTGTGTGTGTGTGTGTGTGTGTGTGTGTGTCAGTCTGTGGACAGCATAACTCAAAAACAAAAAGTCGGTTAAAAACTAAAATGGGTGTTTAAGCTTAATGTCTTTCAAGAATGCGACACGAAGATTTTGAAGAAAATTGCCCCACCCTAAACAACCCTTTACATTGAAAATTTTTCGAAAGTTTATATTTCTTGAAAATGGCTCTAACGATTTTTATTAAAATGCCACGTGTTTGAGATATTTGTATGAGAAATGAAATGTATATTTTGAATTTTCTGGCTATAGCCTATGTAGTCCTGTTTACTCTGCATGGCTTTTGAATAACTCGTAAACCGTAAGAGATAGACCAAATCTTACTATACAAAAATGTAGATCTCCCTAAAACACACAATTTGTCTCAATTTTTTTTTTTTTTTTTTTTTTTTTTTTTTTTTTTTTTTTGTAGAGTGAACCATTTCGGAGATATTCCTTGTTTTTTGTGTCAATTTCGGAAAATTTAAAACTTTGGTGAAATGGAACATCGTTGATTTGTTTATATGTTAAGTGTGCAAAGAGAACGTAATCTCAAAGCTTTAAAAGATTTGACCATCGCTCAAAACCTACTGTATTCGCATATTCCCCTTGTACCTACAAGCAAATAAGCAATAACAAATTTCTGTAAATGTTTATCTCAACTAACACGAAGAAGATATAGGAACAAGAGTTTGTAAGAATGGTTGGTATAAGAGTAGAGAAAGTCATGTGAGTGCAACACATCAGATTTTTTCTAAACCATCCCAGTATTGAGGAGAATAAAAACAGAAAAGAAATTATTGAAACTGATCGAGCCATTTTCGGTTTATGTTTGGTTCATTTGCTATGGGCCCAAATGACTATCTGTCGACGAGTCCTTAAACATCACTCACTCACTCACTCACTCACTCACTCTCACTCACCTGTTAGAAATAACTGTTGTAAGATTTATTTCGTTTGTTCACGTTTTACCTAGAATCCGGTTTAGGCAGCTTTTACTGTATAAGAGTGAATGCAACATACATGTGTGCTAAACAAAGTGACAAAAGAACATTTCGACAGTAGGGCGTTAACATGACACAAACTCACGTTTCTCTTCTAAAACTGTGCCCTGTTATTTTCCAAAAATGAAGTTACATAAATCTCGTTGTGCTCTAGAAATTTCAAACACAGAAAGAAATATGTGACCAGCTATCAAGCATGTTTCTGAAGATTTTGCTGATAAAGATCGAAACAGGAAACACGTTTAGCGTAGGCTGGAAGTATTTTCGGCATATTTTACGTTCCACAAACTCGCCCAAGGAACCAGTTGTTACGGAGAATGGTACATCTAGGTCTTCCTGCCTTTCACATCTTGTAGCGCATGTAGTCTTCGCCAGAACAATAAGCCACACATAAAACACTTAGTTAAAGACTAATGATTCGAAAGTGCTCAGGACATTACATCGGTCAAGAAGATAGAAGAATAGGAATTTGTAAGAATGATTAGCACAAGAGTAGAGAAAATCATGTGAGTGCAACACGTGAGATTTTTGAGTTATATTATTCATATACAACCCGGCGTACACGCATAAACACATGAGAAATTGTCAAGTAAGTTTGTTTTTGTCGGGGGAGGGGTTTAAAGAGTCTCAAACCATGTATTTCCTACGAAATATCAGTATCAAATTTTTGTGTGGAATACAATACTTCCTCTGCTTACTGTACGTAGTAGAGAAAGTAAAAATGTATGGTTAAATATAGGGAAATTAAAACCAAAAGAAGCAAATATTTCGAAAACCGTTAATAATATTGCGACGCCGGCAGGCAGCCGCCGTCAAAGAGACGCTCAAGGTCAAGCTACCTCACACTACTGCTTGTAAATACGCAGTCCCACAGAAGAAACCGTTTCCAGACTGTTCGAGAAGCTGTTCACTTGTTGGACTTGACGAAAGTGCGGAATTCGAGAAAAATCCGTCATACGCCATTCTCACCTATATAAGCGAATGCGGTGTTGAGAGAAGCCCCATTGACTTCGCCTTGAGACTTCGACCTGGCAACATCTCCTGCCGGAAGTGGGAAAACGCCATAGGAAAACCAGAACTACGCCGGTTTCACCAACTGCAGCCGCAGACGACGAGCCTCGCCACACCGCTTCGCCTGGCCAGTCCAGCCAGACGATACCGGAAGAGACACCACAGACCTCCGCCGACAAAACCACAGCTTCACCGGGATCGCGCACACTGCGCCGCGGCACTTATAGTGCCATTTTAGTGGGCGTCCCGCACCACCTACCGACGCAGCTTCTCCGGGGTTATGCTGCGAAATTGTGGCCTTCAATTTCGAGGGCCACTCGCATCCAGTCCAAGAGAGGCCCAACTCCACTTGTGCGCCTTTTCTTCACAGAAAAGGAGCACTATGACGCAGCAATCGACGCCGGCCTGGAACTGCTCGGGGAGTCCCTACGGATCGAACCGAGCCGGGCCGAATTCACTCCACCCTGCCGACGCTGTTGCCTCTACGGCCACAATGAAGCTGGATGCACTGCACCTCCCCGGTGCCACTACTGCGGGGCACCCAACACAACGGCTTCCTGCACCCAGCACGACCTCACACGACGCCGCCGCTTCTGCGCTTCCTGCTGGGGGCAGGATCATTACACCGGGCAAGCTTGCTACCCGACTAGGAAGCAACCAACACCGTCGCAGCCGAAAGCCGCGGTCACCACCGGTCAGCGCCGGGCCAGCCTGCCGCCAGACAGTGGTGACCAGAGCAAGACAGCCGACGCCACGCCGAAGGAGTTCTCCACAACCTCTGTTACGGTGATCCTCCAGAAGCTGGAAGACCTCCAAGCAGAGATCGCCAATCTACACACAAAACTCGACAACGCCGAACAGAACTTCAACGACTTCAGGGACACCATGGAATACTACAACTCGCGCACGGAGGCTCTGATGCCTACCAGGCTCGAGGTTGGTGGTAACCAGAGGACCCTGGAGTCAAAGATCAACGAACTACTCCTATCGCTCCGAAGGCTCGTCAAGGGAGAGGTTTCAGCTCTTCAGACGATGCTGGAGTAGCGATATTCAACAGACGCCGCGCCTAATGGGGCCACTGCAGCACCTCCGACGCAGCCCACCCGTGGACGTCGGCGGTACTAAGAATCACCACCCAATTCCTTCAACTTCCTACACCTAATTCTCCCTTACCATCACTCTTGACTTCCCAAGGGCGTACGCAGGGCCTCGGCCATGTTTACGTCCTGGCTCTATCTCTCCTGACTTCGGCCCTTGTGGCAAGTCAATAAACCCGCTCCATGAATCCGCAGGTGCAATAGCGGTACTGCCTTACCTTTCCTCCCTTAATTCTCACCGGTGGAGGTTTTTTAGTGGGTAGTACCTTCGGGTGAGGCCCACAGTCCCCCTCTGTGCCATCCCAGCGCATGGGGCTCCGTAAATGGATTTTTCCTCCACTTGAAAAAAAAAAAAAAAAAAAAAAAAGAAGAGAGAGAAGCAACTCGTTAAGTGTTGAAGGAGACAGTTGTTAGTGTTTAATGTGTGTGTGTGTGTGTGTGTGTGTGTGTGTGTGTGTGTGTGTGTGTGTGTGTGTGTGTGCAGTTACTGTCGAGAGTTTGTGTATCGTGAGAGAAAACTAGATTTTTTAAAATTGCTTTTATTTTATTTTTTACTCCGGTACGTCAAAACGTGTATTTGCTCTGAAATCTCGAGATGGAATACAATATTTCACCTATTTATTGTAGAAGGTTGATGGAGGTGGTGCCTTGGACCCGCATTCGGAAGGTTCTGCCTTCAACCCTGCGACCGGGTCCCAGATCGATTGGCGAATGGAATTTTCCAAATGTTTCTACATCTGTTAATATCTTAAGTGTACGTTTCACAAGCTCAATCATCTAAGTACAAACAAAGCTTGCCTTTTAAACATTTTCCTGCATGTGTTTTTGCAGAATCAGGTGCACTTATTTCGTAAGAGTTACGAAGGTAGAAATTATAAAGTTCATTCATTTCCAGAAAACTGACCTTGAATATTTAACACGAAAGCATGATACAATGTTGTAGGAATGTTTTGATGAGGAGAGCACTGCCAAAGATGGTAGCTTGTTGAACCGTTATGTGTCACTGGTCGATATAATTACTGCAAGTTGTCAAAATAAGAGTTACGAACAGAATAAAATATGAACAATTGCATCATCAGTATATCTCATTATGAACGTACCAACAATTATAAACAACTGGCAAAGCATTTTAACGAAATACAGTCGTTTATCATTGAACAGATGCCACAGTGTTGGTGATGCTACTGAGTATTAATACAGAATCATATAGGGTGTTCCTAAACTAAGTCAAAAACTTTGGAATTAACGAACTTACGGGCTGCAGCCCTGGTAAACTGTTTCTTCGCTCATTGGATAGGTCGGAGTGGGCCCTTGACTCGGCCTTCAACGTACTTCTCTCTAGTTTACGAATTATACTGTTCACACGAATATGCATATACACATACACACTCATACTAGACTTAGATTCTACAACAAAAGAGACTTAACCCAGCAGAACAATCAAACTTCTTATGTGATATATTCACCCATCAAATGTAAACAGAACATAACCAAATTGTGTATGTATATACAGGGAAACTTCCATAATTAGAAGCTGAACGGGCAAGGAAAAAATTTGAAATAACCAAAAATTTGAATTACAAAGATTACGTCGGGCGGCGCCGTGGCCGAGATGTTAGCGCGCTCGCCCACCTCCTAGGCGGCCCCGGTTCGATCCCAGGGATCCGCATGTGCTATTCTTGATGGACGAAGCGGCATTAACGCGGATTTTCTCCGGGTGCTCCGGTTTTCCCCACTACTCATTCCAGCAACTGCTCCATTATGATCTTTCCAATCATCCGTTTCGCCTGCATTTCATATTATCCACTTCCTCACTCTCATACCTGGTGCTTGGCTGTCCACCCGCTTCCAGGTCTTCACACTGTCCGGTACATGGGTTGCTGTGCTTCCCGACAGGTGTCTGACCCTAGACACTGGCTTGTAAGTCCTACATAAGGGGAGGGTAATCGGAAGAAGAAGAAGAAGATTACGTCTCAGGGAGTCTCAAAAGCTATATTTTCAGGTGAAATCTCAATAATACATTTTTAGGTGCAATGCAATACCTTTTTTACCTACTATGCTTGTTCATGGTGGAGAAAATAACATTTTTTTAATTCTTGGGACCTCAAAACGTGTGTTTTCGATAAAATCTGGGTACAGAGTTTCCGTGTGGAATACAATACATTCTTTACTTACTATAGGCACTACTATAGGCAATACATGTCAGTGGATGGACAGAGATAATTTTCTTCTCCAATTAGGAACAAGAGCTGTGAGACTATAAACGAGATAGGTGGCCTAAAAAAGATATACGTACGTACGTTCTTGCTCAGTTCGCTATGGTTGTTGTTCTACTCATAACGATTGTAGTTGGTACCCAGTGGCTGAAAGTTGTTGGACCTTTGACTTGCTTACATAACCTGATGATACTCGTACTTACTCTTGTGTGACTTGTGTTATTTGACCGGTCTTCCTGCTGCACCTTAGTTACAGCACTCACATACCTACAATCTGCTTATTAGCAAACTTAATATCCAAGAATGTTGCCACAGAGTCTGCAACTCCCAACTTAGCGGAGGAGTGGTCCAACGATTCTTCCCGGAGTAGCTTTACCTGCTCTAGCAGCTCCTGACAGCACGTACTGCAAGTAAACTAAACTCAACATTTGTCGCGGCGGTAAAGAACACGCCGCTGGTGACAATGGAGGCTAAGAACAAAAGTCGTTGCACGCATTTTCTGGAAGCTTTCGACGCTCAGCAACTTTTTTACGAGAATCTTCGACTTCTACTTCCAGAAAAGTTAGCGGTAATTCTCGACATACACGCGACTCGACACGGACCAAAAAGTTAGTTTTGATCGTCAGAGTGAGTTGCAAATTGTGATCTGTAATAGGGTTAGGGCTTCGCTAACAAGTAAAGTGAAATAATAAAAAATAAATGCACTTGTCATTTGTCAAAAGTCATCATAACATGTGTGACCTAACTGATAAATTTCGAGTGGAGTGAGAGTCAGACCGTCGAATTACATTTATATGGACTATTTCATAAATAAAATATGGAATTTAAATACTATATCTGACCATAACATGTTAAATTATATAAAATAACCTAAAATATGTTCATTTCAACTTACTCATCACTAAAGCCACAATTTTTAGTACCGCATCGTGTGTAGGAGTGTCGGTTATGCCGTGAATGTGTACTGAACAAAACAGCCCCATACACACGGTAAGGTAAGTTGAATTGTGGTTTTACTCATCACTACCAACTGACAGAAATGAAACCCAAGAATTACGCGTATTTCGATCTTCTATTGTATTATAACAGAAAACCAGTATAGTCTCTTCGGACCCGCGTATACGATATGTCTTAAGGTTCTCCAGGGTCAAGGGACATGTATGTAAACTTTGACCTTATGCAGTACTGAACTGAGGAATGATAAGGCCTGTTTTTGCTTGAATGCCATACTTTAACTGTCACCCTTAAAAGAATTGAAGCTGGGTCCGAAGAGATCAGAGTCTCAAAGTTCTCTTTATTTTTAACATTAACAAATAATCTTTCTTCTGGAAAAATACATTAATTGTTGAAGGAACAATTGTTAAACACAGTTGTAAAATTCAAATATAGTGCTATTTTGATTATTAGTCTATTGTCAAGTAATAATTCGTTTTTCAGTGATTTATGGCATACAGTTGGCGACACTGACTAAACAAAAGAATGGCAGTTATAATTTGAACAATACAAAAGAATGAGCAGACGTAATTCGTGTATGATAATTTAACGCCTCTGTGAAATACAGTAATTTCGGCGAGCGTATGCAGTTTACTTGCATTAAGTTTAAACATTCCCCCATAGACAAAAGTGACATGCATTTACTCAATTGTTGTGTCGTCGTCAGCTCAACAAAGTGAGTTTTCCTGACTGATTTGTTGTATGCGCACGTGCATTGTCCTTGATTAAGTAACCATGTGACTAATCTGTGAAGAAAAGACGCAAGTAAAGTCATGTTGTCATCTCATACAAGAATACTTGCATCATTGTTATGACAAACACCTCCATACCTGAGATAAGAGTAAAACAAATCTTTTGTGTTCTTTCACATGTTTTTTTTCTGCCCATTTCAGCAAACTATTCTTACCAAAGGCTCATTCTCATATCTACAATGGGATAAAGATGCATACAAACTGTTTGATTACATATTTCGTTACAGACACGTTAGGAAAGTGGAATACTGTAGCACAAGCCTATAACAAAGAGCATCAGAGAGATGGTTAACACTACGACAAATTTTATTTGGCATAACTTTTGTAGTTTAATGACATCTCTATATATTTTGTACAGTACTTTTTATCTATCTCGCTTTACAACTTATGCAAAATTCATTCACGATGAACTCGACTTCAGGAACTATTCCCAGCAAATTCAACATATACATTTCATTCGTAAAACAAATATTTTAAACATATGCTGTTTTAGCTAAAATCCTTAAAGTTGTTTTTCAGAAAATCGTAAGGAACTTTTCTTCCAAGTAAAGGGTAGTTTGCATTGGGGTGCTTTAGTGGTCATCCTTGGAGGACTGTAAATTAAAATCAAGTTTGCTACATATTCAAACAAATGTTCGTTTTTGAGTTACGCTGTCGTCGTTTCGCCTGTCTTTCTCTCCCAAGGTCGCTGGTTCAAATCCGGCACAGAGAGATGGTTTTTAAATACACAAAATTTAATGTGCAAGGAGCAGATAGTGTATATAAAGTCCAGAAAAACCAATTTTTACTTTCTCTACTGCATATATTAAGTAGAGGAAGTATTGTATTTCACCCAAAAATCCGATGTCGATGGGCGGACGGACGGAGGGATGGACGGAAGGACGGACGGACGGACGGACGGAGGGATGGACGGAAGGACGGACGGATGGATGGACGGAAGGACGGACGGACGGACGGACGGACGGAGGGATGGACGGAAGGACGGACGGACGGAGGGAAGGACGGACGGACGGAGGGACGGAGGGATGGACGGACGGATGGATGGACGGAAGGACGGACGGACGGACGGAGGGATGGACGGAAGGACGGACGGACGGAGGGAAGGACGGACGGACGGAGGGATGGACGGAAGGACGGACGGAGGGAAGGACGGACGGACGGACGGAGGGAAGGACGGACGGACGGACGGAGGGAGGGATGGACGGACGGACGGAGGGAAGGACGGACGGACGGACGGACGGAGGGATTGACGGAAGGACGGACGGACGAACGGACGGACGGACGGACGGACGGAGGGATGGACGGAAGGACGGACGGACGGACGGAGGGATGGACGGAAGGACGGACGGAGGGAAGGACGGACGGACGGACGGAGGGATGGACGGAAGGACGGACGGACGGATGGATGGACGGAAGGACGGACGGACGGAGGGATGGACGGAAGGACGGACGGACGGACGGATGGATGGAAGGACGGACGGACGGACGGAGGGATGGACGGAAGGACGGACGGACGGACGGAGGGATGGACGGAAGGACGGACGGAGGGATGGACGGAAGGACGGACGGATGGATGGACGGAAGGACGGACGGACGGACGGAGGGATGGACGGAAGGACGGACGGATGGATGGACGGAAGGACGGACGGACGGACGGAGGGATGGACGGAAGGACGGACGGAGGGAAGGACGGACGGACGGACGGAGGGATGGACGGAAGGACGGACGGACGGAGGGAAGGACGGACGGACCGACGGAGGGATGGACGGACGGCCGGACGGAGGGAAGGACGGACGGACGGAGAGAAGGACGGACGGACGGACGGAGAGAAGGACGGACGGAGAGAAGGACGGACGGACGGAGGGATGGACGGAAGGACGAACGGACGGAGGGAAGGACGGACGGACGGACGGAGGGATTGACGGAAGGACGGACGGAAGGACGGACGGACGGAAGGACGGACGGACGGACGGAGGTATGGACGGAAGGACGGACGGAGGGAAGGACGGACGGAAGGACGGACGGACGGACGAACGGATGGACGGAAGGACGGACGGAGGGAAGGACGGACGGAAGGACGGACGGACGGACGAACGGATGGACGGAAGGACGGACGGACGGAGGGGAGGACGGACGGACGGACGGAGGGATGGACGGAAGGACGGACGGACGGACGGACGGAGGGATGGACGGAAGGACGGACGGACGGAGGGAAGGACGGACGGACGGACGGAGGGATGGACGGAAGGACGGACGGACGGAGGGATTGACGGAAGGACGGACGGACGAACGGACGGACGGACGGAGGGATGGACGGCAGGACGGACGGACGGAGGGAAGGACGGACGGACGGAGGGATGGACGGAAGGACGGACGGACGGAGGGAAGGACGGACGGACGGAGGGAAGGACGGACGGACGGAGGGATGGACGGAAGGACGGACGGACGGAGGGAAGGACGGACGGACGGAAGGACGGACGGACGGAGGGATGGACGGAAGGATGGACGGAGGGAAGGACGGACGGACGGACGGAGGGATGGACGGAAGGACGGACGGACGGACGGAAGGACGGACGGACGGATGGATGGACGGAAGGACGGACGGACGGATGGATGGAAGGACGGACGGACGGACGGAGGAATGGACGGAAGGACGGACGGACGGAGGGAAGGACGGACGGACCGACGGAGGGATGGACGGAAGGACGGACGGACGGACGGAGGGAAGGACGGACGGACGGAGAGAAGGACGGACGGACGGACGGAGGGATGGACGGAAGGACGGACGGACGGAGGGAAGGACGGACGGACGGAGGGATTGACGGAAGGACGGACGGACGGACGGAAGGACGGACGGACGGACGGAGGGATGGACGGAAGGACGGACGGACGGAGGGAAGGACGGACGGATGGACGGAAGGACGGACGGACGGAGGGGAGGACGGACGGAAGGACGGAGGGATGGACGGAAGGACGGACGGAAGGACGGACGGACGGAAGGACGGACGGAAGGACGGACGGAGGGATGGACGGAAGGACGGACGGACGGAGGGAAGGACGGACGGACGGAGGGATGGACGGAAGGACGGACGGACGGAGGGATTGACGGAAGGACGGACGGACGAACGGACGGACGGACGGACGGAGGGATGGACGGAAGGACAGACGGACGGAGGGAAGGACGGACGGACGGACGGAGGGATGGACGGAAGGACGGACGGACGGAGGGAAGGACGGACGGACGGAGGGATGGACGGAAGGACGGACGGACGGAGGGATGGACGGAAGGACGGACGGACGGACGGAGGGATGGACGGAAGGACGGACGGACGGAGGGATGGACGGAAGGACGGACGGACGGACGGACGGAGGGATGGACGGAAAGACGGACGGATGGATGGACGGAAGGACGGACGGACGGAGGGATGGACGGAAGGACGGACGGACGGAGGGAAGGACGGACGGACGGAGGGATGGACGGACGGACGGATGGATGGACGGAAGGACGGACGGACGGAGGGATGGACGGAAGGACGGACGGACGGAGGGAAGGACGGACGGACGGACGGAGGGATGGACGGAAGGACGGACGGAGGGATGGACGGAAGGACGGACGGACGGAGGGATGGACGGAAGGACGGACGGACGGACGGACGGACGGATGGATGGATGGATGGATGTATGGATGGATGGATGGATGGATGGATGGATGGATGGAGTTCATGGGCCCGTCGACAACTAGGTCATTTGGGCCCCATCTGATGTAGAGATTTCACCGGAAATATGTTTTGCGGCCCCCTGAATACAAAAAAGCACTTTCAGAAAAAGGTCCGTGTACTTCTGTATCTGTGTGTGTGTATGTGTGTGTGTGTGCGTGCGTGTGTGCGTGTGTCAGTCTGTGCGCAGCATACCTTAAAAACGAAAAGTCGATTATAAACCAAAGTTAGTATTTAAGTTCAACATCTTTTAAAGATGCGACACGAAGATTTTCAAGAAATTGTTCCATCCTAAAATACCCTTTACATGAAAAATGTTTCGAAAATTTCGATTTTCTTGAAAATAGCTCTGACGATTTTAATTATAATGACTAGGGCTCGGAAGTTCATGCCCTAAAAAACACTGAAATATGCATGCAAATATATTCTTAAAAGCTTGGAAATATGCCAAGAAATATGCACTATTTAATTGAAACAATTAATGTCCCTTTGTAGTAGACAAGATGAGTTAGTATAAATAATAAATAAAGTTACCTTATTCCTTAAGGCTTGAAGAGGAAGTGGTCCCGCTGCTAATATTAACTGCTAAATTGCAGTTCACAACCAACACTTTGCACAAATTTTCAGCTGTAAAACATCGTCTGTTATCTCACACTTTTGTAACGTGAAAAATTTCTCTCCACGTCACAAGATGCTATTGGGACATTATTAAATGATGTTAACTGCTTCACAGAGAGGGTCAAGTCTCTTGGTGTGACAGATGGTTTTCTTTTGAGGATGTCTCGAATATCGCACATCTATTTATAACCAGAATTTTTTGAAATTACATAATTCACTTTCTCACTTTTTGTCCTATGCTACCAGGAACCGAACTTAGATCACATATTGTTTTTTCAAAGACAGTAAGTGATTCATGCAAAGGAGATCCTACAGCTTCCAATGCCGTTATGGCTGTTGGTAAGAAAGAAAAATGGGCAGATATGAAACTAAGATCCTCTTTTAACCCAGTGCCTGACAGAATATTTTGC
The DNA here is from genome assembly GCA_030765045.1 of Tenodera sinensis. Taxonomy (NCBI): domain Eukaryota; kingdom Metazoa; phylum Arthropoda; class Insecta; order Mantodea; family Mantidae; genus Tenodera; species Tenodera sinensis. Next base: position 13,140,549 of record CM060970.1, read on the forward strand.
ACAATTTCTATTGATGAAGCATCTTTCGAGTCCAATGAATTAGCAACCTCTTCCACCATTTCTATGTGCTCAGTATAATATAAAACTGCATGGACCCATGTTCCCCATCGAGTTAACATGGTGCACGAGGAAGTCGGATATTAGATGCTGTTGATCTAAACAACTTAACTCTTTTAAAAGATTTTACAATAATTATATTTGTACTGGACACAAATCTATCTACCAATGGGAAAGGATCACGTATTGTTTCAGAAATGCGATGAAGAGCGTGTGCCAAACAAGTTATAGGAATTAAGTTAGGAAAAATACCTTTCAGAGTTTGTTCTGATTTTACCATATAAGGACCTGCATCAGTAACAAATAAAAGTACCCGGTCGTATTTGATTCCACATGGGCATTGTAATTTCAAAGAGTCCATCACAAACTAGGTCACAGTTACATTGTCAGTGGCCGACAATTTGCACACATTAAGAAGATAAGGTGTAGTCTTTTGTTCATTATTTAAAGCACCCACGATTATATTAGCAATAGAACGGCGCTCAAAGGGTTTCATCAAAAGACAAATACAGAAACTGATCCACTAATTCATTTTGTATATTTGACAATAAGTTATTGTAACAATGTCCTACATAAGTCTTACGCAGTGTACTTTCTTCAGGCACATGTTGTCGAGTGTACTTGGCAAGAAAGTTTTTAAATGTCGGATTATTCATTTTGACCAATGGAATATCAGCAGCTAAAAATGCTTGGCACAAGTCATAGCAAAATTCAGTAACCTTACTTCCTAAACACTCTACTAGCTGTTTTTGAACAGGTTCTTTGCGAGTTTTCTGATTAAATTCTCCTTATGTTTTGCTGTGTTTATGTGCTGAACTATTTGAAATCTTTTCTCACTCCCTCATTTTTCTCACACTCTCCACAAAACAGTACCCTATTATCTGCAGATATTAAATCACCCGAAAACTCTTTCTGTAAATGAATTAATCTAGCACTCGAAGTTGGTTTTATTTTTGGCATTTGAAGAGCTTTTTAACATTTTATACGCCTAATTGTAATTTGGAGGGAACCAATTCACAACATTGTTACGTTTGAAGACCACGACACAACTACTGGTGGGCAGGCAAGCGTTGCTATAATCATGCTGCTCAAAACGTTATCTTTGCTACTATAAACCTCTCAGATAACGCACTGGTTATTCTCTACGCACATACATATAATGAAGGGATGAAAACAGGGGGTTCACTGCATGACAACATGACTCAGCATTAGTTCTCGCCACCTCGCAAGTTGCATCATGTGCAATACTACCAATATAAAAATATTATACAGATGGAAAAAACCATAAAAATCATTAAAATATGCAATATAGGGACTATAATATTGAAATATTATGCATTTATCAAAATCAAAAAATATGCAGTTATATGCACCATAAAATCATGTCCAAATAACTGAAAATTCCATAATTCGTGCACATAATGTAAAAGCATACATTTTTAACCCCTATGAAAAAACATGCAAATGCATGAACTTCCTAGCCCTGATAATGACGTATGTTTAAGAAAATGTTATGACAAATGAAATGTTGTTGTTGTTGTTTTCTAGTGCCTTGCATCTGGCAATGAAGCCATTAGCATTCGTGCTTTCCAATACTTTTGAACACAAATGAAATGTATATTTTGAATTTTCTGGCTATAACCTATGTAGTCCTGTTTATTCTGGATGACCTTTGCATAGCTGGAAACTGTAAGAGATAGACAAAATCTTACTATACAAAAATGTAGTTCTCGTTAAAACAATTTATATCCAAATCAATTTTGTGTGTGTGTGTGTGTGTGTGTGTGTGTGTGTGTGTGTGTGTGTGTGTGTGTGTGTGTATGTGTGTGTGTAGTGAACCATTTACAAAATATTCTTTGTTATTTGTGTGAGTTTTGTAATACTTATACTTTCCACAAATGGAACATCGTTATTCACTTTTTCATATGTTAGCCGTGCAAAGAGAACGGAATTTGAAAGTTTTAAAATATTTGACTATCACTCAAAGCCTACTGTATTTCCATATTCCCTTTGTAGCTACAAGGAATTAAGTAATAATTTCTGCAAACGTTTATCTCAACTAACATGTAGAAGATTAGGAATAACGATGTGTGCGCGCACTGGATGTGACGCAGAAAAGTGCATCTCGTTTGTTAATGTTAATGAACTTTAAAGCTAAGTTTTTCACTATTATGTTTGGCAGTGAAGGTTGACTTCATATTTGTAACTTGTTGTGTGCGTATCAGAGTACAACAAGCAGCATTTTCACCTGTGATGTGTGTGAACCTAAGTGTAAGAGAGAAATACTTAGGTGAGGAAACTGAAGGCACATTGCTCATGACTGAGTATCCGCGTTCTTCACTATGAGGAAAACACGTGTTGCAGAGAGAACACTGCACTTCCTGGAAACTTACTGCTCCGAATATGGAATCCGAGTCCTTGTAATCAAACTGGGAATGCACACAAAATACTCACAGTGATTTTTCCGTAATTTTAATCTTTACCAGTTGGCAAATTATACATTTTATGAAAACCATAAAAATTGTGAAAAAATATTTTTTCAAAGTTAATAATTTTTATTTAATAAGCCAAAGCATTACAAACTTTCTCTCATTCTTTTGACACTTATCTATAACAGAATAATATATTATATTGTCAAAATTTTTAAATCTTCTTCGTATAGAGTATTTCAGGTATACTGCCAAAAATATAGCTAGAAAAGATAATAAACTTAAAGATGTCAAATATATTACAATGAAAATTTGAATGTACGACTATATTATTCGTTACATGCGTTATTTCTGATATGAGTTTGAACAAAGCTATTGTAGAATTTAGAAATTTCATCTAGACCGCCTCCGTAGCGCAGTTGGTAGCGCGCATGCTTCTGGTGCGAAGGACCCGGGTTCGATCCCCGGCACCGGCATGGGATTTTTCCCCCACTGATAGGTCTGGTACTGACCCTCGTCACCTCAACCTGCACTCCTCCGTGGCCTTGGCTGCGGCTGGAGGACGCAGCGGCCGCGGGAATGAGGGTAACCTCTGCATAGAGGAGACGTCCTAGGGATTATTACGGGTACATTACCACGCGTTCAAAGTGCACACACCACGCTGCGCCAGTGGGGCGTAGATCAAGTGTGAAATAAGGGCATTATATGAGTGATTATACCCTGAGGACAACTGGATTTGCAACTTGTCCGAGGGCAACTGGTTTGTGATTGAATAATTTACAGAAAACTTTTGAACTGAAACTCCAATTCATTAGTTTCATTTGTCCTTGGAAAGTGAATCTCGAGATTGTACTTATACGCTATTCAATATTTCCAGAACTTGGAAGACTGTTTGGGAGAGGTTAATTTTGCCGCGCCCTCTTTACCAAATGACAACTCACTCAGTCAAGCTGAGACGCATAAACCCGATTCTGCGACTGGCGAAGGTAGCCTTTAGGCGAGGGGCAAGCGGGGAGCAATGCAAAGCTTGCATTTCAGTTTCAGTTTGTTTATTATAAAGTATTGCCCTGGTGCCGGTGCATGGGGCCCAGCTTACAGGCTATATTTGACCTTCAATTTGCTTACTTATAATTAATTATAGTTTTCGGTTTGTGCAAAAACCCAGTTTTCTTATGTCCTTTAAGTTCTGTTCAATTTTTGGTTTATATACATATATGGATATGTACGTATTTACAAATATCTACACGCATACACGCACGCATTCACACACACACAAATACACACACACCTTCACTGGGCACATCAGAAATATGCGTCCCAGCACACTGCACTATTTACACTTCATATATACACTTTCCCGCTGTTTTCCTGCGCGGACAGGGGACAACTCCTGAACATTTTCCGAGGTGAGGGCCTCTGTCGAAACATGTGTGTGGCTTAGGACCGAGGTTGCGCGGACGCGCATTTGTCGGCGAGCCGTGCCGCATCTAGAACATTTTTATTCTATGTTTGCGGTGCTTCGGCTCATCTTCGCTAATGTTGGCGATCACGTCATTTTCGTGATTCCTAATGCGCGTCCATGTCGCCATTGATCTTTTTTCTATTGCCTCCGGGATGGACGGGATCTGGGTTTCGTGGTGAAGAGTTTGGTTAGTGGTGAGGAGTGGAGCAGAGAGGATCTTTCTGAGGGAGAGGTTTTATAGGGTCTGGATTTGTTTAAGGGAAGTTTTGGAGGCATTAGCTCAGGCCACACATGCGTACAGGACCACCCAAAGAATAAATGACCTCTATAAAATCAATTTTGACTTCAGTCGCAACTGTTTACTACGGAAGATGGGGGCGCACAACTTTAGCCGCTGTGTGCCTTTGTTGACGCTATTTTTTATGTGGGTGGACCAACACATTGTGCGGTTCAAGGTGACACCTAAGTATTTAACCTGCTGACGGCAGTGCAATATTTGACCACCGACCGTTAGGTCCATTGCCAAAGTGTGACGCCGCTTGGAGAAATGAACCAGCTGGCATTTTTTGGGATTAGTTTTGATTTTCCAGCCATGTTAACATGAGAGGAAGTTATTTACATAACGTTGCATTTCTGCAAGGCCGAAACGTGGATTTCTATGGTGGTTGTATATTGTAGTGTCGTCAGCATACATGGCGACCTTGCATCTGGCGTCCACTGGGAAATCATTGGTGAATAATATATACAAAAAAGGAGACATGATTGTCCCTTGTGGAACGCCAGCCCGCATCACTCTCTCCCGCGAGGAGGAGCGGCCCACTTGGACGTAGAAGTGTCGGTTTTCCAAGAAGTTGTGCAGCAGGTACAGGTAATTTTGAAGTGCCGGGAAATTGTGGTGCAGTTTGTAAATAAGGTCATTGTGCCAGCACCGCTCAAATGGAGCTTCTACGTCCAGAAATAGCGCCAACGTTGAAGCCCCATTGTTAAATTGCTCTGTTACGTCATCAGTTAGTCTGAGTAGTTGTAGTTCTGTGGAATGTCCTTTTCTAAAGCCAAACTGTGAATTTGAGAGTTCATGTGTTTCCGAGACTTGTTTTTGAAGTCGAGAAAGGATACTTTTTCGAGCAATTTACCAATAGTAGACAAAAGACTAATGGGGCACCTCAGAAATCACCCCCACCAGCCGACGCCATTTTTGTACAACTTAGATGGCAGAGTCAGGTCCGTTAATCCAGAGGGTCCTGGTATTAGGTAACTTTTTAAACGTCAACAGAAACACACGGCTATTGGGCAAGTTCAACCTGCGTCTAAAACTTACATGGACTATTTTGTACATAGAGGCATTAACTTATCATATACGACTTACTTAGTTGATCATTCTTATCACTAGGCTGTTCCTTGTTTAGTCAGTGTCGCCAACTCTGTTCTCATAAATAGCTGGAGAACAATTACAATCGATTAACAATCAAAACTTAAAATGGAGGACAGTTCAAAACGATTTGGTGATGCATTAGTTCCTCAGTTGACAGCCCTGCAACAATGGTAATGAATATATTTTGTGTTATTTGTTATATAATTTAACATTTTGTGGTCAGACATAGTATTTAAATTCATATTTTATTTATGAAATAGTACATAGCTATAAGATGGTGTGACTCGCTCCACTCGAGAACTTATAGGTTAGGTCACACGTGTTCTGATCGTACTTGTGATAGTAAATAGTCCAAGCTAGCATGAGATATTTGTCGCGTCACGATCTGAGGTGTGAAACCCGTCCAGGTTCACATCCATGCGCGGTACGTACGTACGTATATTACATAAAGCTATGAACTGGTTGCAATATAAAATGCGTGCAGTGTGCCAGCTGTAAGAGCCAGACCGTTTGGCAACATAACCTCTTTATTTAGAAATCAATTATTATATATTAAACCTTCCGCCATTTTGAAATCAGTTTGGCGGAGTGAAATTGCTTTCACCGCGGGTGTTGTACGTGTGTCGAATGTCTCACGACCAGCTGGCTCTGTGTGTGTGTGTGTGTGTGTGTGTGTGTGTGTGTGTGTGTGTGTGTGTGTGTGTGTGTGTGTGTGTCTGTGTGTGTGCTTGCGTGCGCGCCACACTGAACCAACCAACCAACCAACAGGCATTATACCCATTATGGAACACATTTCACCACGATACCTACCTATACCAATATTATAACATGTGTTGCATTCACACCACTTTCTCTGCTCACTCTTGCACTCCTACCAGTGTTGCCAGTTTGAGGAATTTCTCCCCCGGCGAACGTATTTTTAATTCGAATGGGAATGAGGGAATTCTTTGGAAATTAAGGAATTTTTCAAGTAAAATTCTGAAATTCAAGAATTCAAATTTATTTACCTATACATTTCTGCTTTTAACTAACTTTTTTTTTCCTCATTAAAAGTTTCAGCATTAAATGAAAGTATTACTTTATTAACAGTTTCTGCAGTAGGTATTTTCATGTAAAAGGTAGTCTGGATTGAGGGGATTTCCTAGAAATACTCATGGCCGAGTGCATCAACCTCGGTAAACATGAGCTGTTACGATACAGCGGTTAAACTATTACCGTGGTAAAATCATCAAAGCTGTGCATCATTGCAAATCCTGTTTGAATACCTCGGTTTCGTAGCGCCTGGTTTTCTCGCTATTTTTCTCCTCCGAAGCAATTCTGGTAGTATTCAGAAGGCAGTGATTACTTTCGACATTCACTAGTTTGTTGTGTCTGTTAGTTAGCGTTGTGAATTTGTGGTGTCCATAACCTAAGTTTTACCGGCATTTCATTTGCGCGATGGATCAAAATAAGAAATTAGACGATAAGCTCTCAAAACACTCTAGAGTGCCGAATTTTAGCGCTCATGAGAATTCAGTTTTATTGAATTTAGTGGATAAACACAAGTTCATAGTAGAAAATAAAAATACGGATGGTGCTACCATTAAAGACAAAGAGAATGGTTGACAAAAAATCCGTCACGAATTTAGCTGTGTGCCTGGTAAATTAATGCATACAACATTTATAATTTGTATATGTTTTATTATCATTCTACTGTGTGCATTCTGTTCTTATTATTTGTTTACTACAAAAAGGACACACACAAACTTAAAAACTGTATACGAAAATTTGAAAAGAAAGGCGAGGAGAGCTTCAGCCAACGAGAAGATAGAAACATACAAGACTGGGGTGGATCTAAAGTATTGCCAAAACTGGAAGGATTTGGATAAAAGGGTGCTTGCGATGATCACGAAAAAAAATGTATATGTTGCTAGCCCTCACGACTCAGATGTGGGTTATGCAGTTTTATGTACTGAGGTGATAACGAGGCAATGGCATCTGAAACCCTGTGTATTATGCGACATGCTGTGGTTCTGTCTATGTCATTCACGTCACTAATTACCCCTTTAAATGTTCCTAAACCAAACTAAAACTAAACCCCGGCGCAACAACCCATGAAGGGCCAAGGCCTACCTCCCAGCCGCTGCGTCCCCCACTGCCCACTACAGGCGTCATTGGTGGGCGCAGTACTGGGTGCAGTACTGGAGAGTGGGACAAGGTCAGTATCCCGAGCACTCCCGGCCAGTTATGCGATCTTCTCAACCTGGGGCAGCTACTTCTACATAAAGTAGCTCCTCAATTGGTCCTCTCGGGACCTAACGAGGCTGAGTTCACCCCGTGCCAGACCTCCCAGAGGGGGAAAGATTCCCTGATACCGGGGATCGAACCCAGGTCCTCCGCGCCAGAGGCAAGTGCGCTACCAACTGCGCTACGGAGGCGGTTCTTGAAATGTTCCAATCGCATAAAATCGCCTAGAAGGCGATTTCTAGGCTATATTGGGTAGTTCCTTGCTGTAGGAAACTCGAGTTGTTGCCCAATTTCATCTAAAATTGAAGTTACCGTTTCTTTTTTCAAACGGAAACTTGTTCGAAACGAAACGTCATTCAGTTCTTCAAACAGATCCCTCCTGTCTTCTAATATTCTCTCTTCGTTGCGTTCAAATCGATGGAAATACTGAAGGTGTCACATATAATTGTTAAAGTCCATATTGGATTCTTTACCGAGGTTTTCGTTGAAAACCGGTCCCCAGCGAGTGGTAAACATTTTACCATGGTTAAGCGCCGGTAAAGTCGAAACCGAGCTTGGTGCAACAGAAATGCGACTTTACCATGGTAAACTATAAACTTTACCGCGGTATTCTCTTAACCGGGATTGATGCACTCGGCCATCAGTCAGTCTTGCATCCTTGAATATGCTCAACTTAAATGCAAAGTTTCGTATTTAACCAACTTTTCGTTTTGATTTATGCTGTTCACAAATACACTCAAGCAGACAGACACAGGCACGCACACACACACACACATACACACATACATACACACACAAACACACACATACACACATACACACACAAACACACACACAAACACACACAAACAAACACAAACAAACACACACAAACACACACAAACACACACATACACACAAACACACACACATTCACACATACACACAAACACACACAAACACACACACAAACACGCACACAAACACACAAACAAACACACACAAACACACAAACAAACACACACAAACACACACATACACACAAACACACACATACACACAAACACACACATACACACATACACACAAACACACACACACAAACAAACACGCCGACCTTTTTCTAAAGGGACTTTTTTTAATTTAGGGAACCTCAAAACAAGTGTTTCCTTTTAAATTTGGACATCTAATTTTTTGGTAAAATACAATACTTTTCCCACTTATTATGCGTAGTAGACAATACGATTTACTATAAACCTAACACTGGAGCGGTTACTTGTGATACGTAGAGAAATTATAGCATTCCATCTTAAAAAAGAATCTGATGTGTTGCACTCACATGACTTTCTCTACTCTTGTACTAACCATTCTTACAAACTCTTATTCCTATATCTTCTTCGTGTTAGTTGAGATAAACATTTGTACAAATTTTGTCTTTGCTTATTTCCTTGTAGGTACAAGAGGAATATTAGAATAAAGTAGACTTTGTGCGACAGTCAAATCTTTTAAAGCTTTGAGATTCCGTCCTCTTTGCACACTTAACATAAAAAATGAACAACGATGTTCCATTTCACGAAAGTTTTAAATTTTCCGAAACTCACACACATAACAAGGAATATCTCCGAAATGGTTCTAAAATTAAGATAATTGCCCTATATTGGAATTAGAAGCACTAAACCAGTGCAACTACCCTTTGTAACAAAGCTTATCTGTTGCACTGCTCAAAGAAAACAAAATAAATCAAGGCTGTTCCTTTATATGACATGGACACTAGGTACCTCCTGGCACCATAGCCAGAAGTCGAACCTTGGCCTCCTCTATTTTCTTCTCGACTCTCTCCTGTCACTTTAGTAATCTAGACCCACTCACTGTGACAGTTATTGTCTACTATTTACAAATATTTCATGCAATACAATAAGGTTTTGACAAGTAATATGATAAGTCGTGTGACCTAACTGATAAATCCTGGAGTAGACCGAGTCATACCGTTCAGTGATATTTATATGGACTATTTCATAAATAAAATATGAATTTTAATACTATATCTGTCCAGAAAATGTTAAATTATATCAAAATAACCTAAAATATATTCGTTTTCATAATGTAGTTCGAGTTACTGCCAACTGAGGAAAACGAAACCGAAGAATCACACGTATTTCGATCTTCTCTATACGAAGAGTTTGTAAGAAAAGACGTAGTGATAAATGAACAAGCCATGCCATGCTTATGTTTAAATATAAGGTTGTGGGGAGGTACGAGGAGCCGGAGCGAATACCTGGCCATCCATCCAGCAGCAGTGGGCGATGATCACATTGTTGTTAATTCAGTTTCGGTAGATATGCAGCAGCAGCGCATATTCCCCTCCCCCTCCTGCTGAGGCCCCTCTCTCCCGGCTGCTCCCTCCTTGGGCAGCGATCTTTAGCTGGAGCCGTAGACAGTTGTAAGGGTTCACGGCGCGCAGCGGGACTGACTCGCTCACATGTGAAACATAAGATGCAATTAGTAACCGAGTGCCATATCGAAGTGTCGCGTCTATAGTGCTGCGTTTCTTTAGTAGTGACAGTGATCAGAGTCTAGTGTCATGGTGCTAAAAGTGCAACGTGTTTCGTGCACAATAACAATGCTACTCGATCCTGCTGACCCAACCATCTTCTGACCTTCTTCCTCTCGAGGAACACTTCACTTCACTTCTTACTCCCAAAGGTAAGTAAGTTCGTGTCTTGTACCACCGTTGAAATCTCCTCGTTTAACCCCGCACGCTTTATCCGGAGTAACCTGCAGCATCGCGCTGTCTAACAATGAACACACGCAACTCTATGAAGCACATGCATGTTTATGTTACAACCGCTTGTCAGTCCACAAATTCAGCATCATTTGCAAAGAGCAAGTGTTATATTCCACTAAGAAACCCGATATTGATACCTCACCGGAAATACACGTTTTGAGGTCTCACAGATTTGCAAAACATCTGTTTGTGTGTCTCTGTGACGCAAATATAAACAGAGGGATATATGTCAAAAGATTGGCATTTAAGCTCAGTGTCTTAAAAGTTGCGATAAGATGTTCAAAAAATCGCTCCACAATTTACCTTTCACATGAAAATATTCGCTATCTTTTAATTCCTAAAAAAGGCACGTTTGACTAGCTACATTTATTTTCTAAATCCTGCCCATCCTTAATGAATCCTATATTACTGATAAACCTTAACAGATAGACAAAATCTTATTGGACAGAAAATTTAGGTACATATCTTCAAAACACTGCGATTTCTGTAGCTAAACTTTTCATGGTATTAACCATTTTCGAAATATTTGTTGTTATTCATTTTAATTTTCAAATACATTTTTAAAGTGCTAAGCCGACATTCGTTTGTTTCTCGTGATGTTATGCAAAGAGTATGGAATTTAAAATGCAGACATTGAAAACCCGCGTTTTACTCCACGCTCCTGTATTTTTTGATAAAAGAGTTGGCTTTTCCAACAATAGCTTGTAGAAGACCGGGGAGAGAAATTCACGTGAATACAAGACATCACAGATTTTAATGTTTGTGTTATAGGTAACTATCAAAAAAGAGACATTGCTATGAAACAGTAAATGAATATAAACCCAATCCTTTGCAAGGATTGGTGAAAAAGCTAAGAAAATAAGGCAGATACATAAAGTATTCTGTTGAGAAGATATCAACAGTCACATCTGTAACAGAAAATATTTCGAAAGTTTTACATTTTGATGAGCTTTGCATTTATCCAACTCTTATGGTTTCGTAATTATAAAAAAATGCAATGAAAATGAACAGAAGTTCATAGGCTATGTGCAGAATATTCAAGAAATGCTTATTGTTCATAATGATAAAGTCTCAGATGTGTGATAGTTTGATCAAAATTATTACATTGAAAAAAGAAACAGCAATTGAAACTAGACATAACCCAACTTTAAGCCGATACAGAAGTAAAGTTCGTTTATATGCACAACATTTTCCCAAAATGGACTTAGGTTATCACACATTTTAAATGCTGCTTCAACGAACGTAATTCTAAACTCATGCGGTCATTTACGATCCTGTTTAATGACACAGAAATATCTGAAGAGCAATTCTGGAGATTCTGTGCCTTATTAACTCATAAGACAGAACTTTCACTTTTTAAGACGTTACAGCAAATCCATTAGCTATTTCCGCAGGAGATGCCTCATTATAATTAAGTTACTGCTAAAACGAACGCATCACTGAAATTTGGAAAAATTTGGCTTGTTTTATTTCATGGTTTTACTATCTCTATTAAGAGAAAACATATTTCGTTACAAATATAAGTTTTAAGATCCTTTGAATCCAAAATGACATACTCAGAAAAATGTGTGGCTTTTTTAACAATAAAACTCAAAAACAAAGTGTCAAATAAATATAAATTTTTATATTTAAGTTCAATATCAACAGAAATATTTTCAACTTCCGCTTCAAAATGTCCTTTACCTGAAAGATTTTTTGAAATTTTTTATTGTCTAAAAGGTTGCTTTATTTTCATTATAATACCACATGTTTAAGATGTTTTTTATGGTAAATTAAACATATACCCTGATTTTTTTTTTGTGAATGTGTTGTGAAATACTCTTTATATAGTTTGTAATAAAATTTGTATCTCGATTCAAAAATTGCATATTCACATTTAACCGTAAATACATATTTTGAGGCCCCTGGATAAAAAGAAAATATTGTTGACAAGAAAAAGGTCCTTGTGTGGACAAAATTTGGGAATTCAACATCCTTCAAATATGCAACGCGAAGATTTTCAGCAAAATCCCTCACACCAAATTAGTCTATATATAAAAGTTTTAGGAATTTTATATTTTCTAAAATAAAAAACTATATATGCAAGACAAATATGTGTTGAATTTTCTGTAAATGTCCTCTCAAGTCCTCTTCATTCTAAATGAGTCATATAACTGGTAAACCTTAAGAGATAGACAAAATATTACTAGCAATAACAACAACAACAACAACAAATCTCTTTGAAATACACATCAATACAATTTTCGAACCAACCTCCAATAACGTCCTATAAAATATTAATAATAGTTTCGGCTTACAATCAATTGAAATTTGATTTTGATATATATAAATTAGGGAGGATATTTTGTGGAATAGAAAGTATAAAAAATAACCAAAGTATAAATTTGAGTTGTATATTTTTGTAGATAGAGAAGATGTTGTTATAAAGCTGTATGTTATCAAGGAAAGATGTTATGTGTTGAAATAAATTATTTTCATTTATGTATCATGCTTAGTTATAAAATATATAATTAAATCCTGTGTGTTCGGAAACTTTTCAGGAAACGTTTTATTTGGGATAAGTTTTTTAAGACATTACTTTCTAAGATGAACATAAAGTTTAAATTACCATCGCTAATCAGTTGTTTCTCGCGATGACATGAAATGAGTACTCTTTTTCAAGGTCATTTATGGTCGATCACTTTCAAACATGCAATACTTTGTACATATAACGAAAGGTGTAATAATGAAGGTATTTATCAAACAAGGATGAATTTATAATACACAAGGGATTATGCGAAGTTGTAATGGTTAGAAAAAGTTGTGTGAGAGTGACACATATTGTATATTAAACAGCGCCGTTTAGATATGAACGTAAAACGACAACGCCCACCACCGAGAAGGGCCTTGAAACAATTTTCCGTTACTCCAGGGTTACTGGGAGGTTTAAATTATCCGCATTATACAGTCCTAGCCATTAAGTCAATCACAATCACTTAATATTTACAACTATTAAAATGCACTGTGTACCAATTATACGCGAGGCTTCAATCGACATTCTTGAAGAGAAAAATATGCAATATGATGTGGGTACATAACTCGCGTATATAGTGATAAAAACTCCAACTTAGGGCTTGGTGCAAAGAGCTAGCTTCTCCTTAACTAGAAAAATAAAATTAAAAAAGACTGATAAAAAGCCAAGCAGCTGCAAAGCCTCGGAGAAAGAAAGTTACAGTGGTGTGGGCAGAGCAACGACTGTCAAAGAAAACACTGAAATAGATAGATACCAGAAAAGGGGACGTTCGATGACAACTTGGATGGATGATGTACAAGCAGCTTTAGCATCAAGAAATTTGGACCCAGAACAATGGAGAAACTGAGAGGCATGGAGTTTGGCTTTTATAGACCGGAGACATGATTATTTTAAAGCAATGTCAATGTTTGTTTTCTTAAAAGGTGTTGCTAAATTTAATTTATACTGAGTAACTCCCCCGTCACACTCCAAATTTGGGCCCCAAGTTACGCGCAACAAAGGTGCGTCAGATATCAATACCATATAAGTAAATGAAGCTACTGCTACTACAGGAATGTGTTCAATGCACTTCTAGTAAAACATGCTTTCACTCGTCCTCTGCGATCGTTTTTCTTATGTTTGTATTACTTCCGGCAGCGCCAAACAATTGCGCCATTTTCCCACAACGTTTTTGGGAAACACGAAGTAATTAATTAGAAAAGAAACAGTTGACCCCAGAAAGTATTCATCTCTCCTCTAAGAGCGGTGAATAACAAGGAAATGAAATATGTGATGAAAGGGACGACAGGAAAAGTCACTGAACAATTTATATAAACCAGCATTATTCTAGTGACGGGGCAAAACCACGATAAAAACTTTGATCAGGTTGGTCGGCCTCTAGATTTGAACCCGGAACCTTCCGAATGCGACTCGCACGCGTTACACGTAAGAATTGAGTGGTAAAATTCAATTAGCTCTATTCTATAGCTGCACGAATAAATATTACATTTAAACTTAGGCTGCACTTGCTCAATAGTCTTGGACACATTTACAAATATTATTTAATACATTTAAACAGAGTTAATTAAAACTTTTAAAATACTACAAAGAACAAAAAATAAGCAAAATAAAAAGTAAAGACACCAGGAAGACACCATGCAAAAGCACTGTTGAAGAACCACAAATACTACAGGAAGAAAACGAGTAGAAGAGGGAGTAGCGAAAGACATGTGAATGTATGAGGTCAAAGAAAAGCGAGTATAGAAAACAGTATGAATGTAATACGTTGCATTTGTATTTCAATCATGTAGAAAAATGTAAACTGTATGAATATGTGTAGAAGAGGAAGTAGAGAAAGACATGTGAATGTAATAAGTAGCGTACTAAAACGGATAACATAAAAGCTTCTCCACGATAAAACACTTATAAGATGTATCAATTTGCATGGTGATCAGTGTAATTGTGATGAAATGTTCATAATACACACACACACACACACACACACACACACACACACACACACACACACACACACACATTTTTTTCACCTGAAAAATATTCTATCAGATATCTATCTGACATGAGTGGAAGCGAAATGATAGCAATAGTGGGAAACGAAATTCGTGGTAGAAGGGAAACCGCCCCAGCATTCGCCTTGTAAAACAGGTAAAACGACGAAACAAGATGGTCAGAAGGTGGAAGTATCTGGACTAGACTGGATTGCATTGAATTGAACTGGACTTAAGGTTCATTGTATTATTTCTCAACACTATTATTTTAGTGATCAGGGACAGTAAGTTATTAACTAAGTTGTGTTAATCGTATGGTTGTCCACTAACCCTAGGCACTGGCTT